>OX439483.1:268995973-269307521 GCA_949320155.1 Melangyna quadrimaculata
ATGATAATGATAATGATAATGATAATGATAATGATAATGATAATGATAATGATAATGATAATGATAATGATAATGATAATGATAATGATAATGATAATGATAATGATAATGATAATGATAATGATAATGATAATGATAATGATAATGATAATGATAATGATAATGATAATGATAATGATAATGATAATGATAATGATAATGATAATGATAATGATAATGATAATGATAATGATAATGATAATGATAATGATAATGATAATGATAATGATAATGATAATGATAATGATAATGATAATGATAATGATAATGATAATGATAATGATAATGATAATGATAATGATAATGATAATGATAATGATAATGATAATGATAATGATAATGATAATGATAATGATAATGATAATGATAATGATAATGATAATGATAATGATAATGATAATGATAATGATAATGATAATGATAATGATAATGATAATGATAATGATAATGATAATGATAATGATAATGATAATGATAATGATAATGATAATGATAATGATAATGATAATGATAATGATAATGATAATGATAATGATAATGATAATGATAATGATAATGATAATGATAATGATAATGATAATGATAATGATAATGATAATGATAATGATAATGATAATGATAATGATAATGATAATGATAATGATAATGATAATGATAATGATAATGATAATGATAATGATAATGATAATGATAATGATAATGATAATGATAATGATAATGATAATGATAATGATAATGATAATGATAATGATAATGATAATGATAATGATAATGATAATGATAATGATAATGATAATGATAATGATAATGATAATGATAATGATAATGATAATGATAATGATAATGATAATGATAATGATAATGATAATGATAATGATAATGATAATGATAATGATAATGATAATGATAATGATAATGATAATGATAATGATAATGATAATGATAATGATAATGATAATGATAATGATAATGATAATGATAATGATAATGATAATGATAATGATAATGATAATGATAATGATAATGATAATGATAATGATAATGATAATGATAATGATAATGATAATGATAATGATAATGATAATGATAATGATAATGATAATGATAATGATAATGATAATGATAATGATAATGATAATGATAATGATAATGATAATGATAATGATAATGATAATGATAATGATAATGATAATGATAATGATAATGATAATGATAATGATAATGATAATGATAATGATAATGATAATGATAATGATAATGATAATGATAATGATAATGATAATGATAATGATAATGATAATGATAATGATAATGATAATGATAATGATAATGATAATGATAATGATAATGATAATGATAATGATAATGATAATGATAATGATAATGATAATGATAATGATAATGATAATGATAATGATAATGATAATGATAATGATAATGATAATGATAATGATAATGATAATGATAATGATAATGATAATGATAATGATAATGATAATGATAATGATAATGATAATGATAATGATAATGATAATGATAATGATAATGATAATGATAATGATAATGATAATGATAATGATAATGATAATGATAATGATAATGATAATGATAATGATAATGATAATGATAATGATAATGATAATGATAATGATAATGATAATGATAATGATAATGATAATGATAATGATAATGATAATGATAATGATAATGATAATGATAATGATAATGATAATGATAATGATAATGATAATGATAATGATAATGATAATGATAATGATAATGATAATGATAATGATAATGATAATGATAATGATAATGATAATGATAATGATAATGATAATGATAATGATAATGATAATGATAATGATAATGATAATGATAATGATAATGATAATGATAATGATAATGATAATGATAATGATAATGATAATGATAATGATAATGATAATGATAATGATAATGATAATGATAATGATAATGATAATGATAATGATAATGATAATGATAATGATAATGATAATGATAATGATAATGATAATGATAATGATAATGATAATGATAATGATAATGATAATGATAATGATAATGATAATGATAATGATAATGATAATGATAATGATAATGATAATGATAATGATAATGATAATGATAATGATAATGATAATGATAATGATAATGATAATGATAATGATAATGATAATGATAATGATAATGATAATGATAATGATAATGATAATGATAATGATAATGATAATGATAATGATAATGATAATGATAATGATAATGATAATGATAATGATAATGATAATGATAATGATAATGATAATGATAATGATAATGATAATGATAATGATAATGATAATGATAATGATAATGATAATGATAATGATAATGATAATGATAATGATAATGATAATGATAATGATAATGATAATGATAATGATAATGATAATGATAATGATAATGATAATGATAATGATAATGATAATGATAATGATAATGATAATGATAATGATAATGATAATGATAATGATAATGATAATGATAATGATAATGATAATGATAATGATAATGATAATGATAATGATAATGATAATGATAATGATAATGATAATGATAATGATAATGATAATGATAATGATAATGATAATGATAATGATAATGATAATGATAATGATAATGATAATGATAATGATAATGATAATGATAATGATAATGATAATGATAATGATAATGATAATGATATAATGATAATGATAATGATAATGATAATGATAATGATAATGATAATGATAATGATAATGATAATGATAATGATAATGATAATGATAATGATAATGATAATGATAATGATAATGATAATGATAATGATAATGATAATGATAATGATAATGATAATGATAATGATAATGATAATGATAATGATAATGATAATGATAATGATAATGATAATGATAATGATAATGATAATGATAATGATAATGATAATGATAATGATAATGATAATGATAATGATAATGATAATGATAATGATAATGATAATGATAATGATAATGATAATGATAATGATAATGATAATGATAATGATAATGATAATGATAATGATAATGATAATGATAATGATAATGATAATGATAATGATAATGATAATGATAATGATAATGATAATGATAATGATAATGATAATGATAATGATAATGATAATGATAATGATAATGATAATGATAATGATAATGATAATGATAATGATAATGATAATGATAATGATAATGATAATGATAATGATAATGATAATGATAATGATAATGATAATGATAATGATAATGATAATGATAATGATAATGATAATGATAATGATAATGATAATGATAATGATAATGATAATGATAATGATAATGATAATGATAATGATAATGATAATGATAATGATAATGATAATGATAATGATAATGATAATGATAATGATAATGATAATGATAATGATAATGATAATGATAATGATAATGATAATGATAATGATAATGATAATGATAATGATAATGATAATGATAATGATAATGATAATGATAATGATAATGATAATGATAATGATAATGATAATGATAATGATAATGATAATGATAATGATAATGATAATGATAATGATAATGATAATGATAATGATAATGATAATGATAATGATAATGATAATGATAATGATAATGATAATGATAATGATAATGATAATGATAATGATAATGATAATGATAATGATAATGATAATGATAATGATAATGATAATGATAATGATAATGATAATGATAATGATAATGATAATGATAATGATAATGATAATGATAATGATAATGATAATGATAATGATAATGATAATGATAATGATAATGATAATGATAATGATAATGATAATGATAATGATAATGATAATGATAATGATAATGATAATGATAATGATAATGATAATGATAATGATAATGATAATGATAATGATAATGATAATGATAATGATAATGATAATGATAATGATAATGATAATGATAATGATAATGATAATGATAATGATAATGATAATGATAATGATAATGATAATGATAATGATAATGATAATGATAATGATAATGATAATGATAATGATAATGATAATGATAATGATAATGATAATGATAATGATAATGATAATGATAATGATAATGATAATGATAATGATAATGATAATGATAATGATAATGATAATGATAATGATAATGATAATGATAATGATAATGATAATGATAATGATAATGATAATGATAATGATAATGATAATGATAATGATAATGATAATGATAATGATAATGATAATGATAATGATAATGATAATGATAATGATAATGATAATGATAATGATAATGATAATGATAATGATAATGATAATGATAATGATAATGATAATGATAATGATAATGATAATGATAATGATAATGATAATGATAATGATAATGATAATGATAATGATAATGATAATGATAATGATAATGATAATGATAATGATAATGATAATGATAATGATAATGATAATGATAATGATAATGATAATGATAATGATAATGATAATGATAATGATAATGATAATGATAATGATAATGATAATGATAATGATAATGATAATGATAATGATAATGATAATGATAATGATAATGATAATGATAATGATAATGATAATGATAATGATAATGATAATGATAATGATAATGATAATGATAATGATAATGATAATGATAATGATAATGATAATGATAATGATAATGATAATGATAATGATAATGATAATGATAATGATAATGATAATGATAATGATAATGATAATGATAATGATAATGATAATGATAATGATAATGATAATGATAATGATAATGATAATGATAATGATAATGATAATGATAATGATAATGATAATGATAATGATAATGATAATGATAATGATAATGATAATGATAATGATAATGATAATGATAATGATAATGATAATGATAATGATAATGATAATGATAATGATAATGATAATGATAATGATAATGATAATGATAATGATAATGATAATGATAATGATAATGATAATGATAATGATAATGATAATGATAATGATAATGATAATGATAATGATAATGATAATGATAATGATAATGATAATGATAATGATAATGATAATGATAATGATAATGATAATGATAATGATAATGATAATGATAATGATAATGATAATGATAATGATAATGATAATGATAATGATAATGATAATGATAATGATAATGATAATGATAATGATAATGATAATGATAATGATAATGATAATGATAATGATAATGATAATGATAATGATAATGATAATGATAATGATAATGATAATGATAATGATAATGATAATGATAATGATAATGATAATGATAATGATAATGATAATGATAATGATAATGATAATGATAATGATAATGATAATGATAATGATAATGATAATGATAATGATAATGATAATGATAATGATAATGATAATGATAATGATAATGATAATGATAATGATAATGATAATGATAATGATAATGATAATGATAATGATAATGATAATGATAATGATAATGATAATGATAATGATAATGATAATGATAATGATAATGATAATGATAATGATAATGATAATGATAATGATAATGATAATGATAATGATAATGATAATGATAATGATAATGATAATGATAATGATAATGATAATGATAATGATAATGATAATGATAATGATAATGATAATGATAATGATAATGATAATGATAATGATAATGATAATGATAATGATAATGATAATGATAATGATAATGATAATGATAATGATAATGATAATGATAATGATAATGATAATGATAATGATAATGATAATGATAATGATAATGATAATGATAATGATAATGATAATGATAATGATAATGATAATGATAATGATAATGATAATGATAATGATAATGATAATGATAATGATAATGATAATGATAATGATAATGATAATGATAATGATAATGATAATGATAATGATAATGATAATGATAATGATAATGATAATGATAATGATAATGATAATGATAATGATAATGATAATGATAATGATAATGATAATGATAATGATAATGATAATGATAATGATAATGATAATGATAATGATAATGATAATGATAATGATAATGATAATGATAATGATAATGATAATGATAATGATAATGATAATGATAATGATAATGATAATGATAATGATAATGATAATGATAATGATAATGATAATGATAATGATAATGATAATGATAATGATAATGATAATGATAATGATAATGATAATGATAATGATAATGATAATGATAATGATAATGATAATGATAATGATAATGATAATGATAATGATAATGATAATGATAATGATAATGATAATGATAATGATAATGATAATGATAATGATAATGATAATGATAATGATAATGATAATGATAATGATAATGATAATGATAATGATAATGATAATGATAATGATAATGATAATGATAATGATAATGATAATGATAATGATAATGATAATGATAATGATAATGATAATGATAATGATAATGATAATGATAATGATAATGATAATGATAATGATAATGATAATGATAATGATAATGATAATGATAATGATAATGATAATGATAATGATAATGATAATGATAATGATAATGATAATGATAATGATAATGATAATGATAGTATATCATTCAAACTTACTTTTAACAGGTGTAATTTTTCTTTCTTTCCGAGGCCAGCATACATGTTAAACAAACTAAAGTAATGAGGCAAATGTTTCCCATGATCTGCAACTTCACATTTAAGAAGTTTTAAAACTCTTATTAAAATTTGTTCGCATAAACTTGTTCCCTCTATATTTGGTAATGGCTCATCATTAATAGCAAAATGACAAAATATTACAACCAATTTAACAAAAATTGTTCGTACTTCCGGCGATGGAGCAATAAGAATGTATTCCACCAGTCTTCCAGGGGGGTTCAATAAGGCATTGTTAGCAAACCATCTTCGTACAGCTGCTGAGTTTTTTAAGTGAAGCGATAATGTATCGAACCTAAAATTAAAATATTAATTCAATCATAATTTTAAAATTGCTTATTGTTCATTATTATTAACACTCGTAGTGCATATCAAGACCATCGCTCACAGTAGCTCTACTCTAAAAATAGCATTTCGAACCTTGTTTTGATATGCAAAAAGATGAGAAAACGATTGCATGAGATTGATCTCATGAATTGTTAAGAATCGTTTTTCTCTTCCTCAGTTTATATCTGGGTTGTGAAAATGTATGCTTGAATTGGTTTCTGTTCGTCCAGCGAAAACATTAATTCTTGCATTCATAAAACATCCATTTACAAATTTTAAGCGCCAAAAAGTGTTACTTGTTATCAGTGCAGTGAAGTTTCTTTTTTTTGAAGTGAAACTTCTTTGCGTTGAGAGTGAAATTTCAAGGTTGAATTTTTGTGAAACGAAAAAATGTGACGTGGGAGGTAGGGTAAAAGTTAAAATTTGTATTGATAGGCTAATATATTTAATAGTGCAATAAATTTGGATTGTTTGATTATCTATATTATTGTAGCAGATAAAAGGGAAAATGTACTTTTATGTCTTTTTTCTAATCTCGTTAATTAGATTGTTAGAGTTTTGAATTTTTTTTTGGTGAATACATAATGAAATTCGAAGAATCTTATTAGTTTAAGATTTTTATCATTCTCCTACTAGTATGGAGATATAAATTATTTTAAACATTTTATCTCAAAATAGGCTAATTTCAAAAAATTGAATAAAACCAGGATAGTCCGCTAAAAATTTGAATTATATATGGTTGCAAAATAAATAAAACCAAATTAAAGTTGCCATATACAAATTTTTGATTTTGCAGAGATTTTGAGTGTAGGAATTTTTGGAAATAGTCAGAAAACCTACTCAAATAAACCGATTTATATTAAAGTAATAAAATAATAAAACACCACAAATTTCAATTTTAATGTATATATATAATGTTCTTTATTCTTTTATAACGATCCCGACACGACTGCCTACTGTAATTGCTCGATCGATGTTGAAACTATTCTTAACGATTAACATCATTCGTTAAGTCTTACAGTGTTGCCACAGTTCGGCCTTCCTGACCGTAATCGTCCTGATTACCATGCCTTAATAATGTCAGATCTGAGCCACGGTTTCATTTTAGCTGCTTCCGAAGTACCCCGATAAGGAACCTGACTAACCTGGAACCCTTCTACGTCAGAGATCAAGTGTCTATCATTACCAATGTCTTTTTCTATCCGGTATGGACCCTTGAACTTAGGTCTAACCTTTTTTGATACCCCAGGCATACTGACAAAGTTCTTGATCATTACGTTATCACCTATATTGTACTTTATTGTCTCTTTACGATTTTCATCTGTTTTATATTCTTGCAGTTTTTTTTTGTTTGCTCGCGGACCTGGTCCTTAAATTGTATAAATCTCTTTTTTGTCTTTCTTTCGCACTCTCATTTAAATATTCACTAACAAAATCGATAACTTTCCCCCGCTGCATTATCCCGAACAAAAGTTCGCTTGGGGTTGTACCTATCCCTCGATGCAACGTATTGTTCATGGAAAACTCTATTTGTGGCAAAGTGCCGCCTAAGCTTTCCGCTGGATCACCACTACCAAGTTTCGCTATCATTGGCCCTAAGCTCCTGTTTATTCTTTCCACTTGACCGTTCGCTTGTGGCGATCCGGTAGCTATTTTTATGTGTTAGACGTTATTTGCCTCTAAGAATACTTTGAATTTGACGTAAAGCTACTGCCTCTATCAGAGATCTGAGACTGTTCGTGTGAAAATATGTTTTTAACTGACTTATTACTTCTTTGGTATTCGTAGTAAGTGACGGAAACAATTTAACAAATTTTGTAAATGCATCCACTACCAAAAGGACATATTTCTTTTTTGATTTTCCTACAGATATCGGACCGTAATGGTCTATGTGAATGGTCTCAAACGGCAGCTCACCCTTTGGTATGTTATGCAACATGCCTTCTCGCCTACCCTCTTTTGAAGAATATGCTAAACATTCCAAACAATTGTCTATGTATATACCAATTTTCGTTTTGATTCCCGGGAACCAATACATTTTCGTTATAACTTCAAACATTTTATCGCGACCAATATGACCAAGCTCATCATGGTGTTTGCTAAGAACGCAACTTTCCATTTCTGTTGGTACAAAGAATAGTATACTATCTTTTACTTTTCTATACACCAGCCCGTTATGCATTTCATAAAACTTATTTTCCGCATTTTCTAACAGCTTTCGAATTCTACATATCTCTTTATCCCTTTGCTAGCAGCAAATCGAAAGATTATTTTCGACTGATTTTTCTTCTAATACTAAAATATTCGTTGCGCGGCTCAATGCGTCTACATGTTGCATTTTTTCTCCGTTTCTATGTTCTAAAACATTAAAACATCTCTCAAAGTTACCTTGTTCAATGAACGATAGTCAACACATAACCGCAATTCTCCCGATTTCTTTTTCACGAACATAATTGGAGAAGCATATTCAGAGTCACTAGGTCTTATAATTTGTTTTGCTATCAGATCGTCTATAATTTCCTGTAATCAACCTCTCTCGAAATACGATAACCTCCTCGGGGAACAATGGAAGGGTTTTTCGCTGGTCAAAGTTAATTCCATTTCGTAATTGACATTTTTAGGCAATCGGCAACGCTCACGGTTTACATAACATGAATTAAATAAATGTATTATGTTCTCTCTTACTTCATAACTTAAATTTTTGTTTATATCTAAGTCTCATCTTCCTCAATTTCCATCAAATTGAATTCAAACCTCTCATTCTCATCCATCAAAAATTCGTTATTGAAATCATTATTATTGTGTATGCTTAATTCAATGTCATTTTCTTTTAACTTAGGATTATCTAAAAATGTCTTTTTTTTAATTTTTTGTGAAAAAATGTAAATGTTAAATGTAAAAAAATCTCTACCTAACACTACAGGGTATGCCATCGTCTCATCCATTACAACAATAATTTCTAATAAAATATTTTCATTTTCAAACATAACGTTTATTTCAACTTTTCCATGAACAATTAACTTAGTTTTATTAATTCCAACATAACTTTTCGTATTAGATTTAAGTTCGATAAGTTCCGGTACAAACTTCCGGCGGATGAGGTTGATGACTACCCGTGTCAATCAAGCATTCTAATAAAAATACATTACAATAATTGGTCATTTCAAATTTTAAACATAAATTTCTTACAAAATGGTTATCGTCATCAACGTCACACGATGAACTACGTTGTTCTTCTTTTTATAGACCGAGCAACCAGCTGAAAGATGTCCAAACTGTCCACAAGCGTGACATGCTCCGACGTCTCTCTTTGGCTTTTGGCAATCCAAAGCGAGATGCCCGAGGGAATTGCAATTGTAACATCGAATTTGAAATTTTTGCTCTCCTTCGTTTGAACGGTGCAGGCCTGCGCTTTGTAACTTTGGCAGAGATACCCCAGAGAATGCTTCTAAAAGCTGATTCCTGTTGACAAAGCGATGCATTTTTGCCTGTATACGCGTCTAATGATCTGGAATCCCTTCGATGACGTAGTCTACAAGTTTTTCCTCTGCTAGCTCCTTTTTGTTGGCCAGAATCAGTTTGTCATGGTAGAAGTTCTGGAACATTTCGCTCGACAGCCACGGGATTCAAACGCTCGGCGAATTTCTAATTTGCTGGTCCGATTATCGAAAAGTGTTTTCATCTCCTCAAGTATATTGTCAATGGACATTGTTGCAACATCTGGCTTAGAATGCAACCATTGAAGAGCTTTTAATTTTGCTGCTATTAAGGCGCGTATAGTGTTATTGCCCAAATTATACGATGTCTTGGTGTTTTTTATTTGGGACTCCCAAAGTGAAAAGTTGTTTCCCTCTCCTGCATAATCAGACACCAATTCTTTCACCATGTTTATATTGTTTTTGTAGCACTGTTTGATGATTCACTCTTTTTCTCTAAATTCAAATCATTTTATCTCAACATTTCATTATCATTTTCTATCTTCTTTTTGTTACACTCTTTCTTCAACAAATCGTTCTGTTCGCGTTGCACTTGTAGCTCTGTTTTTAAATCAAATCACTCTTTCTCTCTCTTTTGTAGCTCATTTGAAAGTTTATCATCTTCTCTTTTTCTTTCATTTGTCAAACGTTCGTTTTCATTTCTTAATAATTCGATTTCTTTTTTCTGTATGTAGATTTCCCTCTTCATAAGTTCCATCTCTCATCATCAAATAGAGATTGGTTGCTTTGTGTTGTAGCAGGCCCTGGTTGTCATTGTATTTCTGGGTTGTGGTTGTCAGCTTAGCGTCTGCAACTGCAACATCGACTTCTTCTTCTTGGTGTTGGTTTTCACCGTTGGATTCTGTGTCCTTGTGTTTGTGTAGCTCGTTCGTTTGGTCGGAAGCGTCTGGAGTATTGTCGCTTTCAATGTCTTCGTCTGCATCCTTTGGTGACCCCTTGACTAATCTTTCGGGTGGGTTACTTCCTCGTTCGTTCACTGGTAACGATTCCAAGCGTAAAATTAAAGCGGATTTGTTGCCGCTGGTTTTTTTGCCAAGTGCTTTTAGCCAGGATCTTAACTGCGCTGTTGACAGCTCACACAAATTATTATCGCTCATTTTTATGAGTTCACTAATCACACTTCTGAGATTATAGTAATAAAATAATAAAACACCAGAAATTTCAATTTTAATGTATATATATAATGTTATTTATTCTTTTATAACGATCCCGACACGACTGCCTACTGTGAATCACAGATAAGCAATACCTAGATGGGAATCTACGGCTGTCAATTCGGTTTGCCTACAAGCTCAAACGTCAAATGGCCGTGGTGAACATCGGATTTTTGCACTAGTATACGTGAAAAAAAAATCCGAGTTTCACCTCGGTTCGTGAACAAAATGGCGGATAATTTAAGAATCCAAGGGTTTGTTTAAATGTGCTAGGTTCTTGTTTGCCGATTTCCTTTCGACGATTGCAGATTAATTTTTTTTGTTGTAAGGAAATCGCAAAAAAAATCGTGTAGCCGGTGTAAATTTTCTATATGATTTGATTTTTGATCTTTTTTTCTAAACAAATCAAATTTTTCTATCACAGATTTGATTTTTTTGTTGAAATGAAAGTTAAATTTAGGTTTAACTCCATATACCTACCTACTTTTGCAAAAAAGTACAAAAGTGAGAATTTAAAATGTTCGCTAAAGAAACCTTCTTGCAAGAAAACATACAAAAATTGTTTTGACAGAAAACGTAGTATAACTTCTTATTGGCTGTAGAGCTACTAGCGATGTTGTATTTGTAATGCCTGTAAAATCGAACTGTACTATAGATGGCTTTTGTGATAAAACACGCCTATTGTGTTTTTTTCCACAATCAGAATTGACTTTATTTCAGTTTTTGCAATTAAGAACAGATGAGATTCACACCATTGTGGGTGCTTTCTTTTATCCCCATACAAATTAATTCTGGCAGATGAAGGTTTTGTTGGTATTCCAAATGTTTCGCATCGGCTTAGGAGACCATTTTTGTTGCAACACAATTTAAATTGTGTAAAGGATCTTTCAAATCAACGTTAAAGGCTCTTCCAAACCAATGCGAAACATTCGTTGCGGCGAAGAAACATTCGCCTGTCAAAATTTATTTACATGGTGATAAATGAGAGTGGCCACACCCAACGCGGCGGAGAAACATATGAATTTATTTTGACTGACGAATGTTTCTTCGCCACAACGAATGTTTCGCATTGGTTTGGGTGAGCCTTAAATCGGAGCGAAACACTCACGACAACAAAACATTCACTTTTTAAAATTGAGTTTCATGAAAATAATTGAGAGTAGGTACCCACAATGAAAGCGGTGCGATTTTCCATATGAACCCGATGACTGACAAAAATGTTGTCCACGCATCGGTTTGGGGGACCTTAAATTAATTTCTAAAAATTTACGTCGGAATTTGACCATGATGCAATCCAACCCCTTACGTATAAATTAAAATAATTTCATATATTAAGTGTGTCTGTACCCTAAAACTAAGAATATAGTAGCTGTCAAATTTGCCATGGTGAATTTAATTTTTGTTAATTTCACTAACCTTATTATTGGTTGGCGAGATTTTTTTTATAATTATTGTGCTGTAGAGCTGAAAAAAATCGAAATTATGTTTTTAAATTTCATAAACATAATTAGGTCTTTTGCCCTTTGATTGTTCCGCTTGCCATGCGGGCATTGTGCTTGGTGAAACAATTATTTTTTTGTTAATTTATTTTTTAATGAAAATCACAAACACCCGAATAAAAATCTTCGCACAGCACATTTATGAAAAAAAAAAAAATGAACTGTCAAACAAATCAAATTCACCGCGTTAAATTGTTGTTGCAGTTCACATCTATTGATCGACACGAAATGAAATTACAAAACAACAATGTAAACAAATGGGTTTTGCGGGGTGATACGAACGAAAGATTCCTATCTAGGTATTGCTTATCTGTGCTGTGAATGCTCGATCGAAACTGCAACTATTCTTATCGATTAACTTCATTCGTTAAGTCTTACAGTGTTGCCACAATATCTTTTAAATTTTCACCTTTTTTTACTTTAAATTTTCACCATTATTATTTAATTTTCAAGTTTACAACCCCAACCCATCGATCATTTTGATATAGAACACATAGCTGCGTCTAACGCAGATAATCTTAATATCCCTATACATATCGAGATTTTTAGATCGCCAAAGAAGTTTCAATTCTGCCACGAGTACTGAGTTACACGCGCTCTTTTTTTAATTTATGAATCTATCTTGATTTGGTATTGAAAAAGTAAAATTAAAAAAGCAAAAAATCATTTCTTTTTGTTTGTCTTATTGTAACAATTGCACTCTCTTAATCAAAAAAAAAGTGTCATCGCTATCTCTTTTGAATAACATGGACCGTAAGACGAGATTTGGTAAAGATGGAAAAGAGATCCCAGTCACCTCAACACCCCCCAAGAAATCAGGGAAACAAAAACCAGCTGCCCCATTTATAGCTGACATACAAAAATCTAAGAGCCTGATAGAAGCTTCTCCCGCCCAACATGCCGCCAGCTCTGATTATGAGAACTCCCCAACAACATCCATTAGAAGCATCACCGACGACATCGTTTCCTGCATAACAAAGGAAATCAAAGATCTCCGAAGTCAAGTTTTGCTACTTTCGAGCTAACCAAAAATAACATATCAGCTGATGTAGAGGAAACAACCAAATCTATTAAGTCCATTAAAGAACGCGTAACAAAAGCATAGACACATTTATATGCTTAATGCCATTTTGATTTGACACTTTTGAAAGAAAAAAGTTTGCTGCAGACAATGTTCTACCTGGTATTCAAAATAAGCTGACGAGAACATTAAATCCATTAAATGTGCTCCAGTTCACTTAGAAGCTGCATTCAGAACTAAATTAACATCAAAAACTCTCCTTATGATCATGACCCTCCCATTATAATTAAGTTTGACTCACCAAAACAACGAAACCGGATTTTAAAGTCTACTGCTCTCTTCCATAAAACAACAAAAGGTTGCTACACTTAGAAGACACAGGGATAGAAGTGCAAAGGAGGCAAATGCTTGACTGTAAAAAATCGCTCTTTATTCCGACAGGTAATGCACTTGAAGCACACTATGGTTCAATATATATCAAAGAGAGAACCGATTCGGAACCCTCACTGTTATTATAAGATATTTATAGTAGTTTATAAACATTCGCTGAACACATTCATTTATGTTATACGGAATGCTGTCATTCTATTTATAAACGTACTCTACACAGTTTTGCCGGAGAAAAATATTACAAAGTAGTACTACAGCCAAAAAAAGGGGAGTGTTTTGGAAAAAAAAAGTAATACAGACATTTTTAAGTCTTCAAAAATAAGTGTGTGGACAAAGATAGTTAATTAATCTACATAAATACAAATAGTATTTATAGCACTTGCTTTGAGGAAAATATAATAAAACTCACTTGTGAGAGGAAATGCTCTTACCGCCTTCTTCTGTCGATTTTCACACGATTTAACAACGCACTTATTTTTTTTTTTATTTATTGCTAAATAACCACAATGTCTAATTTATTCACTTGAAAAAGTTTGTTTTAATAAAGTTTTTAGTATGATGTGTCTTAACTTGTAACACTGTTTTATTGTTCTTTAACTAACTAACTAACGATTTGACATTTCAGACTGACAAAAATTGCTTCACTGACGTAATCTTTCTTTTTCAATGAACTTACCACTAAAACAACTTTGGAAAATAACAAAAATGACTATTCTGATGGGGCCAGTAGTAGCCCGTTGCGTAATGGTTAGTGCGTTCGACAGTCACGCTGGAGGTCGGGGATCGCTTCCCAGCCTCGTCCACCTAAAAACAAAAAATTTTTTTTTTAGGGCTACTGCCTCTTGCGAGGAATTGACAAATCCTCCAAGAGTATCACTTGTCACGAATAAGTGCTTCTCGTCTAGCCGTTCGGATTCAGCATACAATTGTAGGTCCCTTCCATTCCTGTCGAAAGGCGCACACAGGAATGGTTGCGAGTTGTTAGTCACTAGGCCCTGGTTCTTCATGAGCCGTTGTGCCACCCGATTTATTTATTTTTATAGATGGGGCCAGAGTGAGTTGACGTCAAGGAGCACTCCGTCCCTGCTGCAATGCATTTGTGTTTGTTACATCTCACACTATTTTAAAAACTGCTTCAGATTTACTTGCGATATACGTAATATAGGGTAAGTTTAGGACTCGTGCAAAAATTCGAACTCGAGATAATTATATTTTTCCCTAACATTACGATGATAGATAATCCGAAAAAAATGGTCCCGCAATTCTTTCTGTCTGTCAGTCTATTTCTGTCTGTACCTCAACCTGCAGCCTAAACAACTGAAGGGATTTTCTTTAAACTTTTTCGGGGATTCCCTAGAGGGGAAATTGAATTTTGTTTAGCTCAAAAAATAACGGTACCTGCCAATATACAAAAATTGATTTATTTCAAAAACGGCAATAACGATTTTGAAAAAAAAAAACAGGTGCTATTAGGACTATAGTTAATATTTTGGTAGAAAAAAAAAATTATAACTGTTATTAATGGTACCTGCCATAGAATCGATTTTTTGGTTTTCAAATTTCTCGTTAATGGCACACCGATTTTAACACTTTTTTTTATATAAGGGGTCCTCTGCAATTTTAACAATTTTGCATATACAAATTTTCGAAAAATAATTTTTTGGATTTTTAAGAAATATTGATTTTTTTTTTGAAAATTCAATATCTTGAAAATGGGTTGAAGAATATTTTTTTAATTTTGTGAAAAATTGTATTGTATTACCCATTGAAGTTGTTAGCTACCAAAGCAAGTTTGTGCGATACATTCGTGTCCTTTTTTTATTCAACAAGGGCAGTTCCTATATTTCTTCTTCTAAGAACTCAGGTAACAATAAAATAAATCCGAACTGACAGATGAAAATTGCCTGAAGAACACGAAAAACAAACAAAAAACAAGAAAGAAAGAAATTCCCTTTTAGACGACAGTTTTTAAGATAAAAGTTCTGCCAAATTTGCATTAAATGTAAAGTGAGTTATATTTATTTAGGTGCCAGTTATAGCTGTCATTGAAAACCATCATTGAAAATGTTATGTTGATTTTGAGACCGTTCGAAAGTTTAATCATTGAATATTTTCATGCAGAAATAGAGCTTACAATTTCAAAATTATTTATCCTTAAAAAAAATTATTTTGACGTTATGGGGAAAGTACATATAATGTATTTTCCCCATAACGTTACTTTAAATTTTTTCAATGATCATTGGTAAGGTAGTTTATCATTGAAAAATTAAAAGTCATTATATGAGTAAAATTTTTTCCTAAAAAAAATTATTTTGGCGTTATGGGGAAAATACATAAATAATGTATTTTCCCCATAACGTTACTTTTAAATTTTTCAATGATCATTAGTAAGGTAGTTCATCATTGAAAAATTAAAAGTCATTATATGAGTAAAATTTTTTATTTTTTTCGTCCACTTAAAAACTAAAAAAAAAAATATTCAGGGCTACTGCCTGTTGCGACAAATTGACAAATCCTCCAAAAGTATCATTTGTCATGAATAAGTGCTTCTCGTCAGCCGTTCAGAATCGGCATAAAATTGTAGGTCCCTTCCATTCCTGTAAGAAGCGCACACAGGAATGGTTTGCGAGTTGTTAGTCACTAGGCCCTGGTTCTACACGAGCTGTTTATTGCGATTTAGGTGCCAGTTATAGCTATCATTGAAAACCATCATTGAAAAAGTTAACTGTTGATTTTGAGACCTTTCGAAAGTTTAATCATTGAATATTTTAATGCAGAAATATAGCTTACGACTTCAAAATTATTTCTCCTTCAAAAAAATTCATTTTGACCCATATCTTCCCCTTAACGTAACTTTTAATTTTTTAATGATGAACTACCTTACCAATGATCATTGAAAAAATTAAAAGTTACGTTATGGGGAAGATATGGGTCAAAATGAATTTTTTTTAAAGTGAAAAAATTTTAAAGTCGTAAGCTATATTTCTGCATTAAAATATTCAATGATTAAACTTTCGAAAGGTCTCAAAATCAACAGTTAATTTTTTCAATTATGGTTTTCAATGATAGCTATAACTGGCCCATTAACCCAAATTATCAACTTCATTTAAGTGATCTACGTGGATGCTCTAAACTTGAAGGCAAAATTAAACGAAAAGTAGTATTATTACTTCTTAGTACTACCACCTAAATGGGCCTTGTGGGCGTAATTTATTGTGAACAAAATAATAATATTTAAGTGCTAAATAAATCCTTGATTAAGATCATAAATAAAGACTGCGGTAGTCCAGATTTCTATTTGATCGTGGCAGGGAAGTTTTTGTTTCTAAAAATGGAAAATTCTCCAGATATCAAGGAGAGCAACCGAAGCTGCCGAACAAATTTTAAATTTGTATCACGATATTTCTGTTAAAAACTTTATAAGTAAGTTTGTCTTCTCTATACCAATGTTGGTTGTTTCTTCGTTTTCTTTTTTACTTGCGATATACGTAGTATAGGGCAATTTTAGGATTCGTAAAAAATTCGAGATAAGAATTTTCCCTAACATTACGATGATAGAGAACGCGAAAAAAGTGGGTCTCGCAATTCTGTCTGTCTGTCCGTCTGCCTGTACCTCGACCTGCAACCTAAACGGCTGAAGCGATTTTCTTCAAACTTTGGATTATGTGATTCCCTAGAGGGGAAATTGAAATTTGTTTAGCTCAAAAAATAACGGTACCTGTCATACAACCAATATACACAAATTGAGTTATTTTAAAAGCGGCTCTAACGATTTTCAAAAAAAAATTACAAAGTACTAAAATTACTAAAATAAATATTTTGGTAGAAAACAAAAATTTATAACGGTTATTAACGGTACCTGTCCTTGGTTTTCAAATTTCTCGTTAACTACCGATTTCAACCAAAATTTTTATTCAAAAGGCCGGTTGGCATACCAAATTTTATATCAAAATATGTTCAAGATTTTTAATATATAAAAAATTAATTTAAAAAAAACCGCTCTAACGATTTTTGAATTTTTTTTCATTGATTCATATTTATAAAACAAATCACATGGCATACTTTTTTTTGAGCTCTATCTATTTTAGCTATTAAAATAACTAATTTATAATAATTCATAGAAATCATTTATATTTTAAATTGTTTTTAAAACTTTTTTTTAATGATATCATAATGTGGTGAATATGCCCTTTTATGCTAGCAACGACATCTTTTATTCTTCTATAACAGAATAAATTAGTAGCGCCATCTTTGGACAAAAGATTAACTAATGTTATCCAATACCTAAACCACTCTCATGTTATCCAATACCTTAACCACTGAAACTGCTATAATTAATTGAACGAAAGCTTTCCCACTGAAACTGCTATAATTAATTGAACGAAAGCTCTTGAGAGCTTTGGAGCTACTTGTGGAGACTTGTGGAGGAGAAGCAAATGCCAGCATATTCCAGAAGCCCTAGAAGATTCTGGTAGCTTTTTCTCGGATATAAATACACGGCCACCAGTCCGTAGACCTCAGTTTAATTTTGGAAGTGAACGAATAAACGTCGCCGTCGGTGTAAAATAGTGAATTAAGAGTTGTGCTTGTTATAATAAAAGTTGAACATATTTATTTCAGTCAAAGTTGAACATATTTATTTATTTATTTCAAGAATCGCTGTACATTCAGAATAAATTCTTATAATAGTACAGGTAGATAGTATAACATAAAAATATGAATTAAAAATATAATTTACTTATTGTGATTTAACCAGAAGAGAATGAAAAGAGTAAAGTACAAAAGCATATATTTTAGAATTAATAAATTTGAAATTTTAAATTTAAATTTAGTGAGATAATTCCAGTGACAAGAATGAAAAAATTAACGATAAGAACTGTTTGTGTTCAATTTTAGTCCTGAGTGACAAAGGGAGATGATTCCATAATTCGACAGCGTGAATGAAAACCTGGCGACGCGAAGTAACGCAGCTAAATACTTTAGATCGAATGGTTAAACTTCGCATTGACTGCGACAAGTTAAACATTTGAAATGGGTACATGGGCGATTTATTTTTAGAGTTTTGACAGGTAGAACCAAACATTTGTAGCGAAAAAAGCAACGAAGATTGCATCCAAGAATTTGCCGTACATAGCTCGATACATGATCGTATTTTCGAAGACCATACACAAATCTTGTAACGGAGTTAAAAGCCAAATTTAATTTACGAAGTGAATCTGAGCCCAAATCAGCAAAAATTTCACAACCAAAGGTCAGAACTGGAAGAATCAGACATTTTACCAACTTCATTTTCACATCAATTGGTAGAAAGTGTCTTGAAATAGATAAACTTCGCAGAGAAGCATAGACTTTTGCAATAGTGCTATTGATATGGTCCTTCCAAGTCAGAGAATTATTAAAAATAACTCCAAGGTTTCTTAATTTAGAAACCATCTCAACCACCTGGCCATTCAGAATTATGTTTGGGAAATATTCGAGTTCAAGTCTTTGGGTGCTAATCGGTATGCACTTTGTTTTAGTTGGATTTAAAAGTAATTGATTTTGATTTGACCATTCAAGAACGGAAGCTAAATCTTCATTTGTTCTCACAATTGCATCTTCAACTAGTTTGTATAGTTTGTATATAATTTAGTTTGTCTAGTTTGTATATAATTGAACATCATCGGCATAAATATGGTATGAACAATGCTTCAGGACAAGTGAAAGATCGTTTATAAACAACGAGAAAAGGAGAGGTCCAAGTATTGAACCTTGTGGCACACCCCTTTTTAAGTCTAGAAACAATGATATTTCTCCTTTGTTGCAGACAGCCTGCGAGCGGTGTTCGAAATAAGAATACTTGTGTTGAGCTGCAGCAAGTGAGAAATGATATTGTTCGCAAAGTTTTCTGCATTATATTGTTGATTCAACTGAATCAAATGCTTTTGAAAAATCAAGTAGAGTTAAAAGTGTTATTTTATTTTCTTCCGCAGCCAATCGAATGTCTTCAGTGACCTTCAGGAGAGCAGTTATACAGCTATGGTTTTTTCTAAAGCCAGATTGAAGAGGATTAAGAAGATTCAAACTATTAATAAACTTTTTAATTTGCTTGCTGGTGATAACTTCAAAAATTTAGATATATAAGGTAATATAGCAATCGGTCTATACTCCCCTTTTTTTCTGAGTTCTTTGGTATTGGAATTACTTTTGCTCGTTTCCACTCATTAGGATATTGACTTGTTCGAATTATTGAGTTAAAGATAAAAATAATGAATGGAAGAATCTTAGGTAGGAGAATTTTAATGAAATCAGGATGTAAGTTATCCAGTCCGATGCTCTTTGATCTGACGTTAAAAATTGCATCACCAGCGTCATATATATTAACTTCCAAGAAACTGAAAGCATTCTGGGATGGGTTATAAAATATCGTTTCGACAGCGCTACGAGTACTAGGAGTTATCAAATTGTTTATTTAACTTGTCAATTTCGATATCTTCATAATTGGAAGGTTTATTTCTTATACCCAAGTCTTTAACTTGTTTCCAGAAATATTTTGACGTGTGGATTGACCTAAATTTATTCATGTAATGCAATCGGTTTGTCTGACGTATCATACAAGTAACTCTGTTTCTGGCTCGTTTGAAATCACTTAGCATATCTTCACACGCAAACCTTTTCCATCTTCGAAGAGATTGTCTCGAAGAGCCATTGCTTCCAAAATATTATCAGACATCCAAGGGAAATCAGAGTTTCTAATTAGTTTTGTTTTAACAGGAACATATTTATCAAAAAGAGATGTAACAATTGTACTGAAAACGCCTACTTGCTCATTAACATCTGAGGTTTTAGTAATTCCAGACCAGTTGAGAATATCGCATTCAGAGAATAAACTTTGAAGATTAATATTTTGAAAGTTCCTATATTGAAAGCTATATGGAGTGTTATTGAAGTTCACTTGAAAGTCAATGATGGCAAAAATAATATC
The DNA here is from genome assembly GCA_949320155.1 of Melangyna quadrimaculata. Taxonomy (NCBI): domain Eukaryota; kingdom Metazoa; phylum Arthropoda; class Insecta; order Diptera; family Syrphidae; genus Melangyna; species Melangyna quadrimaculata. The sequence continues at coordinate 269,017,696 of OX439483.1, forward strand.
ATGAAAAGAGAAAACTGGAGCCGCGAGTTGGCTATAAAATTTCAAATTATTTGGATCACTAAGTAAAATAACATCTAATAATGAGGGTATGCAATTTGGCATGAAATGAGTTGCTTATGTGACATTAGCAAAGGTGAGGTTTAAAGAAAGCATCGCGTCTTCGAAATTTCTTCCAGAAGCATTGTTTAAAAGTTTTATATTTAAATCACCACAAAGTACAACGTTGTCAGTTATTAGTGACACCTCGCTAACAACGGATTCAACTATCTGACTACAAGCAACATTAGGTGGCATGTAAAGCGACCCAACTACACACTTATTTTCACCAGTTTGTATTTCAATAAAAATAAATTGAACATCACATTCCTCATCAGAATGCAATACGGTTCTAGATTTAATATTTTTCCGCAGGTAGATAGCGACTCCACCACCAATTCTGCCAAAGCGATCTGCACGGTGTAATTTAAAACCACTTAGATTTCACAATTATCATTTAAATTTGGATTAAACCACGTCTCGGACACACAAACAACGTCAACTTCACCCTTTACAAAGATCTGTCTAAACTCATCAATTCTATTAATTAGACTTTGCGCATTTAAGTGACAGACACGAAGGCCTGATTGTTGTCTGCACAATACATGTACTAGCGAACCCAGATTTTCACCACGGCTAGGGATATTATTATTCATTTTTAGTGTGAACAAAAATTGAACAAAAACAGAATGATAGAAACACAAAAGTTATTACCTTTAAGAATAACTAGAATAATCTCGTACAAAAGTAAAGCGAAATTTAAGGACAAAACAAAAATTTTGACAATAAAAAGAAAGCATGTAAGAGAGAAAAGGAAAAAAAAATACAAAAAAAAAAAAAAAAAAATAAATATATATAAAAATTATAAAATTATAAAGAGAAAATCTTAAGTTGTGTTATCACGATCAGAGATGTTCCAATGGCATTTCTCAGTTCTTCTATAGATTTGATGGGTATTGGAGATTGATCTGGTGTTGTGCGTATAAAGAGATTTCCATTGAAGGTATGTACGGATATGATATGTGAGCGTTGTTTTAATTTAAGAGCCTGTCTTTGCAGTTGGTAGGTTTGTTTCGTTAGGCACTCATCATTTTTTTGAGAGTTGATACCAATATCACATAGTTTAAGCACACACTTAGTCGATTTGCGATATGAAGCACCAGCTTTCAGCAGGTTTTGCTTGTCGTTGTGCTGAAGAAATTTGAGCACAATACATGTATCGGTATTGGATTCTCCCCTTCGAGGTGTTACTCTAAAAATATTTGACAATGCTTGAGAGGAAGTATCAACGGCTACACAGAATTTTTGGTAGACTTCCGTAAGATTTTCGTCAGGTAGAGATGGAATGCCGTATAAGATGACATCTGATTTAAGCTTATCTCTTTCCATTTCATCAATAATAATCTCTAGGCGTTTTTGTTCTTGGGTGATGTCATATATTTTTTGTTCCAGCTCAAGAGTAACTGCCTTTAACTTGTCGTTGATCAATTGTTCCAGTGTTGACAATTTCGATTTCATAATTTTAACAAGTTCGAGTTTGATATCATTCCCCCACGCTTGTAACTTAATCTCCATTTTACTCCACAGTTGATCCGCAATGTTCGCTGAATTACTCACAGGTGTTCTCGGAGACTCAATTTTTGCAATTTTTCTTGGCGGCATGTTTGTTTTTTTTATATTTTTATTTTTCAAAAAATGTAAAGCAAAAAATAAATTGTTATTACAAAACGATTACAATTTGAGTTAGGCCAATAAAATGAACTTTGCAAGTTAAACTGTGGCTGTTTTAATAAATAAACTGAAAAAAAAAAAAAATTCCACGGACAACTTATTGTGCAACTAAACGCGTGTCATGACAGACAGATAGGAAAAGTATTGGTAGTGAAATAAAGGGGTTTTATTTTGTAAAGTAATTGTTGTTCAGTTTGAATAAAAGAAATAAGTTTTATTTGCGAACTCTTGGCTAAAATATTACATTGGTGTCAGTAAAGTGAAATAAAACTTATGTTATCTGTGCATTCAGATAATTAATGGTGAAAATTAATAAAGTGTGTGAATAAATAAGCAAATAAGAAAAATGCTTGTGAAAAGTGACATACAAGAATATAAGAATAAAAATAGAAACAAAATGGGTAAAATTGTGAATGCATTGAATTGTGTTGACCTTAAGGCAGAAGTGAACAGCCGAGGTCTTCCTACTGCTGGAACGAAAAATAACGTCATTATTCGTCTGCAGGAAGACTTAAGGCAACACGGTGAAAATCCAGACACGTTTCTATTAGAATTGAAATGTCGGAAGATCAAGTGAGTACTAGCTTAGACATTAACAATATGATGGCTCAGCCCAGTTTGAAGACCAACGAAAGGAGCAAAAGAATCTTCTAGAAGAGCAACGTAGTGAACAAAAGAATCTTCTTGAGAGATTTGAAGAACAACGAAATGAACAGAAGAATGACCAAGAGAATCTGCTTGTACGATTGGAAGAACAACGCAACGAGCAAAGGAACCTTCTAGACGACCAGAAAAACTTAATCAAGAGTAAGCTAAACTCATTTAAAAATAAATTCATGGCTCTTAATGAACGTGTTGAAAACGTCGAAAAACAGTTCTCTAAAGTTTGAAGACAAAATGCAGAACTTTGCCAATGAGTTAGAAAAAACTCGAAAAATTAAGGTTCGAGAAAGTTCTGGCGACTGTTCGGGGAAAAAGAAAGTGCATCCACCAACTTTTGCTGGACAAACTTCTTGGTCAATCTACAAGAAGCAGTTTGAGGCAGCCGCAACGACAAATGGCTGGGATGACGAAGACAAATTTACTGCCCTGACGCTTGCCCTTAGAGGTTCTGCTGCTGAATTATTGCAAACCTTACCAGCAGACAAGAACGGCAACTTCAGCGCTCTTGTTCAGGCTATTGACAAGCGATTTGGGGATGGCCATATGCAAGAGGTCTTCCGCGTCCAACTCAATACAAGAGTCCAGAAAAGAGGAGAAAGTCTACAACAACTCCAAGCAGACATTGAACGGTTGGCGCATCTAGCATACCCGACTACATGAGATGAAATTACCAACCAGCTAGCAACAGAGGCTTTTGTTCGTGCAGTTTCCGATATCAATCTCCAGCGAGCAATTCGAACTGCTAGAAAACGCACGGTTTCTAAAGCATTAGCCTTCGCGCTTACTATGGAATCATCGGATCTTTAGTAATTCATCGGGTAAGAGAACTGGAAGTTGGGGAATGTTCTTGCCAGAGGGCTGAATTCCAAAGAAGGCAGCGAGAAGGTCCTGCTCGCGCCAGTGCAGATTTCCACCAAGAAAAGTCACCTGTCAACATTGTGGAAGCAAAAATAATACCCGCGACCAGGTAAGCAATAACATCAACGCTCCTGCTCGCCCCGTTTCCCAGCCGGGAAACGAGTAAGAACCAACTTCGAGGGGCAGAAGCTGGTTTCTGGTATCGATGGCTTCAGAACCACCATCCAAGTCTCGCAGACTAAACGAAACAATAAAAGTCTGACAGTGGACGCAACATTAAATGGCAAGAAACACGTGGCTACAATTGACATCGGTGCAACAGCCTCCATTGTACGAAGAGACTTGGTCAAGATGACATGGCTACATAACACCAAAAGCTACCATCCGAAAACTGCGACAGGTGAGGTAGCAAGAGTGTATGGAGAAGTTCGTCTTAAGATCCGTTTGGCAGAACTAGAATTTTCGCATCTATTTTTAGTAGCAGATATATGTGACGAGTGCATAATTGGAATCGACTTTATGAAAGAGCACGGATTGATTCTGGATCTCGGTAAGCAAGTGCTGAAGTACCAAAATGTAGAGATTCCTATGGTTTATGGCAACGAAAACTCATCACCTCTAAGAACTGTCATCAAAGAAGACTTGCTTGCCTCCCGCTTCGGAAGTGTTTGTTTGGACAAAAATAGAGGGCGATTTAGGTAGCCATCGATACCTCATGGTGGAACCAGCGTCTTCCCAAAACATCATCTTAGGGAAGACTCTTGTGGAACCAAAGAACAACATGGTACCCGTACGGATTCTGAACACCAAACCGTACGAAGTCAAGCTCAGGAAAGGAGAAATAATTGGAAAATGCGAATCTGTGTCTGCAATAACCAAGATCACAGAAATGGACACAGACAAATCTATGGACCCCGAAAAATTCAGCTTCATGAAAGCCAAAATTCTGAAGCCGTCCAATATAAGTCAACATCAGCTAAATATTGCTGGAGGCCTTCTTCATGAGTACGCTGATATATTTTCATCACCAAGTGGGCAGTATGGTCGAACACAATTGGTGCAGCATCGAATTGACACAGGAGACACAAGACCAAATCGACAACCGGCAAGACGTCTCCCATTAGCCAAACAAGCCGAAGTTGAAGAGATGATATCGAAAATGAAGAAAGATGGGCTGATCGAAAACACCAAAAGCCCTTGGGCATCACCAGCAGTTCTTGTCAATAAGAAGGATGGAAGTACACGATTTCGTGTGGACTACCGTAGGCTGAACGATGTGACAAAGAAAGACAGCTACCCTTTGTCCAGAATCAGCGATACTTTGGATGCAATGGAAGGAGCTCAAGACCGCTTTTCAAGACCGAAGCTAAATACCTGGGACATATCATCTCATCCCAAGGAGAAAAGACTGATCCTGAGAAAGTTGACACTGTAAAGAATTGGCCAACACCACAAGATAAACATCAACTCCGTAACTTTCTTGGTCTAGCCACATCATATCGGCGCTTTGTGAAGGACTTTGCTGGAATCGCTAAGAGCTTGCATCAACTTACTGAATAGGGAAAGCCGTTCAAATGGTCAGGTCAGTGCGAGAAAAGTTTTCAGGAACTCAAGCTACGCCTGTGTAATGCTCCTGTGTTGACCTATCCGACACCTGGAAAACCTTTCATCATCGACGCCGATGCCAGTAACGTGGGAATTGGAGCTGTTCTGTCGCAAGTCCATGACGGAGAAGAAAAATTCGTCGCCTACTACTATAGACAAGAATAAGCAGAACACGACCAACTTGATTAGAAGCTTACAATGAACTGACTTTATTTCATAGTTGTTCGGTAACTGTACAATGGTAAATGGTTATGTAAAAGTAAATACAATTCAGGAGTATATACATATGATTCAAATACAATTATATAATGTTAAGTATAGTACAGTAAGGTACTCTCGAGGCCAGAGCGCAATTATTGCGTGACCAGAAGGGAACTTCTAGCTTTGATTTTGGCAACAAAGCACTTCCATAAGTACATCTACGGACAGAAGTTCCTCCTTCGAACAGATCATGGTGCGCCTAATTGGCTTCTGTACTTCAAAAATCCCGAAGGTCAAGTAGATAGGTGGATCGAGAGACTTCAGACATACGACTACCAAATTCAACATCGGAAAGGAAAACTGCACTCTTACGCAGATGCATTGTCTCGGCGACCGTGTAAACAGGACTGTAAGCATTGCACACTTCAAGAAGAAAAGGAAACAGTTGCCATCCAGCGAATAAGAGCCGATCCCATTTACGGTTGGAGCAATGAAGAACTGAGAACTGCCCAACAAGAAGACACAGATATAGAGCCCATTCTTGCATGAAAAAACCAGAATGGGGTAACATCTCCGATAGAAGTCCAGCTCTCAAAGCATATTGGGCACAGTGGGACTCACTTCATGTGCAAGAAGGAGTACTAAGGCGCAAATGGGAGTCTGCAGATGGCAAATCTTATGTGATGCAGTTGATGGTACCTAGGTCAAAGGTTAATGACGTTCTTCGAGACATGCATGGTGGAGCATCTGCAGGTCATTTTGGAGTCAATAAAACGCTGGAAAAGATACGACAACGGTTCTACTGGCTACATGCAAGAGAGGATGTCGAATAGTGGTGCATAAAATGTGAAACTTGTGCTGCTACCAAGGGACCAGGTAGAAAGCTTCAAAGTAAAATGCAGCAGTACAATGTCGGCGCACCTTTTGAGAGTAGATGTTGCATGTCCGTTTTCGGAGACCAACAGCGGAAACCGATATATCCTTGTAGTCATGGATTACTTCAGCAAGTGGCCTGAGGCATTTCCCATCTCAAACCAAGAAGCCAAAACAGTGGTTGATCAGATTGTATTCAATTGGGTGAGCAGGTTCGGTGTTCCTTTCGAATTGCATTCTGACCAAGGAATGAACTTCGAATCTAACATCTTCCAGGAGGTTTGCTCTCTCCTTGGCATCAAGAAGACGAGGACAACACCGCTTCATTCACAATCTGACAGAATGGTCGAACGATTCAACAGGACAATTAAGGCACATCTGTCCAGGGTTGTAGGTGACTACCAACGAGACTGGGACAGCCATATTCCATTGTTTTTGATAACCTATCGAAGTGCGGTTCATAGTTCAACGCGACATACACCATTGGAGATCCTGTTCGGCACAACAATACGGCTGCCAAGTGAAGTAAAATTTGGATGCCGTACTATGGAACCGGAAAAGCCAGATGAATATGTAGATAACCTCAAAGAAAGACTCATTGACATCCATCAACGGACAAGGAATATCATAAAAATAGCTAGTGATAGGATGAAAACACGGTACGACGCTCGTGCAACAACGATAGGATTGCAAGAAGGAGACCTGGTGTGGTTTTACAATCCCCATCGACAAAAAGGACTGTCACCAAAACTTCAACAAAACTGGGACGGCCCATACACCGTTGTGAAGCGAATCAATGATGTGGTTTACCGCATTCAGAGAGGGTTAAGAGGAAAGCTCAAGGTAGTTCACTGTGACCGTTAACATCGTTATAACGGTGGTGACGGGAGTAATGGATTTAATCGGGACGATCAAACCTAAGAAGGGGCAATGTGGTGAATATGCCCTTTTATGCAAGCAACTACATCTTTTATTCTTGTATACTAGAATAAATTAGTAGCGCCATCTTTGGACAAAAGATTAACTAATGTTATCCAATACCTAAACCACTCTCATGTTATCCAATACCTAAACCACTGAAACTGCTATAATTAATTGAACGAAAGCTTTACCACTGAAACTGCTATAATTAATTGAACGAAAGCTTTTGAGAGCTTTCGAGCAACTTGTGGAGACTTGTGGAGAAGAAGCAAATTCCAGCATATTCCAGAAGCCCTAGAAGTTTCTAGTAGCTTTTTCTCGGCTATAAATACACGGCCACCAGTCCGAAGACCTCAGTTTAATTTTGGAAGTGAACGAATAAACGTCGCCGTCGGTGTAAAATAGTGAATTAAGAGTTGTGCTTGTTATAATAAAAGTATTGGAATTAAAGTATTTGAATTGAAATAAAGGTGTTTTATATTGTAAAGTAATTGTTGTTCAGTTTGAATAAAAGAAATAAGTTTTATTTGCGAACCTTTGGCTAAAAAATTACAATAATGTTATGGAACCAATAAACATGTACATTCTCTATTTCATGCTACGTTAAAGTTGTTAGGTAGGAAAGCAAGTTTTGTGCGATCCATTCGTGCCCATTTTTTTTAATAACACCCTGTTCTTACGTTATTATTTTATTGCTATAATTATTACACTTAAAAAAACTGCTTTCGGCATTTTCATATATTTGGGATTTTTTGGAAACTTAACACATACATATGATTATTGGTACTGTTCTGATCATGTCGACTAATAGCCCAGTCAAATTCGACAATAAATTCGCAAAGCGCGATGTAGTTCTGCATATTTTATATGTTGTTCAGGCATGTTAGAGTAGTCTGTATCTGAGTTTGCAACTTCGAAATACTTGTGCTCGCTGCAGGAAAAATGCAACAGGAAAAAAATCGCTAATTTTTTGAGACATTTTCCCTAATAACTTTGAAAATATGCAACTTAGGAAAACACCATTCACTATAAACTTGTTTGTTATAAAATCTTCTACAAGACCAAGTTTTTAATTCATGCATGTTATTATCTGTGTTGCTATCTAACCAGGAATTAAAAAAAAATCTGAAAAACTAAGTAATTTTGAAGCACTCAAAAAATAAGTCAAAAATTATCGAATTCTGCTAAAAATTTGGAATCAAATAGTCTAGAGTATTACAAGACGAAATTTGAAAACTCGATCAAAATCGGTCAAATATTTTTGACAAGAATCATGATGTTAACTAAGTGCAACTAGCAATGTTTGCATCATTGCTCTGGTCAAAGCAGGACACTTAAGTTGGCACTCATTTTTGTACACTTACTTGGAACCCTTGATTATCATAAAATATAGTTATAATATTTATATCTTATTTTAAGCAACTTTTATAGCGATTTTAAAAGTTCCGAAAATTGTTCACTTTTCAAATAAATATGTAATTTCGTGAACATTTCGGAACTTTTAATATCGCTATAAAAGTTGCTCAAAAAAAAAAGATGTAATTATTATAGCTATATTTTATGATAGTCAAGTGAGAACTATAAAGAAGAAGAAGTGTATACAGTTATAAACTGCCATTTTAATTTTTCAACTATAAATTTGAAAATGGAAAAGTCTCAACTTGAGGAGTTTTTTGAATAAAGAAAATCATTTGAAAAATTTTAAAAAGGAGTCTTAGATCTAAAGAATCTAGTTCAACCGAAGATAAAGGAATACCTTCACCTTAAGGAAAACTCCTAGGAATTTTGGCGAGGAGTACCAAATTTTAAGCGGAGGTTTAGGCAAGATCTTCAAATCTTATAAGATCAACTAGGCCTCTGCTAGTTGTTTTGACCTTCAGTGAGGACATCCATAGGGACAAAAGTATTCCTTTGTGCAAAATTGACAAAGGAAGAAACTTTTGCCAAGGAACAAAGACCAAATTCAAAGAGGGTACTACACGTATATTATACCTATATATATAGATATCCCACAGTGACAATATAAGGGATTTGTTAAAAAGGAGGATTAACTGTACATGGTACGACCCTAATATTAATGTTAACTCTAAATAGTGAATCAAATATGGGATTGACTTCAAAAACTTAAACATCCCATAAATAGTACATTATTTGTGATCAATACAAATAAGGTTAATTTATTGGAATATTTAAGTCCTCCCTAAATATGATTATTGGTAAGGCCCTGTGAGTAAGGTGTTGGTTGCATTAAAAGATCCCTATATATTTTAAGGTCAAATTTGTATTCTTTCTTATTGCATTTTTATTATTATTAGTTTTAAGGAAATCAAAATTTTTTTATAAGAGTAAAGAAAGAAACGAGCTGGAGAGCTCAAATTAATTTTTTTTTTGAGATTAACTTTGTTAAAATACTTAAATAAATATTGTTTATGAATATGAGGAAGGAAAACAGAATGGTGTGCTAAATTTTTCATAGCTGAAGGTGTGTGGAGGCTTGGTTAAGCCGTCCTGATGTTTTATAATGGGTAAGAGGACGTGACATAACATGACATAACTTACACAACGGAATAATGACTGGTTGGGTCGACTAAGGGGCTATTTCCAATAACATAGGCCATGGAAATAGGGAAGGCAGTATCTTCAAGATACTGGGGTGGGCAGGCCAGACCTTCGTCAATATCATCAGATGAACGTTTGAAGTTCAGTGTGACGGTATCTGGGGCAGGAGAAAGTGAGGTGCTTTAAGTATAGTTTTTATGGTATAGGGTTTAGATAAGATAATTTTGTTATAGTTTATTTAGGTTAGTTTTTTTAAATAAAGAATTTTTCTTTACATTTGTTTTACTTGATCCGAAGCACCAAGCTTACTTTTCTCTTAGATATCGTCAAGGTCCCTAGATTTGTGTCAATCTAAGTAACATCTACTTTAGGCACGATTAAATAAAATGTTAAGTCGAGCAGGAGGTACCCGGAGCCGACAGAAAAACAATCGTGCCGAAGCCACTTCTCGGGTATCAAAGAAATCTTCTGGGAAACCTAGCTCCTAACAATAGCTTCGCTCGGTCGAGTTTGGTAGAGGATCGCGAGGTGGTCGGTTGTGCCTGCACAGCCGTGCTTAAACAGTTAAAAAACAGTAATTGTCCATTATTTTTTAAAAATAATTATTTTTTACAAACATCCTGGATGGAATCTCTTTTTTTTTGGGGGGGGGGGTGGAGACTCCTGCCTGGTAAACCGGAGTTCTTGTCCAGCAACTGTTAAGTCTAACTGGACTTACTGGACTACCGTTTCCCGTTCAAACGGAATACAGACGGAACCCAGTTCTGCCCAGCAACAGCTTCAGTCCGTAACTGGGCTGATAACAGTGTTTTTCAAAAAAAGACGCACCACCTGCACCGTGTGTCGTTACCGCTACTAATGCAGACGCCAAACAGTGTTACGGCAAATACTTAAAGCCCTGTCGGGTTATGCCTGGCGAAAACTTAACAAGCAACAGCCAGACCACACGGTTTCGGCCGAAAAAAAGAATAATTGGGACAACCTACGGAACCACAGCAATGGTTAGCAGCACAGACGTGGTGATAATCAACAGTATTATAAATAAATCAAAGGTTTTTTTGTTTCTTTCCGTAATGTAACATTTAATAGTGTTTTTATACTTATTTCTACATTCTATTTTACATAATAATCTCATTCACTCTCTTATTCAACAACATCAAATGACATTTAAAAGTAATTAAAAGAAAAAAAGGGATCTATGTAATAATCGAAAATAACTGATCTAACTTATGTTCTATGTACAATGTCAAAACCTAATTTGTTTTCCATCGAAAAGTGTCCATTTTGTGAAATAATTCAATTTCAATTCAATACAAATCTGTGATTAATTTCATTAAAATGTGAATTTTCCTTTCTTAGAGCGTACTAGCACCAACACATGAATTATAAATATATAATTATATGTTGTCTTACTTTTACATGTTAGTGAAGGAAAGGGTTAAGTTTTGTCCGTTGATTAGATAGGGTAGTTCTTAAGTAGTTGTAAATATGTATATATTAAGCGTGTTTTTTAGTGCCCTCTATGTTAGCTTAAAAAAAAATCCATGTAAAATACAACAACAAATATGCTTGGTTGGCGGCGATAAACATCTCTGCTTAAGAATTAAGCTAAAAGGCCAGTTATAGCTATCATTGAAAACCATCATTGAAAAAGTTAGTTGTTGATTTTGAGACCATTAGAAAGTTTAATCATTGAATATTTTAATGCAGAAATATAGCTTACGACTTCAAAATTATTTATCCTCAAAAAAAAAAAAATCATTTTGTCCCATATCGTCCCGATAACGTAACATTTAATTTTTTCAATGATCATTGGCAATGTAGTTCATCATTGAAAAATTAAAAGTCATTTCATGAGAAAAATTGTGCCAAATTGAATTTTGTTCTGCCTGGAAATAATAATTAAGTCAATAAACTTTACTTTTGCATCAAAATAATCATTTATATTTTCTTCAAAATCTCTCAATGATAGCTATAACTGGCTCCTAAAATAAAAACAATGCTCCATATACTATTTTCTACGTTTTTCCGATGAATTATCAAACAATGTCGAAAATTCATCAAAAAATTCAATAATTTGGCAGATGGATCTTAAAGCGCGGGTTGATCAAATAATCGTCAAAAATATGACAGAAAAAAAGGTAAAAACCGAACATTTTTTATTTGTTAAAATATAATTATTAATTTAAAATAAATAAACCAATAAATAAAAGAAAGACCTGGTCCAGGGAGGAGACATTTCTTTTAATTTATCAAAATTTTAACGATATTTTGTTTAATTTTTTTTGTTGACAAACAGTTGACAGCCAAAATGTCAGAAAATGGCGGTGATCAAGAATCGATGCGATTTTCGTATCCATATAAGTACCTAGGTTTCTGAACAACCAAAACCAGATAGGGTACTTGAAAGTGTTTTTTAGAAAAATTATTCGCTGTAATACAGTAATTTTCATTTTATTAGGTATATTGTTTTAATTATAATTATAATAATTATTTTTCCGAAGAAATCAAAAACACAACTCGACGACGGCAAACTAATCTCAATTTTGCAGTCAGCGGTTATTTCGCTTGGTATACAAACATATACCAAAATTTTTCGGATAGCAATCACACGTGATTACAACAACACGAACCTATCCGGATAGCTCTACATAGGTTTTTGATCGCGGCCAATGTCATTGTTATATTGGTGCTGCCAAATTCTTTTCTTAAGAAACGATGAGCGTTTTTTTGTGCCATTATTTCTTAAGCTAACATAGAGGACACAAAAAACAAGCCTATTATATCTCTTCTGTTGCAACCATAAGCCAACAAGTAACTGTCATTGCTCTTAGAGCAAAAGCAACACACATACATTGTTTCAATCACCTCCTCGTTTATAAACAGCACCTTATTGTTTCACACAACAAAAATTGAAAGTCAATTACAAAAACAACAAAAAGACTTACATTTAACGCGAATGCATTTCGAACGCTTCGTTGGCGATCATCATCAGCACTAACTCGATTATTAATTTGCATCGATTACATCCAAGAGAGTGTATATACGAAAGAACGGACACGTACTATACCAAAGAGAACAGTGGTGATCTAATTTCGCCTTCTTCTGCATTCAAGTTATTGGTTTATTTTTCAATAAAATAACTCTCATACGCAACCAGTCTGTTGCACTTATTTACATGTTTTATCAAGCTGACTGTGTGTTCATTTTCCTCAATTCCATGGCCTTCAGTTACAACATGCTGAGCAAAAGCTGATTGTGTCAATTTGTTCTTTTTTGTACAATAACAATGCTCCTTATATCTCACTTGTATACTGCGTTTTGTTTGGCCAATATAACGTCGTTTGCATACACCACATTCTATAGCATATATGCCGGATTTTTGTTCATCAACAACTTTGTCTTTCGTAGACGCAAACAAATGTTTAAGTTTTTGATTATTTGAAAAACAGGCAAAATATTGTGTTGTGTAAACGGTTTTTTAATTTGTTCGTTATTTCCGGAACATAATTGAAAACTTCTATTTTCATTTCATTTGTGACATCTAAAACACTTTGTCTAAATAATGATGTATATTTATTTTGAGACAATTTCCTCGCGTGTTTTTTAACAATAGAGTCAATAAGAGTCTTCGAATAACCATTTAAGTCAGCCACTTCAACTATATAGTCATATTCTTTTTTATATTTTGCTAACGAATGTGGAAGATTAACCAGACGATGCACCATAGAATGGAAAGAAGCATGTTTGTGTTGAATGGGACACTCGTTATCACTCTTTTTATCACTCGTTTTGTACTAGTGGGTTTGTGGTACACTGAGATATCTATTTTTACGGGTGTTTTTGTAAATTCTAAATCTAAAAACGCAAGTTTTTCGTCTACTTCTTTTTCAACTGTGAATTTAATGGATTCACATTGATTATTTAGCACACTCAAAAATCCCGCACTTTCAGACTCTTTTATCACAGTAAAAATATCATCAACATAACGATGAAACACTTTTGGTAATTTACCTTCCGATTTTAATTTCATTTCTAATTTCGCCATGTAAATTTCAGCAATAAATGCACTAAGTGGGTTCCCGATACTAGTGCCTTTTGTTGACTTATAAAATTCACCCCGAAATTGGAAAAAACTATGATTCATACACATCTTAGCTGCTTTTGTGTAAATAGATCTTTTTTCACTTGTCACATTATTTTCTTCCAAATATTCACTTTGTGCTTCGATCACATCATCTACAGGCACACTAGGGAAAAGGGACACAACATCGAACGAAAAAAATTTTTCCTCCGGTTCAAAAACTAAAATCTTCAATCTTTTTACAGAACTCAAAAGAATTTTTAAAAGAGGTACTACGAATGGGATTTAAATAATTCGTTTCACGAACTAGCCACTTAGATGCTTTGCTACCCGCCGTATCTATGCTTGGAATTATTGGCCTTAACGAATTGCCAGGTTTGTGGATTTTAGGTGAACCATGAATACGAGCTATTTTAGGATTGGGCACGATTAAAGAAAACTGCAATTTTTTACCAAAAACATCACCAATTTCTTTTCTTAGGCTGTTCACTTCTTCTATCTTTTTTGGTAAAGGATTTTTAATGACTCTTTCGTAATTTTCATCTTTTATTAATTTTCGCATTCTTTTATCATAATCTTCTTTATCAAGAATCACCAATTTATTGCCTTTATCAGCCTTAACGAAAAAACAATCCTTTTTATTGAATTGATTGCATCATTGAAAACATTTTTCACAATTTTTTGCTCTTTAACATTATAAGAGTATATTAAACTAACCGCGGCGATCTAATATTTGGAACATCAAACGGTTTGTATTTAAGCATGGTTTCAATGTCAATCACCAAATCAAGTAAATATTCTTTTTTAGGTTTCGGTTCAAAATTAAACCCTTTGTTTAAAAGTTCCATTTCAATTCCGAAAAAACAAATCTCGATTGGTTCACAACATAATCGTTAATAATTTCAGGCTTACACACTTCTCCACTTGAATACTTTTTCAATTGGGTTTTTTGTGTGATAACACACTCACAGTTAGGCTGCATAGCTCGCTCCGTCATTTATATTATTTATGAATGTTTGAGTGTTGATAGATCGATTACCAAATCAGATCTGAACAAATTTACTCGATTAAAACAAAAAGTAATGTTTCTTTGTGCTGAAGTAGCATTTCTTAGAAAATGTTTAAAAAACAAAGTGACGCCGCGATTTGTATCGATTTTTTGTACTGTAAAGAACAGTAGAGCAGAAGAAGCAGTAAAATATGCGAAAGTAAAATACTTAAAGTGTGAGATTAAACATTCAATTCGTAAACTATCTGAAGTGGAATTATCGCTATACGAATTACATATGAGAATTATAAAAAATATGAACGGCGTGTGTTATGAAAGTTGGTCTCAATTTTTAATTGATTGTGAGTGTAAATTGAGCTTAAAATTCGCTTTTAGAGAAAAATAAAAAGTATTTAAGTGAAGAAGTGTGTAAGCCTGCAATTATTAATGGTTATGTTGTGAACCAATCGAGTTTTGTTTTTTTGGAATTGGAAATGGAACTTTTAAACAAAGGGTTTAATTTTGCACCGAAACCTAAAAAAGAACCTTTACTTGATTTGGTGATTGATATTGAAACCATGCTTAAATACAAACCGTTTGATGTTCAAAAAACTATTAGATCGGCCGCGGTTAGTTTAATAAACTCTTATAATGTTAAAGAGCGAAAAATTGTGAAAAATGTTTTCAATGATGCAATCAATTCAATAAAAAGAAGGATTGTTTTCTCGTTAAGGCTGATAAAGGCAATAAATTGGTGATTCTTGATAAAGAAGATTATGATAAAAGAATGCGAAAATTAATAAAAGATGGAAATTACGAAAGAGTCATTAAAAATCCTTTACCAAAAATGATAGAAGAAGTGAACAGCCTAGGAAAAGAAATTGGTGATGTTTTTGGTACAAAATTGCAGTTTTCTTTAATCGTGCCGAATCCTAAAGTAGCTCGAATTCATGGTTTACCTAAAATCCACAAACCTGGCAATTCGTTAAAGCCAATAATGCCAAGCATAGATACGGCGGGTAACAAAGTTTCTAAGTGGTTAGTTCGTGTTGTTTAAATCCAATTCGTAGTACCTCTGTTAAAAATTATTTTGAGTTCTGTAAAAATATTGAAGATTTTAGTTTTTGAATCGGAGGAAAAAATGAAGATTTTAGTTTTTGAACCGGAGGAAAAAATGTTTTCGTTTGATGTTGTGTCCCTTATCCCTAGTGTGCCTGTAGAAGATGCGATCGAAGCACTTAGTGAATATTTGGAAGAAAATAATGTGACAAGTGAAAAAAGATCTATTTACAGAAAAGCAGCTAAGATGTATATGAATCATAGTTTTTTCCAATTTCGGGGTGAATTTTATAAGTCAACAAAAGGCACTAGTATCCGGAACCCACTTTGTCCATTTATTGCTGAAATTTACATGGCGAAATTAGAAATGAAATTAAAATCGGAAGGTAAATTACCAAAAGTGTTTCATCGTTATGTTGATGATATTTTTAATGTGTTAAAAGAGTCTGAAAGTGCGGGATTTTTAAGAGTGCTAAATAATCAATGTGAATCCACAAAATTCACAGTTGAAAAAGAAGTAGACGAAAAACTTGCGCTTTTAGATATAGAATTAACAAGAAAACCCGTAAAAATAGATATCTCAGTGTTTGTGGTACACTGGGATATCTATTTTTACCCACTAGTACAAAACGAGTGATAACAATTGATTCATATTGTCCAATTCAACTCAAACATGCTACTTTCCATTCTATGGTGCATCGTCTGGTTAATCTTCAACTTTCGTTAGCAAACTATAAAAAAAAATATGACTATATAGTTGAAGTGGCTGATTTAAATGGTTATTCGAAGACTCTTATTGACTCTATTGTTAAAAAACACGCGAGGAAATTGTCTCAAAATAAATATACATCATTATTAAGACAAAGTGTTTTAGATGTCACAAATGAAATAATGAACAAATTAAAAAACCGTTTAAAACAAAACAATATTTTGCCTGATTTTTCAAATAATCAAAAACTTAAATATTTGTTTGCGTCTACGAAAGACAAAGTTGTTGATGAACAAAAATCCGGCATATATGCTATAGAATGTGGTGTATGCAAACGACGTTATATTGGCCAAACAAATCGCGGTATACAAATGAGATATAAGGAGCATTGTTATTGAACAAAAGAGAACAAATTGACACAATGAGCTTTTGCTCATCATGTTGTAACTGAAGGCCATGGAATTGGAGACAATGAACACACAGTCACCTTGATAAAACATGTAAATAAGTGCAACAGACTGGATGTGTAGGAGAGTTATTTTATTGAAAAAGAAACCAATAACTTGAATGTAGAAGAAGGCGAAATCAGATCACCACTGTTCTCTTTGGTATAGCACGTGTCCGTTACTTTCGTATATATTTTAACAAACAGTGCTCTAGTGAAATAGCCAGTTGCATTCCTCCCCTTAAACAATTCAACCGTAATACTCGCGCTTCTAGGAATGCCCATCAGTTTACCCTTGAGCCCATCTTTGGACGTACTGTTAAGTACAGAGATTCTTTCTTTAGTCGCACTACACGAATGTGGAATGCTTTACCCAGCCAAATTTTCCCCTCCCATTGTGATTTAAAGACATTCAAAACCAATGTGCATCGGTATCTCCTTTTAAATCCCTCCAACCTACCTTATCCCTCGTGCTGTGTATAACATTTTAAGGGTAGTCACAACCCCTTCAGCGCGCAATTAATATAAAAAAAAAAAAATACACTCTCTTGGATGTTAGACTAATCGATGCTGATGATGATCGCCAACGAAGCGTTCCAAATGCATTCGCGCTAAATGTAGGTCTTTTTATTGTTTTTGTAATTGACTTTCAATTTTTTTGTGTGAAACAATAAGGTGCTGTTGATAAACGAGGTGATTAATTTATTGTGTTAATTTCACCTTTTCCGATGATTATATGTTTCCACGTTGTTCAGTTAATTATGTCCTTTTTGACTAAAGTTATTGACTGGCAATACATTACGAGTATAGCCGCAGTTTCTCTATACACAAGTATATAATATTTAAGAATTGTTAACTCTGTAACACGCTTTATAAAAGTCTCAATCAAATTCAATTCAATTCAATTTTTGTATGCTTCGCTTATTTTGAAGTCCACGCCTGTCCATTTTACGCTTAACTGGTCTTTCTTAGACAATAAGATACCCAGATATAGCCAACAGCCGAAAAATACAGATGATGGAACTTTTTTTAAATGGCTCAATTCATTTAATTCAAAACAGTAGCCTTGCAATACCTGTAACTGATTTGTATTTACTTCCTGATTTTGTCAATGTAAGCATGTCATTTGACACTTGAATGGCCTTTCTAGGGCAACAATAAGTTCCACAGATAAAGCCACAAATGAAAAGTGCAAGAAGTCTGCGTTTTTTCAAGATTATAGTCTTACGCAACGTGTATTGCATTGGACTTTTCACATATGATTAAGGAAACTGTTCCGAGCATGACTGCTGATAAATATGCATGCTAAAAAAAAATTCCGGCTCAAAGTCTTATTTGACTGGACTATAAGTCAATAATAAGTTAAAACCCAAAATCCAAAGCTACCGAAGACGGGAAAAATTGAGTTTGAGAGGAGCTTATAACATTTTAGAATTCAAGCTTCTTACTTTATATTCTGCAAACACAAATAAATCTCCTCAATATTGTTAAACTCACCATTCAATAACAGGGCCCCTCAAAGTTTTCTTCGTCCTAAATCCAGAATGAAAAAGAAAATTAGAAGCTAATTGCACACCTAGCAAGGAGAGCTCCTCCGCTGCCAAAGACTGTAAGTTAAAAAAAAGATAGAAATTTTGTTAATTAGAATGAGGTTTATTAAAAAAATGTTTTGTTTACATTTCTTTATCTTTCTTCAATGACATGACATGATAAGCTTTCTCTTTACAATTACCAGAATGTATATGTTTTTGTCAACCGAATAAGTAAGATCTCTATCGGATCTTATTGTTAACTTATTTTTAGAGAAGAAGAACTTGGAAGCTTTAATTGATTTGGAGTGCCGATCTGCATACCATCGCATGCACATCAACTTCGTGTGTCTTGTGGATGTTTAATTTATTTATTTCTTGTTGTGCAATAATTTGTCCATATTGTATCTCTGTTGCCGGTTTCTAATATCATAATTCTTACAAATAGCCCCAAAATTGTTATTAAAATTTACCAAATAATAAATTCTATATAAAAAAAAAAACACAAATCAAACAATATTCGCGCCGCGTAAGAAATAATATTCATCAACAACAACAACAACTACCAAAAAAAAATAGCTAATGTGCCAGTGTAGTGAAATGTGCAATAGAAAAAAAAGAAAAAAAAAAACACAACGAGTGGTAAATCCCTAATTTTTCCCTTCCCTTTCACACGCAGTGGCTTTAGCTTAAGCATTGAATACATTATGTGTCAAGCTTTCACATAATGATTCAATGAGAGAGCTAAATCAATATCAGATGTATTGTAGCATACTGATTTAGGGATCCAGGGGTGGATCGATGCATATTGTCACTAAGGCATAACACTGGTGGTAATATGTATTGAAAAGCTCAATTGGGCCCTAATTCTGTTAATCTACATAGATTAAATTGTCTGATTTGGTTTTAAGGTAAGTTTTTTGAATTGTTTGTAATGAGAGGTAATTTTAGAGTGGATTATTCCAACATTCGTGGGTTAAGGAAGAATTTCTGTGCTGCATACATTCATTCTGTAATTAACAGACCAGCTATATTGGCACTGAGTTAGACTCAGGTGGGAGAAAATACTGATTATTCGGAATTTAATCTACATGGGTATCATTTAGTGCCTTTATTCTTTTCTCATCATGGCCTCGTTGTGTATGTAAGAAACGATGTTGCTTACCAGCTCCAACCTCAATATGGTGCGTGTGTTAACACAAACTTTAATTTTCTATGGTTGAAATTCAACTTCTCACGAATTTGATGCTCTGTCCGACTCCATCCAAAGAATTGTTTCCCATAATCCTCACACTGAAAACGACATTGCGGGCGATTTCAATGTACACAATTCTAGTTGGCTCCGCTTTTCTGGCCAGACAACACCCGAAGGAAGGTATGTTGAGATCTTTGCTGAGTTAAACCATCTTACTCAGCTCGTTGATGAGCCAACTCGAATCCCTGACGTTACAGGTCAATCTGCGAACACTCTAGACTTGTTCCTTACATCTGACCCTGATAAATATACTGTAAGTGTATTACCGCCTCTAGGCACATCAGACCATTGTGTCATATCTGCGAATTTCTCGTGCCAACAAAACTCAGTTAAAGAGAAAGTACCAACGAGAACCGTTTGGCAATACGAGAAAGCCAACTGGGACGGTCTCAACGGTTTCTTCAGTAACTTTAACTGGTCACTATGCTTCCTCGATAGTGACGTAGACTCCAGCGCAGATATGATTACAAATTTAATTCTTTGTGGAATGAGAAATTTTATCCCGAATAGGGTGAAATCTATCAAACCCAAAGAAAACTCATGGTTTGATTCGAGCTGTAAAGAGGTTATTAGGGTCAGAGAAGTAAGCTTCCGTTGTTATAAAGCCAACCCTACAGAGGAAAACCGGAAAAAGTTTCAACAAGCTAGAAAGACCTGTACCGTTCATATTCGACGAACCAAATTTTTACATGATCAAAAATTACGGCAAAAAATACTACAATGTCCCAAAGGTAGTAAACATTTTTGGTCATTTGTAAAAAACATACGAAATACCACCTCGTCCTCGGTTCCAACGCCCGTCTTCAATGATACTCCTTTTTTCAGCTCGCAAGATAAAGCCAATTTGCTTGCAGCACAGTTTGCTGTTAATTCGACGCTGCCAGAAAGTGTTATGACTCCTCCTGTACTTGAGAGCGTAAATGATTTTATGGGACAAATCTTCTTTCGCACTCGTGCAGTTGCTAGAGTTTTAAAGGATCTCGATGTACACAAATCCGCTGGCCCGGATAGTATCCCTCCCATTGTTCTGAAGAGGTGTTCTTCAACGCTGGCAAAACCACTGCGAAAGCTTTTCCATCTGTCCTACTCTATTGGTCTCTATCCGAGTGGATGGAAAACAGCATTTGTCCAGCCTGTCCCTAAAAAAGGCGTATCTTCTTCACCCTCTAACTATCGACCAATTGCACTTACGTCCCTTCTTTCCAAGGTCATGGAAACGCTGATAAATTTCCAGCTCAAGAAATATCTCGAGGAACGAAAGCTTCTTAATGACCGGCAGTACGGCTTTCGTAGCAATAGGTCTACTGGTGATCTGATGGTATATCTTACCAAACAGTGGAAGAAATCTTTACATCGTTTTGGAGAAAGTAATATTATTGCACTTGATATTTCAAAAGCGTTTGATAGAGTTTGGCACCAAGCTCTCTTATCGAAAATGCGCGCATTTGGTTTCGATGAACCGTTCTTCGTTGGATTAGAAATTACCTTTCGGACCGTTCAATACAAGTCGTATTGGATGGGTTCAAGTCTGAAGTCCACAAAATAAATGCTGGTGTGCCCCTGGGCTCCGTTTTGTCTCCGACTCTCTTCCTTATTTTTATAAATGATCTTTTGTCTGAAGCTTCTAATCCATTAAACTGTTTTGCTGACGATAGTACCCTCAGCTTCTCATATTCGTTTACAGATTCTCATCCATGTCCTTCGGATGTGGAACTTGAACGGCAGCGTATGATAAGCTCATTAAATTCTGATCTCGACAGCATTGTCCAATGGGGAATCAAAAATCGCGTAGAATTTAATGCTTCTAAAACTCAATGTTGTCTCCTGTCGTTAAAGCGAAACCCACCCCCAATGCCGCTATCCATGGGCGGCACTTGCATCGAGGAAGCCGAACAGCTTTCAGTTCTCGGTATGTGTGTCACAGACCACCTTTTGTGGAATGACCACATATTTGATGTCGCCAAAAACGCTGCTAAGTGTTAAAGTTTTCTCCGTAGAAGCAAGAAGTTTTTTTCCCCTTCTGATCTGGCTGTGATCTACAAAGACTTTTTTTCGTCCAAAATTTGAGTACAGTTCTCATGTTTGGGCAGGAGCTCCAAAAACTCACTTGAGTTTGTTGGACAGAATTCAAAAGAGGTCTCTAAAAATGATAGGCGAAAGATCTATAACAGAAACAATTACATCTCTCGAACACCGCTGTAATGTTTCGTGTCTTTCTCTATTTTATCGCTATTATTATAATCAGTGTTCTAGTGAAATAGCCAGTTGCATTCCTCCCCTTAAAAAATTCAACCGTAATACTCGCGCTACTAGGAATGCCCATCAGTTCACCCTCGAGCCCAACTTCGGACGTACTGTAATGTACACAGCTTCTTTCTTCAGTCGCACCACACGAATGTGGAATGCTTTACCAGACTCGACTTTCCCCTCCCATTTCGATGTGCAAACGTTCAAAACCAATGTGCATCGGTGTCTCCTTCTAAATCCTCTCATACTTACCTAATCGCTCGTGCTGTGTTAAAAACATTTTAAGGGTAGCCATAACCCCTTTTGCGCGCGTGGAATATAAAAAAAAAAAATTGTTTTTGTTTGGAACTATTGATGGTTTCTCTGCAGTGGACCATTCATAGTCTGTATTCACTTACATTATTACTTGATGTGTTGTCTATCAATAACTATCGACATTACACATATCTTTTAAGGGAATTTGATAGGTCACGTCTTTATATGATATATGATATGAAAAGAACAAATATTTTATTTATATGAATATAGAACATGTATTAAGCTCAAAAAGTCACAACGCCTTCTTCCGGAGGATTAAATACAAATTCGAATCTTCGGATTTTTCAAAGCCTTTTCGATACATCACCACCTTAGCTAATGGTACATGGAACTCAAACTAAAATGGCTTGAATAAACATTAGACGAAGTACCTATACCTATGTTTTGAAATTCTGTTAGTATTTCATTCCAAGCATCATCCTAGTGCCATAAAACAACTTTTTTCGGAACAAAAAAATAAAAAGTCAAAATATTCGTGGTTTTCAGAAATGTTTCTATCAAAGTTTCTTTAAGGGACTTTAGAACATGTTGCTTCATCGCGTAACAAATAATATTGCAGACAGAAATACCCAAAATATGAACTTAAACGTTTTTGGTCAATAAACCCGAAATTAAATATGAAAAACATCGATTATCCAATTCAATTAAATTATTTTTTACTTTGACTTTGCCTCTTGGCTGGGCGGGAGAATGAAGCTCAAAGGGAAACATTTGCAAGGAACTCTAAAGAATTCCGAGATGAATACAGAACAAAGGTCAAAAAATCCCAGGGGGATCATGACCATAAGTGCTCTAGCTTTAATTCCTAATTTAACACAACTCACATACAAAAACAAAAATCGAATCTCACAGGGGGATAATGACCACTTTGAACACCCCTCCCCCCCCCCTTTGGATCCGCCATTTATGTAAACAGATAAAAAGCAGCATCATTTTGGTCAACAATAAAGCAAAGTTGATTAAATAGCAAAAACAATCTATGGCATTTGCGATATTTAGCTGTTAACAGAAAATATAAGTGTCGCTTACGATAAATTTTCTTTTCTCTGTAACTTTTTTTTAATAAGTTTTATTCGACAACTAATGCTTGATTTCCACTTGTCATTTACCAACTGACGAAAGACCTATTTTTGCGTCTTTTAACAAAATGACAAGTGGAAATACCCTAAAATTGCTTGTCTTTGAACTGGCAAACTCTGTTTGTCAATGAAAGACAACGAATTTCAAAGACAAGTGGAAATAACTTAATTGACCAACGAAATGTCACTTTGTCTTTGAAAGACAATGGAAATTTTTGTCCAACTTGATTTATCCTTTGTCAATGAAAGACACTGATTTGACAGCTATAAAGTTTCAACACAAGTCAATGTTTTTTTCAAATTTAAGTTATTTTTTTTGTAATGTGGCGAGTAAAAGAAAATTAATTCCGTAAAATGAGTGGCTAGAATATAAGTTAGTTGTCCTAATTTAGATGATGATAAAATTTTGTAGAATTCGAAGGGAATACACTGAAAACCCGATTAATGGTTACTACAAAAGAATAGTTTACATCCCAAGACTGACTGAGAAGCCAAAAACTAACTGATGTTCGTCTGGCCTTCAAATCAAATAAAACCCTGAGTCACCTTTTCACAAATTTCAAAACGAAACCGGATAAGGACAAACTTACTGATGTCGTTTACAAAATAAATTGTAATGGTAAACCCAACGAACCATGCGACCAGTGTTACATTTCTCAAACAACTAATATCTAACCATAAATGGGATATAAAATCAAACAATCCTGGAAAGACAGCCTTGCCGAGCCACAGTATCGAAAACGGTCACCATCCAGATTTTTAAAGTGTTAAAGTCCTACAGACAGAGAAACATGTTTCGAAACGATACACCGTAGAATCATTACATATCATTAACAACAATAACAACATGAACACAAAACAAGACACCCAAAACATCTCTGCCATCTATTGCTCTCTTGTCTCTTCATAACACATAATATCATTAGTTTCTTTATTCTTTGATTAAATTCAATAGACTAAACTTCGTTTGAAGTGTTTTTTTGTGAGTGTATTTTTATTGCTTTAATTATTGTTATTTTAATGTAAACAATGTATTTTTTTTTCTTGTTGTCCAAATAAAGTTCCACTGAAGAAGGCAGCAACCCCTGCCGAAACGTCGGGAAAGTTAATGTAACTAATTTGTTTCATTGCTAAAACTACAGTGACCAAAAAAAGCCGACGGAAAGATTATTTTTTAATTACTTCCGATCACCATTATTTTTAATACTATTTATATTTCTGATTTTTTGATACCAATATTATTTTTTTAAGTGCACCGTTAACTGGAGAAAGTAAGCTTTTGCAAAACAGCTAATAACTTTTTTCGTTATGAATCCTTGTCTTTGGTTTTTTATTTATCGCATCAGAAAATAAGTGCGATCATTTTTATGTATAATACGTATTTTTTAAACTCCCATGCTTTACTCTTAGCTCTAATAAAAAACAGTGAAAAATACAACGAAAAACGAACAAAATGCATGTGCTTGGTCGTTTGCCGCGACTCGGCGTCAGTGAGGATTGTATTTATGAGGGTAGGTAGTATGTTATGTTCTTTAAGTGGTTAGAGATTAAGAGGACAAACTTACTGATGTCGTTTACAAAATAAATTGTAATGGTAAACCCAACGAACCATGCGACCAGTGTTACATTTCTCAAACAACTAATATCTAACCATAAATGGGATATAAAATCAAACAATCCTGGAAAGACAGCTTTGCCGAGCCACAGTATCGAAAACGGTCACCATCCAGATTTTTAAAGTGTTAAAGTCCTACAGACAGAGAAACATGTTTCGAAACGATACACCGTAGAATCATTACATATCATTAACAACAATAACAACATGAACACAAAACAAGACACCCAAAACATCTCTGCCATCTATTGCTCTCTTGTCTCTTCATAACACATAATATCATTAGTTTCTTTATTCTTTGATTAAATTCAATAGACTAAACTTCGTTTGAAGTGTTTTTTTGTGAGTGTATTTTTATTGCTTTAATTATTGTTATTTTAATGTAAACAATGTATTTTTTTTTTCTTGTTGTCCAAATAAAGTTCCACTGAAGAAGGCAGCAACCCCTGCCGAAACGTCGGGAAAGTTAATGTAACTAATTTGTTTCATTGCTAAAACTACAGTGACCAAAAAAAGCCGACGGAAAGATTATTTTTTAATCACTTCCGATCACCATTATTTTTAATACTATTTATATTTCTGATTTTTTGATACCAATATTATTTTTTTAAGTGCACCGTTAACTGGAGAAAGTAAGCTTTTGCAAAACAGCTAATAACTTTTTTCGTTATGAATCCTTGTCTTTGGTTTTTTATTTATCGCATCAGAAAATAAGTGCGATCATTTTTATGTATAATACGTATTTTTTAAACTCCCACGCTTTACTCTTAGCTCTAATAAAAAACAGTGAAAAATACAACGAAAAACGAACAAAATGCATGTGCTTGGTCGTTTGCCGCGACTCGGCGTCAGTGAGGATTGTATTTATGAGGGTAGGTAGTATGTTATGTTCTTTAAGTGGTTAGAGATAATATAGGTACTTCAGTGTTGATTTACGTTTTAAAACTTACATATTTACCTACATTATTATGTACCTATATATGTAAATACCTATCTTCATCTTGATATATTTAGGTACATACATTTTAATCGTTTGTCCGAAAAATCTTAATATTAAGTAACTATAGATCTATAATGTCTATAACGTCACACATTTTTCCTCCAATCCACAAAAACCAAAACAATGGCGCAAAATTTTAGAGGATTTAGTACGATGTTAAATCATTTTTACTATGATACTAGGTTAAAAATTGTGTTTTGCTAATACAATTATATATCGAGCCCTAACCGCCATTTTATCGTAAGCGACATTTTTATCAAAATCAAGTTAATTATGCAATTTTATAGGTCATACTATTATGCATTAATCTACATCATTATGCTAGGCTTACACTTGTCGTTGAATTAACACAGTTTGACATCTGTCAATTTGGTCTTTAAACGACACGAATGCCAGTTTATTTCCACACAAATTAGTTTGTCTTTTCAAAGACAAAGCATTTTTGACAAATGACTTTGTCAGTTCATTGGCATGTATTTCCACTTGCATTGTTCTATTCCTAACTGACACTGATGGTCATGGAATTTGTCTAGATGTGTGCAGAATGAGTTTTTTTTTAAAAAACAGAAAGATTCGTAAAGAAAAAAAAAAGTTCATCGATATTAAATTATTTAGGATGAATATACATCTAACAAGTCATTTATATAAAAAATGATGTGTAATTTGTGCCTTAGCCTTCTGAACATCGATGATTTTCATGCTTCAAAAGCATTGAAAGCTAAAATAAATGTTTCGTCCAACATCGATGTTGAAACATCGATGTTTTTTCGTCTAACATCGATGTTTTGCCAACATCGATGAAAATCTTAAAAATTCTCGTTCATCACTCACAATTTGCTGTCAAAACGCTTGAGTAAGATTTTTTTTGACATTTGATTTTAAATGTATTGGTGCTTCTGAGTGGATTCTGATTTTAAATCAAGATTCGAATTTCTCTTCTCAAAATCGTCAGAAGCGTAGTTTTTGTGCCAATGGAATGGTTTAAGAAGACTTCCGGACGCTTCCGGACGTCCAAAGGAAAACGGCATTAGTAACTCCAATTAAATTTTCCGTAAAGTAAATCCTCCCAATAAGAAACTTTGCGTTTCACAATTATCAGAAATATAAACTTATGTGTTAGTTATTCCAGTTTTCCAGACAATATTATTGTTTTGATAGATTGAAAATGAAATTATTCAAAAATAATCTATAATAGTTGTCGGAGTGTTGATATTTAAGTGTTGTTGTCCTTTGTTAATTTTTTTTGTATATGGTACATATCTTTTCTAAAAAATACATACGTGGGTTAAAAAAAATAAATGTTTGGGCGCGAAAGTATGGTATTTCAATCGTATATCGAAGGTTTGGTGTATGTGTAAATTTTGTTTTGTCAACTCGTTGACCATCCGCGTTGTGTACAAATTAATGTTTGCTTGTACCAAGAGTGTAATAGATCGTAAACCATACCACCTATGTATATGTGCATGTTTAATCTGGGTAACCTCCCTACTTTAGTGGTTTAGTAAAATGCAGCAAATTTAATTATGGATTGTGATTTGATATAATATGTTATGGATTGAGATAATGTCAAATTGTCACGATCTCAAAATGGTAAGCGGCACTATTGAGATATCTACGTTTATTATAAAACAAAATAAAAACATAGGTACACAACACAACTTTTCAAAAATTGCATTACGACTTTTAAAAAAATATTAAATCTGTCCTCAACATAACTTTCAAGCCCAGAACATTATATTAATTTGTTTTATTGGTCGCAATAACAGCTGAAAATATTTGAATTGCCAGTTTAGTTTTTTAATTAGTACTTCATCTGCCCAATAAAAGACTCAGAACTTTAATTATTATTTAAGACTATTCGGATATTGTGAAACGTAAATAAGGATATTACGTGGGTTAAAAAAAATAAATGTTTGGGCGCGAAAGTATGGTATTTCAATCGTATATCGAAGGTTTGGTGTATGTGTAAATTTTGTTTTGTCAACTCGTTGACCATCCGCGTTGTGTACAAATTAATGTTTGCTTGTACCAAGAGTGTAATAGATCGTAAACCATACCACCTATGTATATGTGCATGTTTAATCTGGGTAACCTCCCTACTTTAGTGGTTTAGTAAAATGCAGCAAATTTAATTATGGATTGTGATTTGATATAATATGTTATGGATTGAGATAATGTCAAATTGTCACGATCTCAAAATGGTAAGCGGCACTATTGAGATATCTACGTTTATTATAAAACAAAATAAAAACATAGGTACACAACACAACTTTTCAAAAATTGCATTACGACTTTTAAAAAAATATTAAATCTGTCCTCAACATAACTTTCAAGCCCAGAACATTATATTAATTTGTTTTATTGGTCGCAATAACAGCTGAAAATATTTGAATTGCCAGTTTAGTTTTTTAATTAGTACTTCATCTGCCCAATAAAAGACTCAGAACTTTAATTATTATTTAAGACTATTCGGATATTGTGAAACGTAAATAAGGATATTACTTGACGAGTAAATTCAAAGTAGGTTAATTGAAACTTTATTCAGATATTGTTAAACAAGCCTTTAATTTCATGAAATTAGTTACTGGCAACTCGTACCAATGTTCATCTGTCACTTATATATATATACTTACTTGTAATAAACTTACTTTCTTTTCGTATTCCATCAGTAAAGGTTATCTTTTATTTCTTGTGCTCGGAAAAACTTTCAATTTAATTCAGCTACTCCGTCGCTGCGTCTATCAGGAATCCCTCTTTTGGTTTGGTCAGATATTGGCCCAATCATTGGTCCATACGAGACGGATTCCAAAAACCATTCTCCGCTCCAAGTAGTACCAGGCAGTACCAGGCAGGACAAGGGCATATGCACATGCGCCTATGTTGTGCATTCCATTTTAAGCTCGTCTTCGTCGTGGGATGTAGATGTACATATATATGTATGTACTAACCGCGTGCGTCGAAACTAAAAAAATCCCCACTAACTGTGCTACAGGTCCCTATAAAATCCAATTTTTTTTGTTCACTTATCCGGACTCCCCTTAAGTGAAATTTTTTTTCACTTAAGCGGTGTTAGTTAAAGTGAAAAACCCACTTAAGTGAAAAAAGACTGTTGATTATTGCTAAACGGGCTTTAGGTCAAATAAAACGAATATTTTCTTTTTGTCACAACGTTTCGTCCATGTATATGGACATCATCAGGTACAAAATGGTTTCTTTATTAGCATTGATATGTATGTTAATAAATGTTTACAAAGATATTCACAATACATTATTCACTTACAATAATTGTTGTTACATTTATGTATGTTAAATTAATAATTTATTTTACGACTACACAGTATAAAGTTTGACTGACAAGTAACATCTCCGTCAAATAAAACTCCTAGATACAGAGAAATACAAATTACCTTTAAAATCGACAAACACAACTTCACAAAATTTAATTTACAAAATCAAATACAAATTAGCTTTAAAATCGACAAACACAACTTGACAAATCTACACCAACCTTAAAACAAAAATAGTCAAATTGGAACATTCAAATTTAATTTACAAAATTAGTTGTAATGGAAATTCTGACGAAGAATGTAACCAAATAAACATAGGAACAACAAAACAAAAACTTAAGAGCAGACTAGCAGGACACAAATCCGATATAAAAAGCAGCGCAATACAGAAGACAGCCCTGGCATCACATTGCATAGCTTTCAAGCACTCCCCCGACCACTCCAACGTCAAAATAATGCAGCGAGAAGAACATCAAAACAAAAGGATGATAATCGAAACGCTGCATATAATCAATGCTGATAACACAATGAACAGACGAACCGATATGGACGACGTCAGCCCACACTACAAGCATTTGGTGGAGAAGAGGAAAAGAAAAAGCTCTACAATATGATCTTTATGTGCTGTGTGCTCATGCTTATAAATTTTTTTCAGTTTATTTGACGGAGATGTTACTTATCAGTCAAACTTTATACTGTGTAGTCGTAAAATAAATTATTAATTTAACATACATATGTAAATGTAACAACAATTATTGTAAGTGATTAATGTATTGTGAATATCTTTGTAAACATTTATTAACATACATATTAATGCTTATAAACAAACCATTTTGCGCCTGATGATGTCCATATACATGGACGAAACGTTGTGACAAAAAGAAAATATTTCTTTCATTTGACCTAAAGCCCGTTTAGCAATAATCTATAATAACAAAAGGTCACCAACATCAAAATATAGAAAAACGACTGTGAAATTTTTCCGTTTCTCCTAAGCGGGTTTTACTGTAACACGGAACATCAAGTCTAATACTACGTTTCCACCAACCACTAAACCGAGATGTCGGTAATGCGATTTGTTAGGTGTTTCCACTGCACAAAAAGAGGATTATGGCAAAACATTCAAATGATGTTTCAGTTTTTTGATATGAAGTGGAAGAGAGATAGATAGTTTTCGTTTACTTTTCCCTCTGTCAATAAACGAAAATAGGTCGGTTCCACAATTATTCATCAAAAAAAAGTTTATTTGATTTGACAAACTAATGTTTCCAGGTAGATTTGAATGAGTTTTATTTGAAATCTTCATTTGCGGAGATTAAAATTTGTATGGTAAATCTTGTAGATTTCAAGGAGATTTGTGATAGTCTTGCTAAATCTCGGTTTAGTGTCTGGTGAAAACGTAGTATAAGAGAACTATAACAATTGTTTTGGCTTCTTTCAGCAAGTGTGAAATTTTACAATTTCGCCGTTTCTGTAACTGGAAACACCAAGATTTGAAAAAAGAAAGCGCGCGTGTAACTCAGTACTCGTGGCAGAAGTGAAACTTCTTTGGCGACCTTAAAATCTCGATATGTATAGGGATATTAAGCTTATATGCGTAAGACGCAGCTATGTGTTCTATATGAAAATGATCGATGTGTTGAAGTTGTAAACTTTAAAATTAAATAATAATGGTTAAAATTTAAAGTAAAAAAGGTGAAAATTTAAAAGATATAAATCAGTTTATTTGAGTAGGTTTTCCGACTATTTCCAAAAATTCCTATTTGGTTTAATGTATTTTGCAACCATATCGAGCCCTAACCGCCAATTTATCGTAAGCGATAAAATGTAAATTTTACAGGAAACACATTTTTTTGTTTTTCTCCTAAATTGAAAAACGGAACGAGTTGATTTTCAGTATTTCGTTATATTTTTGCAAATGGATTAAAGTGAATATAAACAAAATACTGCTGTTGCCAAATTTACGTTGCTTTTGACGTTTTGGCATTTACAATACTTTTGTTGTTCACTACTTACTAGCTCATGATCAAGTTTTGGCGTTTATGATAAATTTAAAAAATAGCAAAAAGAACTCGTATTTTTATGAAAAAGAAAATTGTCTTCAATTTGAGCCCAATTTATGTTTCCAAAGTACAGCTTTTCAAAATTTAGCAATCAAAAATGGATAGTAACAAGTAGTAAACACAGTATAATCAAAAAAAACAGGATGTTGGTTGGGTCAAATCTCCCATAAAAAATACTTAAAATAAAAAAATAACTAATTAGAAACAAAAGTAATAAACATACATATGTAATATAGTTTTATACTTTTTCTTAAACCATGATATTGAGTTTTCATTTTTGGTATATGAACCGATCAATAACTTCCTCTACGTCTTGTGATAGTGATACATATTTGTGGACATATGCATAAGTGCTAAACCTGTCTACCATTGAAGACCTGAACCAATTTTTTAATCGACTTAGCTTAGAGAAGGACCTTCTGCTGTAGTTACATACATATACTAATAGGTAGCTTAGGGAGTACATTTAGCTAAGCGAGTATATTTGAAAATTGTTTGATGTTTGGAAACCTTTCTTGATCACATTTTGCCATTATCTCCCTAATTGTTTTTGTGTGGAACTATTGATGGATTCTCTGCCATTGGACCATTCATAGTCTGTATTCACTTACATTATTACTTGATGTGTTGTCTATCAATAACTATCGACATACACATATCTTTTAAAGGAATTTGATAGTATACGTCTTTATAGATATGAAAAGAACAATTATTTTATTTATATGAATATAGAGCAGGTATTAAGCTCAAAAAGTCACAACGCCTTCTTCCGGATGATTAAATACAAATTCAAATCTTCGGATTTTTCAAAGCCTTTTTCGATCCATTACCATCTTAGCTATTTGTACATGGAACTCAAACTATAATGGCTTGAATTAACATTAGACGAAGTACCTATGTTTTGAAGTTATGTTAGTATTTCATTCCAAGCATCATCCTAGTGCCATAAAACAACTTTCATGGCTGCCACACTAATCATCAGATTCCTTTTAGTGGTGCTTAGTCTATAGTTCCAATTTTAATTTATAAATTGTGTTTGCCGTCAACTGGATTCGAACCTAGACCAAGCTACCTCAGAGGCCGTTGCACTACTTAATCGTGCCCATCCAAATGAAGGTTTTTTCCTAATTTACAATTGCATTTGGACAACTAGCATTTTTACAAGCCATATATATTCGTCTGTTTTCCAACCATTTCCGATTAACATTTCTAGCGCACTCTCCTGATCTATTTGATTGCAGCACTTTTTACATTAAGAGTCATCTTCGTTGTCCACTTCATTTAAGACTGCCTAATTCTTTTTTTTTAACTTCTATAAAATTTTATCATCATCTAAATTAGGATAACTTATATTCTAGCCACCTCATTTTACGGAATTAATTTTGTTTTACTCGCCAAATTGCAAAAAATAACTTAAATTTGAAAAAAACTAACTTGTGTGTGGCTTGTAAAAATGCTAGTTGTCCAAATGCAATTGTAAATTAGAAAAACCTTCATTTGGATGGACACGATCAGGTGACCTCGGTGGTGCAATGTGTAGTGCAACGGCCTCTGAGGTAGCTTTGCCTAGGTTCGAATCCAGTTGACGGCAAAAACAATTTATAAATTAAAATTGGAAATAAATAAAAATGGAACTATATAGTCCAAATGCAATTGTAAATTAGAGAAAATCTTCATTTGGATGGGCACGATCAGGTGATCTCGGTGGTGCAATGCGTAGTCCAACGGCCTCTGAGGTAACTTGGTCTAGGTTCGAATCCAGTTGACGGCAAACACAAGTTATAAATTAAAATTGGAACTATAGACTAAGCACCACTAAAAGGAATCTGATGATTGGTGTGGCAGCCATGAAATTGCAATAATTCCAGCCAAATGTAATACTCGGTGGTAGCCAACACAAGTGGTTGTTGTTCATTCAAAACCTTCAATGCTAAATATGACGGAGCGAAAGCTATGCAGTCTAACTGCAAGTGTTATCACGAGAAAACACCTTTGAATGAAATTTAATTCTTGACCAGTGTCAAATCTTTCGTACAATTTCCCTCCTTACACATATGCAACGAATTGTTGCGGTGATAACGGAGAGGAGAAAAAGAAAGAACACGAATGAATAACATCTAACTTGTGTGTGGCTTGTAAAAATGCTAGTTGTCCGAATGCAATTGTAAATTAGAAAAATCTTCATTTGGATGGGCACGATCAGGTGACCTCGGTGGTGCAATGCGTAGTGCAACGGCCTCTGAGGTAACTTGGTCTAGGTTCGAATTCAGTTGACGGCAAACACAATTTATAAATTAAAATTGGAACTATAGACCAAGCACCACTAAAAGGAATCTGATGATTGGTGTGGCAGCCATGAAATTGCAATAATTCCAGCCAAATGTAATACTCGGTGGTAGCCAACACAAGTGGTTGTTGTTCATTCAAAACCTTCAATGTTAAATATGACGGAGCGAAAGCTATGCAGTCTAACTGCAAGTGTTATCAGGAGAAAACACCTTTGAATGAAATTTAATTCTTGACCAGTGTCAAATCTTTCATACAATTTCCCTCCTTACACATATGCAACGAATTGTTGCGGTGATAACGGAGAGGAGAAAAAGAAAGAACCCGAATGAATAACATCTAACTTGTGTGTGGCTTGTAAAAATGCTAGTTGTCCAAATGCAATTGTAAATTAGAAAAATCTTCATTTGGATGGGCACGATCTGGTGACCTCGGTGGTGCAATGCGTAGTGCAACGGCCTCTGAGGTAGCTTGGTCTAGGTTCGAATCCAGTTGACGGCAAACAGAATTTATAAATTAAAATTGGAACTATAGACTAAACACCACTAAAAGGAATCTGATGATTGGTGTGGCGGCCATGAAATTGCAATAATTCCAGCCAAATGTAATACTCAGTGGTAGCCAACACAAGTGGTTGTTGTTCATTCAAAACCTTCAATGTTAATATGACGGAGCGAAAGCTATGCAGCCAAACTGCAAGTGTTATCACGAGAAAACACCTTTGAATGAAATTTAATTCTTGACCAGTGTCAAATCTTTCATACAATTTCCCTCCTTACACATATGCAACGAATTGTTGCGGTGATAACGGAGAGGAGAAAAAGAAAGAACCCGAATGAATAACATCTAACTTGTATGTGGCTTGTAAAAATGCTAGTTGTCCAAATGCAATTGTAAATTAGAAAAACCTTCATTTGGATGGGCACGATCAGGTGACCTTGGTGGTGCAATGCGTAGTG
Source organism: Melangyna quadrimaculata (assembly GCA_949320155.1). NCBI lineage: Eukaryota > Metazoa > Arthropoda > Insecta > Diptera > Syrphidae > Melangyna > Melangyna quadrimaculata. The sequence continues at coordinate 269,052,066 of OX439483.1, forward strand.
CAACGGCCTCTGAGGTAGCTTGGTCTAGGTTCGAATCCAGTTGACGGCAAACACAATTTATAAATTAAAATTGGAACTATAGACTAAGCAGCACTAAAAGGAATCTGATGATTGGTGTGGCAGCCATGAAATTGCAATAATTCCAACCAAATGTAATACTCGGTGGTAGCCAACACAAGTGGTTGTTGTTCATTCAAAACCTTCAATGTTAAATATGACGGAGCGAAAGCTATGCAGTCTAACTGCAAGTGTTATCACGAGAAAATATCTTTGAATGAAATTTAATTCTTGACCAGTGTCAAATCTTTCATACAATTTCCCTCCTTACACATATGCAACGAATTGTTGCGGTGATAACGGAGAGGAGAAAAAGAAAGAACCCGAATGAATAACATCTAACTTGTGTGTGGCTTGTAAAAATGCTAGTTGTCCAAATGCAATTGTAAATTAGAAAAACCTTCATTTGGATGGGCACGATCAGGTGACCTCGGTGGTGCAATGCGTAGTGCAACGGCCTCTGAGGTAGCTTGGTCTAGGTTCGAATCCAGTTGACGGCAAACACAATTCATAAATTAAAATTGGAACTATAGACTAAGCACCACTAAAAGGAATCTGATGATTGGTGTGGCAGCCATGAAATTGCAATAATTCCAGCCAAATGAAATACTCGGTGGTAGCCAACACAAGTGGTTGTTGTTCATTCAAAACCTTCAATGTTAAATATGACGGGCGGAAGCTCTGCAGCCTAACTGCAAGTGTTATCACGAGAAAACACCTTTGAATGAAATTTAATTCTTGACCAGTGTCAAATCTTTCATACAATTTCCCTCCTTACACATATGCAACGAATTGTTGCGGTGATAACGGAGAGGAGAAAAAGAAAGAACCCGAATAAATAACATCTAACTTGTGTGTGGCTTGTAAAAATGCTAGTTGTCCAAATGCAATTGTAAATTAGAAAAACCTTCATTTGGATGGGCACGATCAGGTGACCTCGGTGGTGCAATGCGTAGTGCAACGGCCTCTGAGGTAGCTTGGTCTAGGTTCGAATCCAGTTGACGGCAAACAGAATTTATAAATTAAAATTGGAACTATAGACTAAGCACCACTAAAAGGAATCTGATGATTGGTGTGGCAGCCATTAAATTGCAATAATTCCAGCCAAATGTCATACTCGGTGGTAGCCAACACAAGTGGTTGTTGTTCATTCAAAACCTTCACTGTTAAATATGACGGGCGGAAGCTCTGCAGCCTAACTGCAAGTGTTATCACGAGAAAACACCTTTGAATGAAATTTATTTCTTGACCATTGTCAAATCTTTCATACAAATTCATAAATTAAAATTGGAACTATAGACTAAGCACCACTAAAAGGAATCTGATGATTGGTGTGGCAGCCATGAAATTGCAATAATTCCAGCCAAATGTAATACTCGGTGGTAGCCAACACAAGTGGTTGTTGTTCATTCAAAACCTTCAATGTTAAATATGACGGGCGGAAGCTCTGCAGCCTAACTGCAAGTGTTATCACGAGAAAACACCTTTGAATGAAATTTAATTCTTGACCAGTGTCAAATCTTTCATACAATTTCCCTCCTTACACATATGCAACGAATTGTTGCGGTGATAACGGAGAGGAGAAAAAGAAAGAACCCGAATGAATAACATCTAACTTGTGTGTGGCTTGTAAAAATGCTAGTTGTCCAAATGCAATTGTAAATTAGAAAAACCTTCATTTGGATGGGCACGATCAGGTGACCTCGGTGGTGCAATGCGTAGTGCAACGGCCTCTGCGGTAGCTTGGTCTAGGTTGGAATCCAGTTGACGGCAAACACAATTTATAAATTAAAATTGGAACTATAGACTAAGCACCACTAAAAGGAATCTGATGATTGGTGTGGCAGCCATGAAATTGCAATAATTCCAGCCAAATGTAATACTCGGTAATAGCCAACACAAGTGGTTGTTGTTCATTCAAAACCTTCAATGTTAAATATGACGGGCGGAGGCTCTGCAGCCTAACTGCAAGTGTTATCACGAGAAAACACCTTTGAATGAAATTTAATTCTTGACCAGTGTCAAATCTTTCATACAATTTCCCTCCTTACACATATGCAACGAATTGTTGCGGTGATAACGGAGAGGAGAAAAAGAAAGAACCCGAATGAATAACATCTAACTTGTGTGTGGCTTGTAAAAATGCTAGTTGTCCAAATGCAATTGTAAATTAGAAAAACCTTCATTTGGATGGGCTCGATCAGGTGACCTCGGTGGTGCAATGCGTAGTGCAACGGCCTCTGAGGTAGCTTGGTCTAGGTTCGAATCCAGTTGACGGCAAACAAAATTTATAAATTAAAATTGGAACTATAGACTAAGCACCACTAAAAGGAATCTGATGATTGGTCTGGCAGCTATGAAATTGCAATAATTCCAGCCAAATGTAATACTCGGTGGTAGCCAATACAAGTGGTTGTTGTTCATTCAAAACCTTCAATGTTAAATATGATGGAGCGAAAGCTATGCAGTCTAACTGCAAGTGTTATCACGAGAAAACACCTTTGAATGAAATTTAATTCTTGACCAGTGTCAAATCTTTCATACAATTTCCCTCCTTGCACATATGCAACGAATTGTTGCGGTGATAACGGAGAGGAGAAAAAGAAAGAACCCGAATGAATAACATCTAACTTGTGTGTGGCTTGTAAAAATGCTAGTTGTCCAAATGCAATTGTAAATTAGAAAAACCTACATTTGGATGGGCACGATCAGGTGACCTCGGTGGTGCAATGCGTAGTGCAACGGCCTCTGAGGTACCTTGGTCTAGGTTCGAATCCAGTTGACGGCAAACACAATTCATAAATTAAAATTGGAACTATAGACTAAGCACCACTAAAAGGAATCTGATGATTGGTGTGGCAGCCATGAAATTGCAATAATTCCAGCCAAATGTAATACTCGGTGGTAGCCAACACAAGTGGTTGTTGTTCATTCAAAACCTTCAATGTTAAATATGACGGAGCGAAAGCTCTGCAGCCTAACTGCAAGTGTTATCACGAGAAAACACCTTTGAATGAAATTTAATTCTTGCCCAGTATCAAATCTTTCATACAATTTCCCTCCTTACACATATGCAAAGAATTGTTGCGGTGATAACGGAGAGGAGAAAAAGAAATAACCCGAATGAAGTAACTTGTGTGTGGCTTGTAAAAATGCTAGTTGTCCAATTGCAATTGTAAATTAGAAAAACCTTCATTTGGATGGGCTTGATCAGGTGACCTCGGTGGTGCAATGCGTAGTGCAACGGCCTCTGAGGTAGCTTGGTCTAGGTTCGAATCCAGTTGACGGCAAACACAATTTATAAATTAAAATTGGAACTATAGACTAAGCACCACTAAAAGGAATCTGATGATTGGTGTGGCAGCCATGAAATTGCAATAATTCCAGCCAAATGTAATACTCGGTGGTAGCCAACACAAGTGGTTGTTGTTCATTCAAAACCTTAACTGTTAAATATGACGGGCGGAAGCTCTGCAGCCTAACTGCAAATGTTATCACGAGAAAACACCTTTGAATGAAATTTAATTCTTGACCAGTGTCAAATCTTTCATACAATTTCCCTCCTTACACATATGCAACGAATTGTTGCGGTGATAACGGAGAGGAGAAAAAGTAAGAACCCGAATGAATAACATCAAACTTGAAGCTCAAAGGGAAACATTTCCAAGGAACTCTAAAGAATTCCGAGATGAATACAGAACAGAGGTCAAAAAATCCCAGGGGGATCATGACCATAAGTGCTCTAGCTTTAATTCCTAATTTAACACAACTCACATACAGAAACAAAAATCGAATCTCACAGGGGTATAATGACCACTTTGAACACCCCCCCCCCTTGGATCCGCCATTTATGTAAACAGATAAAAAAAGCAGCATCACTTTGGTCAACAATAAAGAAAAGTTGATTAAATCGCATTTGCGATATTTAGCTGTTAACAGAAAATATAAGTGACGCTTACGATAAATTTTGTTTTCTCTGTAACTTTTTTTTAATAAGTTTTATTCGACAACTAATGCTAGATTTCCACTTGTCATTTACCAACTGACGAAATATCTATTTTTGCTTCTTTTAACAAAATGACAAGTGGAAATCGCCTAAAATTGCTTGTCTTTGAACTGCAAACTCTGTTTGTCAATGAAAGACAACGAATTTCAAAGACAAGTGGAAATAATTTGATTGACCAACGAAATGTCACTTTGTCTTTGAAAGACAATGGAAATTTTTGTCCAACTTGATTTATCCTTTGTCGATGAAAGACACTGATTTGACAGCTATAAAGTTTCAACACAAGTCAATGTTTTTTTCAAATTTAAGTTATTTTTTGCAATTTGGCGAGTAAAAGAAAATTAATTCCGTAAAATGAGTGGCTAGAATATAAGTTATCCTAATATAGATGATGATACAATTTTGTAGAAGTTAAAAAAAAAAAGAATTAGGCAGTCTAAAATGAAGTGGACAACGAAGATGACTTTTAATGTAAAAAGTGCTGCAGTCAAATAGATCAGGAGAGTGCGCTAGAAATGTTAATTGGAAGTGGTTGGAAAACAGACGAATATAAATGGTTTCATACACTAGTTTTTTATTTTGCATCGATTTTCAGTGCAGGAATTTATTGAAATAGACTATAGTTGAGAAGTTTTTTTTACTACATGTTAATTTGTTTAAATGAAAGCGGTTAGCAGAAATAAATCAAAATTCGAAGAGTAATTTGGATTTCCATTTCCGATTTTTGATAACAAAATAGTTTTTTTTTAATATACATAGGTCCTAATGAGATAGCAAGCTTTTTTGCAAAACTGCAAATAACTTTTTTTTTCTTTACGAATCTTTCTGTTATATAAAAAAAAACTCATTCTGCACACATCTACACAAATTCCTTCAAAGATATCATTGACCATCAGTGTCAGTTCGGAAAAGACCAATGCAAGTGGAAATACATGTCAATGAACTGACAAAGTCTTTTGTCAAAAATGCTTTGTCTTTGAAAAGACAAACTAATTTGTGTGAATGAAAGACCCAAGTGGAAATAAACTGGCATTCGTGTCGTTCAAAGACCAAATTGACAGATGTCAAACTGTGTCAATTCAACGACAAGTGGAAACCTAGCATAATGATGTAGATAGATGCATAATAGTTTTACCTATAAAATTGCATAATTAACTTGATTTTGCTAAAAATGTCGCTTACGATAAAATGGCGGTTAGGGCTCCATATATAATTGTATTAGCAAAACACAATTTTTAACCAAGTATCATACTAAAAATGATTTAACATCGTACTAAATCCTTTAAAATTTTGCGCCATTGTTTTGGTTTTTGTGGATTGGAGGAAAAATGTGTGACGTTATAGACAGTATAGATCTATAGTTACTTAATATTAAGATTTTTCAGACAAATGAAATGTATGTACCTAAATATATCAAGATGAAGATAGGTATTTACATATATAGGTACATAATAATGTAGGTTAATATATAAGTTTAAAAACGTAAATCAACACAACATAACATACTACCTACCCTCATAGATACAATCCTCACTGAAGCCGAGTCACGGCAAACGACCAAGCACATGCATTTTGTTCGTTTTTCGTTGTATTTTTCGCTGTTTTCTATAAGAGCTAAGAGTTAAGCGTGGGAGTTTAAAAAATACGTGTTATACATTAAAATGATCGCACTTATTTTCTGATACGATAAATGAAAAAATAAAGACAAGGATTCATAACGAAAAAAGTTATTAGCTGTTTTGCAAAAGCTTACTTTCTCCAGTTAACGGTGCACTTAAAAAAATAATATTGGTATCAAAAAATCAGAAATATTAATAGTAATAAAAATAATGGTGATTGGAAGTGATTAAAAAATAATCTTTCCGTCGCCTTCTTTTTGGTCACTGTAGTTGTAGCAATGAAACAAATTAATTATATTAACTTTCACGACTTTTCGGCAGGGGTTGCTGCCTTCTTCAGGGGAACTTTATTCGGACAAAAAAAATACATTGTTTACATTATAATAACAATAATAATTGAAGCAATAAAAATACACTCACTTTAAAAAAAAAGTTGTGTTTAAATTTAAACTGACATTGAAAATTTAAACAATTTTTATATTATTTAAAATATAAATAAAGAAAAAAACACTTCAAACGAAGTTTAGTCTATCGAATTTAAACAAAGAATAAAGAAACTAATGATATTATGTGTTATGAAGAGACAAGAGAGCAATAGATGGCAGAGATGTTTTGGGTGTCTTGTTTTGTGTTCATGTTGTTATTGTTGTTAATGATATGTAATGTTTCTACGGTGTATCGTTTCGAAACATGTTTCTCTGTCTGTAGCACTTTAACACCTTCAAAATCTGGATGGTGCCCGTTTTCAATACTGTGGCTCGCCAGGGCTGTCTTTCCAGGATTGTTTGATTTTATATCCCATTTATGGTTAGATATTAGTTGTTTGAGAAATGTAACACTGGTCGCATGGTTCGTTGGGTTTACCATTACAATTTATTTTGTAAACGACATCAGTAAGTTTGTCCTTATCCGGTTTCGTTTTGAGATTTGTGAAAAGGTGACTCAGGGTTTTATTTGATTTGAAGGCCAGACGAACATCGTTTAGTTTTTGGCTTCTCAGTCAGTCTTGGGATGTAAACTATTCTTTTGTAGTAACCATTAATCGGGTTTTCAGTGTATTCCCTTCGAATTCTACAAAATTTTATCAACATCTAAATTAGGACAACTAACTTATATTCTAGCCACTCATTTTACGGAATTAATTTTCTTTACTTTTTTTAACTTAAATTTGAAAAAAAAACATTGACTTGTGTTGAAACTTTATAGCTGTCAAATCAGTGTCTTTCATTGACAAAGGATAAATCAAGTTGGACAAAAATTTCCATTGTCTTTCAAAGACAAAGTGACATTTCGTTGGTCAATTAAGTTATTTCCACTTGTCTTTGAAATTCGTTGTCTTTCACTGACAAACAGAGTTTGCCAGTTCAAAGACAAGCAATTTTAGGCGATTTCCACTTGTCAGTTGGTAAATGACAAGTGGAAACCTAGCATTAGTTGTCGAATAAAACTTATTAAAAAAAAGTTACAGGGAAAAGAAAATTTATCGTAAGCGACACTTATATTTTCTGTTAACAGCTAAATATCGCAAATGCCATAGATTGTTTTGGCTATTGAATCAACTTTGCTTTATTGTTGACCAAAGTGATGCTGCTTTTTTATCTGTTTACATAAATGGCGGATCCAAAGGGGGGGGGGGGTATTCAAAGTGGTCATTATCCCCCTGTGAGATTCGATTTTTGTTTTTGTATGTGAGTTGTTTTAAATTAGGAATTAAAGCTAGAGCACTTATGGTCATGATCCCCCTGGGATTTTTTGACCCTTGTTCTGTATTCATCTCGGAATTCTTTAGAGTTCCTTGCAAATGTTTCCCTTTGAGCTTCATTCCCCCGCCCAGCCAAGGGGCAGAGTCAAAGTAAAAAATAATTTTATTGAATTGGATAATCGATGTTTTTTATATTTAATTTCGGGTTTATTGACCAAAAACGTTTAAATTCATATTTTGGGTATTTCTGTCTGCAATATTATTTGTTACGCGATGAAGCAACATGTTCTAAAGTCCCTTAAAGAAACTTTGATAGATTCAAACATTTCTGAAAACCACGAATATTTTGCCTTTTTATTTTTTTGTTCCTAAAAAAGTGGTTTTATGGCACTAGGATGATGCTTGGAATGAAATACTAACAGAATTTCAAAACATAGGTAATTCGTCTAATGTTAATTCAAGCCATTATAGTTTGAGTTCCATGTACCAATAGCTAAGGTGGTGATGGATCGCAAAGGCTTTGAAAAATCCGAAGATTTGAATTTGTATTTAATCCTCTGGAAGAAGGCGTTGTGCCTTTTTGAGCTTAATACCTGCTCTATATTCATAGAAATAAAATAATTGTTCTTTTCATATCATATATCATATAAAGACGTAACCTATCAAATTCCTTTAAAAGATATGTGTAATGTCGATAGTTATTAATAGACAACACATCAAGTAATAATGTAAGTGAATACAGACTATGAATGGTCCACTGGCAGAGAATCCATCAATAGTTCCAAACAAAAACAATTTTTTTTTTTTTTTATATTCCACGCGCGCAAAAGGGGTTATGGCTACCCTTAAAATGTTTTTAACACAGCACGAGCGATTAGGTAAGTATGAGAGGATTTAGAAGGAGACACCGATGCACATTGGTTTTGAACGTTTGCACATCGAAATGGGAGGGGAAAGTCGAGTCAGGTAAAGCATTCCACATTCGTGTGGTGCGACTGAAGAAAGAAGCTCTGTACATTACAGTACGTCCGAAGTTGGGCTCGAGGGTGAACTGATGGGCATTCCTAGTAGCGCGAGTATTACGGTTGAATTTTTTAAGGGGAGGAATGCAACTGGCTATTTCACTGGAACACTGATTATAATAATAGCGATAAAATAGAGAAAGACACGAAACATTACAGCGGTGTTCGATAGATGTAATTGTTTCTGTTATAGATCTTTCGCCTATCATTTTTAGAGACCTCTTTTGAATTCTGTCCAACAAACTCAAGTGAGTTTTTGGAGCTCCTGCCCAAACATGAGAACTGTACTCAAATTTTGGACGAATAAAGGCTTTGTAGATCACAGCCAGATCAGAAGGGGAAAAAAACTTCTTGCATCTACGGAGAAAACTTTAACACTTAGCAGCGTTTTTGGCGACATCAAATATGTGGTCATTCCACAAAAGGTGGTCTGTGACACACATACCGAGAACTGAAAGCTGTTCGGCTTCCTCGATGCAAGTGCCGCCCATGGATAGCGGCATTGGGGGTGGGTTTCGCTTTAACGACAGGAGACAACATTGAGTTTTAGAAGCATTAAATTCTACGCGATTTTTGATTCCCCATTGGACAATGCTGTCGAGATCAGAATTTAATGAGCTTATCATACGCTGCCGTTCAAGTCCCACATCCGAAGGACATGGATGATAATCTGTAAACGAATATGAGAAGCTGAGGGTACTATCGTCAGCAAAACAGTTTAATGGATTAGAAGTTTCAGACAAAAGATCATTTATAAAAATAAGGAAGAGAGTCGGAGACAAAACGGAGCCCTGGGGCACACCAGCATTTATTTTGTGGATTTCAGACTTGAACCCATCCAATACGACTTGTATTGAACGGTCCGAAAGGTAATTTCTAATCCAACGAAGAACGGTTCATCGAAACCAAATGCGCGCATTTTCGATAAGAGAGCTTGGTGCCAAACTCTATCAAACGCTTTTGAAATATCAAGTGCAATAATATTACTTTCTCCAAAACGATGTAAAGATTTCTTCCACTGTTCGGTAAGATATACCATCAGATCACCAGTAGACCTATTGCTACGAAAGCCGTACTGCCGGTCATTAAGAAGCTTTCGTTCCTCGAGATATTTCTTGAGCTGGAAATTTATCAGCGTTTCCATGACCTTGGAAAGAAGGGACGTAAGTGCAATTGGTCGATAGTTAGAGGGTGAAGAAGATACGCCTTTTTTAGGGACAGGCTGGACAAATGCTGTTTTCCATCCACTCGGATAGAGACCAATAGAGTAGGACAGATGGAAAAGCTTTCGCAGTGGTTTTGCCAGCGTTGAAGAACACCTCTTCAGAACAATGGGAGGGATACTATCCGGGCCAGCGGATTTGTGTACATCGAGATCCTTTAAAACTCTAGCAACTGCACGAGTGCGAAAGAAGATTTGTCCCATAAAATCATTTACGCTCTCAAGTACAGGAGGAGTCATAACACTTTCTGGCAGCGTCGAATTAACAGCAAACTGTGCTGCAAGCAAATTGGCTTTATCTTGCGAGCTGACAAAAGGAGTATCATTGAAGACGAGCGTTGGAACCGAGGACTAGGTGGTATTTCGTATGTTTTTTACAAATGACCAAAAAATTTTACTACCTTTGGGACATTGTAGTATTTTTTGCCGTAATTTCTGATCATGTAATCAAGAATCAAGTTTGTAATCATATCTGCACTGGCGTCAACATCACTATGGAGGAAGCATAGTGACCAGTTAAAGCTCTTGAAGAAATTATTGAGACCGTCCCAGTTGGCTTTCACATATTGCCAAACGGTTCTCTTTGGGATTTTTTCTTTAACTGAGATTTAGTGGCACGAGAAATTCGCAGATATGACACAATGGTCTGATGAGCCTAGAGGAGATAATTCACTAATAGTGTATTTATTAGGGTCAGAGGTAAGGAACAAGTCAAGAGTGTTGGCGATTTGACCGGCAACGTCAGGAATCCGAGTAGACTCGTCAACAAGCTGAGTCAGGTGGTTTAACTCAGCAAAAATCTCGACATACCTTCCTTCGGGTGTTGTCTGACCAGAATAGCGTAGCCACGAAGAATTGTGTACATTAAAATCGCCCGTAACAACGATTTCACTGTGCGGATAATGGGAAACAATTCTCAGGATTGAATCGGACAGCGAATCGAATTCGTTAGAAGTCGAATTACTATCCAAACTTGGGCTACGATAAATGAAACATGTATGTATGATGTGCTTATTGACGGTGAATTTTAACCACATGAAGCTAAAGTTTGTATTTAAACAAGGGCCATATTGTGGTTGAAGCTGATCATTACGTGCATATATTGCGAGACTATGGTGTAGGAAAAATAAAGGCACTAAGCTATAACCAGGTAGGCTAAATTCGGAGTAATCAGAATTTTCACTTACCTGGGTTTCACTAAGCGCCAAGACTGCTGGCCTGTTTTTTACAGTATGTACGTACACAGCACAGAAATTCTTTCTCAGCCCCCAAATGTTGCTAATATCGACCCTAAATTCACCTACCATTACGAAAAAACAAACGTTAAAAACCAAATCAGACAGTTAAAATTAGGGAGATAATGGCAAAATGTGATCAAGAAAGGTTTCCAAACATCAAGAAATTTTCAAATATACTCACTTAGCTAAATGTACTCCCTAAGCTACCTATTAGTATATGTATGTAACTACAGCAGAAGGTACTTCCCTAAGCTAAGTCGATTAAAAAATTGGTTCAGGTCTTCAATGGTAGACAGGTTTAGCACTTATGCATATGTCCACAAAGATGTATCACTATCACAAGACGTAGAGGAAGTTATTGATCGGTTCATAAAACAAAAATGAAAAATCAATCTCGTGGTTAAAGAAAAAGTATAAAACTATATTACATATGTATGTTTATTACTTTTGTTTCTAATTAGTTATTTTTTTATTTTAAGTATTTTTTATGGGAGATTTGACCCAACCAACATCCTGTTTTTTTTTTTTTGATTATAGTGTGTTTACTACTTGTTACTATACATTTTTGATTGCAAAATTTCGAAAAGCTGTATTTTGGAAACATAAATTGGGCTCAAATTGAAGACAATTTTCTTTTTCATAAAAATACGAGTTTTTTTGCTATTTTTTAAATTTATCGTAAACGCCAAAACTTGATCATGAGCTAGTAAGTAGTGAACAACAAAAGTATTGTAAATGCCAAAACGTCAAAAACAACGTAAATTTGGCAACAGCAGTATTTTGTTTATATTCACTTTAATCCATTTGCAAAAATATAACGAAATACTGAAAATCAACTCGTTCCGTTTTTCAATTTAGGAGAAAAACAAAAAAATGTGTTTCCTGTAAAATTTACATTTTATCGCTTACGATAAATTGGCGGTTAGGGCTCGATATGGTTGCAAAATACATAAAACCAAATTTTTGATTTCGCAGAGATTTTGAGTGTAGGAATTTTTGGAAATAGTCGGAAAACCTACTCAAATAAACTGATTTATATCTTTTAAATTTTCACCTTTTTTACTTTAAATTTTAACCAATATTATTTAATTTTAAAGTTTACAACTTCAACCCATCGATCATTTTGATATAGAACACATATCTGCGTCTTACGTATATAAGCTTAATATCCCTATACATATCGAGATTTTTAGGTCGCCAAAGAAGTTTCACTTCTGCCACGAGTACTGAGTTACACGCGCGCTTTCTTTTTTCAAATCTTGGTGTTTACAGTTACAGAAACGGCGAAATTGTAAAATTTCACACTTGCTGAAAGCAGCCAAAACAATTGTTATAGTTCTCTTAGACTTGATGTTCCGTGTTGCAGCAAAACCCGCTTAGGAGAAACGGCAAAATGTCACAGTCGTTTTTCTATATTTTGATGTTGGTGACCTTTTGTTATTATAGATTATTGCTAAACGGACTTTAGGTCAAATGAAACAAATATTTTCTTTTTGTCACAACGTTTCGTCCATGTATATAGACATCATCAGGTGCAGAATGGTTTCTTTATAAGCATTGATATGTATGTTAATAAATGTTTACGAAGATATTTACAATACATTAATCACTTACAATAATTTTTGTTACATTTATGTATGTTAAATTAATAATTTATTTTACGACTACACAGTATAAAGTTTGACTGACAAGTAACATCACCGTCAAATAAACTGAAACAATTATATAAACATGAGCACACAGCACATAAAGATCATATTGTAGAGCTTTTTCTTTTCCTCTTCTCCACCAAATGCTTGTAGTGTGGGCTGACTTCGTCCATATCAGTTCGTCTGTTCATTGTGTTATCAGCATTGATTATATGCAGCGTTTCGATTATCATCCTTTTGTTTTGATGTTCTTCTCACTACATTATTTTGACGTTGGAGTGGTCGGGGGAGTGCTTGAAAGCTATGCCATGTGATGCCAGGGCTGTCTTCTGTATTGCGCTGCTTTATATATCAGATTTGTGCCCTGCTAGTCTGCTCTTAAGTTTTTGTTTTGTTGTTCCTATGTATATTTGGTTACATTCTTCGTCAGAATTTCCATTACAACTAATTTTGTAAATTAAATTTTGTGAAGTTGTGTTTGTCGATTTTAAAGGTAATTTGTATTTCTCTGTATCTAGGAGTTTTATTTGACGGAGATGTTACTTGTCAGTCAAACTTTATACTGTGTAGTCGTTAAATAAATTATTAATTTAACATACATAAATGTAACAACAATTATTGTAAGTGAATAATGTATTGTGAATATCTTTGTAAACATTTATTAACATACATATCAATGCTAATAAAGAAACCATTTTGCACCTGATGATGTCCATATACATGGACGAAACGTTGTGACAAAAAGAAAATATTCGTTTTATTTGACCTAAAGCCCGTTTAGAAATAATCAACAGTCTTTTTTCACTTAAGTGGGTTTTTCACTTTAACTAACACCGCTTAAGTGAAAAAAAATTTCACTTAAGGGGAGTCCGGATAAGTGAACAAAAAAAATTGGATTTTATAGGGACCTGTAGCACAGTTAGTGGGGATTTTTTTAGTTTCGACGCACGCGGTTAGTACATACATATATATGTACATCTACATCCCACGACGAAGACGAGCTTAAAATGGAATGCACAACATAGGCGCATGTGCATATGCCCTTGTCCTGCCTGGTACTGCCTGGTACTACTTGGAGCGGAGAATGGTTTTTGGAATCCGTCTCGTATGGACCAATGATTGGGCCAATATCTGACCAAACCAAAAGAGGGATTCCTGATAGACGCAGCGACGCAGTAGCTGAAATAAATTGAAAGTTTTTCCGAGCACAAGAAATAAAAGATAACCTTTACTGATGGAATACGAAAAGAAAGTAAGTTTATTACAAGTAAGTATATATATATAAGTGACAGATGAACATTGGTACGAGTTGCCAGTAACTAATTTCATGAAATTAAAGGCTTGTTTAACAATATCTGAATAAAGTTTCAATTAACCTACTTTGAATTTACTCGTCAAGTAATATCCTTATTTACGTTTCACAATATCCGAATAGTCTTAAATAATAATTAAAGTTCTGAGTCTTTTACTGGGCAGATGAAGTACTAATTAAAAAACTAAACTGGCAATTCAAATATTTTCAGCTGTTATTGCGACCAATAAAACAAATTAATATAATGTTCTGGGCTTGAAAGTTATGTTGAGGACAGATTTAATATTTTTTTAAAAGTCGTAATGCAATTTTTGAAAAGTTGTGTTGTGTACCTATGTTTTTATTTTGTTTTATAATAAACGTAGATATCTCAATAGTGCCGCTTACCATTTTGAGATCGTGACAATTTGACATTATCTCAATCCATAACATATTATATCAAATCACAATCCATAATTAAATTTGCTGCATTTTACTAAACCACTAAAGTAGGGAGGTTACCCAGATTAAACATGCACATATACATAGGTGGTATGGTTTACGATCTATTACACTCTTGGTACAAGCAAACATTAATTTGTACACAACGCGGATGGTCAACGAGTTGACAAAACAAAATTTACACATACACCAAACCTTCGATATACGATTGAAATACCATACTTTCGCGCCCAAACATTTATTTTTTTTAACCCACGTATGTATTTTTTAGAAAAGATATGTACCATATACAAAAAAAATTAACAAAGGACAACAACACTTAAATATCAACACTCCGACAACTATTATAGATTATTTTTGAATAATTTCATTTTCAATCTATCAAAACAATAATATTGTCTGGAAAACTGGAATAACTAACACATAAGTTTATATTTCTGATAATTGTGAAACGCAAAGTTTATTATTGGGAGGATTTACTTTACGGAAAATTTAATTGGAGTTACTAATGCCGTTTTCCTTTGGACGTCCGGAAGCGTCCGGAAGTCTTCTTAAACCATTCCAGAAGAGAAATTCGATTCTTGATTTAAAATCAGAATCCACTCAGAAGCACCAATACATTTAAAATCAAATGTCAAAAAAAATCTTACTCAAGCGTTTTGACAGCAAATTGTGAGTGATGAACGAGAATTTTTAAGATTTTCATCGATGTTGGCAAAACATCGATGTTAGACGAAAAAACATCGATGTTTCAACATCGATGTTGGACGAAACATTTATTTTAGCTTTCAATGCTTTTGAAGCATGAAAATCATCGATGTTCAGAAGGCTAAGGCACAAATTACACATCATTTTTTATATAAATGACTTGTTAGATGTATATTCATCCTAAATAATTTAATATCGATGAACTTTTTTTTTCTTTACGAATCTTTCTGTTTTTAAAAAAAAAAACTCATTCTGCACACATCTAGACAAATTCCATGACCATCAGTGTCAGTTAGGAATAGACCAATGCAAGTGGAAATACATGCCAATGAACTGACAAAGTCATTTGTCAAAAATGCTTTGTCTTTGAAAAGACAAACTAATTTGTGTGGAAATAAACTGGCATTCGTGTCGTTTAAAGACCAAATTGACAGATGTCAAACTGTGTTAATTCAACGACAAGTGTAAGCCTAGCATAATGATGTAGATTAATGCATAATAGTATGACCTATAAAATTGCATAATTAACTTGATTTTGATAAAAATGTCGCTTACGATAAAATGGCGGTTAGGGCTCGATATATAATTGTATTAGCAAAACACAATTTTTAACCTAGTATCATAGTAAAAATGATTTAACATCGTACTAAATCCTCAAAAATTTTGCGCCATTGTTTTGGTTTTTGTGGATTGGAGGAAAAATGTGTGACGTTATAGACATTATAGATCTATAGTTACTTAATATTAAGATTTTTCGGACAAACGATTAAAATGTATGTACCTAAATATATCAAGATGAAGATAGGTATTTACATATATAGGTACATAATAATGTAGGTAAATATGTAAGTTTTAAAACGTAAATCAACACTGAAGTACCTATATTATCTCTAACCACTTAAAGAACATAACATACTACCTACCCTCATAAATACAATCCTCACTGACGCCGAGTCGCGGCAAACGACCAAGCACATGCATTTTGTTCGTTTTTCGTTGTATTTTTCACTGTTTTTTATTAGAGCTAAGAGTAAAGCGTGGGAGTTTAAAAAATACGTATTATACATAAAAATGATCGCACTTATTTTCTGATGCGATAAATAAAAAACCAAAGACAAGGATTCATAACGAAAAAAGTTATTAGCTGTTTTGCAAAAGCTTACTTTCTCCAGTTAACTGTGCACTTAAAAAAATAATATTGGTATCAACAAATCAGAAATATAAATAGTATTAAAAATAATGGTGATCGGAAGTGATTAAAAAATAATCTTTCCGTCGGCTTTTTTTGGTCACTGTAGTTTTAGCAATGAAACAAATTAGTTACATTAACTTTCCCGACGTTTCGGCAGGGGTTGCTGCCTTCTTCAGTGGAACTTTATTTGGACAACAAGAAAAAAAAAATACATTGTTTACATTAAAATAACAATAATTAAAGCAATAAAAATACACTCACAAAAAAACACTTCAAACGAAGTTTAGTCTATTGAATTTAATCAAAGAATAAAGAAACTAATGATATTATGTGTTATGAAGAGACAAGAGAGCAATAGATGGCAGAGATGTTTTGGGTGTCTTGTTTTGTGTTCATGTTGTTATTGTTGTTAATGATATGTAATGATTCTACGGTGTATCGTTTCGAAACATGTTTCTCTGTCTGTAGGACTTTAACACTTTAAAAATCTGGATGGTGACCGTTTTCGATACTGTGGCTCGGCAAGGCTGTCTTTCCAGGATTGTTTGATTTTATATCCCATTTATGGTTAGATATTAGTTGTTTGAGAAATGTAACACTGGTCGCATGGTTCGTTGGGTTTACCATTACAATTTATTTTGTAAACGACATCAGTAAGTTTGTCCTCTTAATCTCTAACCACTTAAAGAACATAACATACTACCTACCCTCATAAATACAATCCTCACTGACGCCGAGTCGCGGCAAACGACCAAGCACATGCATTTTGTTCGTTTTTCGTTGTATTTTTCACTGTTTTTTATTAGAGCTAAGAGTAAAGCGTGGGAGTTTAAAAAATACGTATTATACATAAAAATGATCGCACTTATTTTCTGATGCGATAAATAAAAAACCAAAGACAAGGATTCATAACGAAAAAAGTTATTAGCTGTTTTGCAAAAGCTTACTTTCTCCAGTTAACGGTGCACTTAAAAAAATAATATTGGTATCAAAAAATCAGAAATATAAATAGTATTAAAAATAATGGTGATCGGAAGTGATTAAAAAATAATCTTTCCGTCGGCTTTTTTTGGTCACTGTAGTTTTAGCAATGAAACAAATTAGTTACATTAACTTTCCCGACGTTTCGGCAGGGGTTGCTGCCTTCTTCAGTGGAACTTTATTTGGACAACAAGAAAAAAAAAATACATTGTTTACATTAAAATAACAATAATTAAAGCAATAAAAATACACTCACAAAAAAACACTTCAAACGAAGTTTAGTCTATTGAATTTAATCAAAGAATAAAGAAACTAATGATATTATGTGTTATGAAGAGACAAGAGAGCAATAGATGGCAGAGATGTTTTGGGTGTCTTGTTTTGTGTTCATGTTGTTATTGTTGTTAATGATATGTAATGATTCTACGGTGTATCGTTTCGAAACATGTTTCTCTGTCTGTAGGACTTTAACACTTTAAAAATCTGGATGGTGACCGTTTTCGATACTGTGGCTCGGCAAGGCTGTCTTTCCAGGATTGTTTGATTTTATATCCCATTTATGGTTAGATATTAGTTGTTTGAGAAATGTAACACTGGTCGCATGGTTCGTTGGGTTTACCATTACAATTTATTTTGTAAACGACATCAGTAAGTTTGTCCTCTTAATCTCTAACCACTTAAAGAACATAACATACTACCTACCCTCATAAATACAATCCTCACTGACGCCGAGTCGCGGCAAACGACCAAGCACATGCATTTTGTTCGTTTTTCGTTGTATTTTTCACTGTTTTTTATTAGAGCTAAGAGTAAAGCGTGGGAGTTTAAAAAATACGTATTATACATAAAAATGATCGCACTTATTTTCTGATGCGATAAATAAAAAACCAAAGACAAGGATTCATAACGAAAAAAGTTATTAGCTGTTTTGCAAAAGCTTACTTTCTCCAGTTAACGGTGCACTTAAAAAAATAATATTGGTATCAAAAAATCAGAAATATAAATAGTATTAAAAATAATGGTGATCGGAAGTGATTAAAAAATAATCTTTCCGTCGGCTTTTTTTGGTCACTGTAGTTTTAGCAATGAAACAAATTAGTTACATTAACTTTCCCGACGTTTCGGCAGGGGTTGCTGCCTTCTTCAGTGGAACTTTATTTGGACAACAAGAAAAAAAAATACATTGTTTACATTAAAATAACAATAAATAAAGCAATAAAAATACACTCACAAAAAAACACTTCAAACGAAGTTTAGTCTATTGAATTTAATCAAAGAATAAAGAAACTAATGATATTATGTGTTATGAAGAGACAAGAGAGCAATAGATGGCAGAGATGTTTTGGGTGTCTTGTTTTGTGTTCATGTTGTTATTGTTGGATGGTGACCGTTTTCGATACTGTGGCTCGGCAAGGCTGTCTTTCCAGGATTGTTTGATTTTATATCCCATTTATGGTTAGATATTAGTTGTTTGAGAAATGTAACACTGGTCGCATGGTTCGTTGGGTTTACCATTACAATTTATTTTGTAAACGACATCAGTAAGTTTGTCCTTATCCGGTTTCGTTTTGAAATTTGTGAAAAGGTGACTCAGGGTTTTATTTGATTTGAAGGCCAGACGAACATCAATTAGTTTTTGGCTTCTCAGTCAGTCTTGGGATGTAAACTATTCTTTTGTAGTAACCATTAATCGGGTTTTCAGTGTATTCCCTTCGAATTCTACAAAATTTTATCATCATCTAAATTAGGACAACTAACTTATATTCTAGCCACTCATTTTACGGAATTAATTTTCTTTTACTCGCCACATTACAAAAAAAATAACTTAAATTTAAAAAAAAACCTTGACTTGTGTTGAAACTTTATAGCTGTCAAATCAGTGTCTTTCATTGACAAAGGATAAATCAAGTTGGACAAAAATTTCCATTGTCTTTCAAAGACAAAGTAACATTTCGTTGGTCAATTAAGTTATTTCCACTTGTCTTTGAAATTCGTTGTCTTTCATTGACAAACAGAGTTTGCCAGTTCAAAGACAAGCAATTTTAGGGTATTTCCACTTGTCATTTTGTTAAAAGACGCAAAAATAGGTCTTTCGTCAGTTGGTAAATGACAAGTGGAAATCAAGCATTAGTTGTCGAATAAAACTTATTAAAAAAAAGTTACAGAGAAAAGAAAATTTATCGTAAGCGACACTTATATTTTCTGTTAACAGCTAAATATCGCAAATGCCATAGATTGTTTTTGCTATTTAATCAACTTTGCTTTATTGTTGACCAAAGTGATGCTGCTTTTTTATCTGTTTACATAAATGGCGGATCCAAAGGGGGGGGGGGGGGTGTTCAAAGTGGTCATTATCCCCCTGTGAGATTCGATTTTTGTTTTTGTATGTGAGTTGTGTTAAATTAGGAATTAAAGCTAGAGCACTTATGGTCATGATCCCCCTGGGATTTTTTGACCTTTGTTCTGTATTCATCTCGGAATTCTTTAGAGTTCCTTGCAAATGTTTCCCTTTGAGCTTCATTCTCCCGCCCAGCCAAGAGGCAAAGTCAAAGTAAAAAATAATTTAATTGAATTGGATAATCGATGTTTTTCATATTTAATTTCGGGTTTATTGACCAAAAACGTTTAAGTTCATATTTTGGGTATTTCTGTCTGCAATATTATTTGTTATGCGATGAAGCAACATGTTCTAAAGTCCCTTTAAGAAACTTTGATAGATTCACACATTTCTGAAAACCACGAATATTTTGACTTTTTATTTTTTTGTTCCGAAAAAAGTTGTTTTATGGCACTAGGATGATGCTTGGAATGAAATACTAACAGAATTTCAAAACATAGGTATAGGTACTTCGTCTAATGTTTATTCAAGCCATTTTAGTTTGAGTTCCATGTACCAATAGCTAAGGTGGTGATGTATCGAAAAGGCTTTGAAAAATCCGAAGATTCGAATTTGTATTTAATCCTCCGGAAGAAGGCGTTGTGACTTTTTGAGCTTAATACATGTTCTATATTCATATAAATAAAATATTTGTTCTTTTCATATCATATATCATATAAAGACGTGACCTATCAAATTCCTTTAAAAGATATGTGTAATGTCGATAGTTATTGATAGACAACACATCAAGTAATAATGTAAGTGAATACAGACTATGAATGGTCCACTGCAGAGAATCCATCAATAGTTCCAAACAAAAACAATTTTTTTTTTTTATATTCCACGCGCGCAAAAGGGGTTATGGCTACCCTTAAAATGTTTTTAACACAGCACGAGCGATTAGGTAAGTATGAGAGGATTTAGAAGGAGACACCGATGCACATTGGTTTTGAACGTTTGCACATCGAAATGGGAGGGGAAAGTCGAGTCTGGTAAAGCATTCCACATTCGTGTGGTGCGACTGAAGAAAGAAGCTCTGTACATTACAGTACGTCCGAAGTTGGGCTCGAGGGTGAACTGATGGGCATTCCTAGTAGCGCGAGTATTACGGTTGAATTTTTTAAGGGGAGGAATGCAACTGGCTATTTCACTAGAACACTGATTATAATAATAGCGATAAAATAGAGAAAGACACGAAACATTACAGCGGTGTTCGAGAGATGTAATTGTTTCTGTTATAGATCTTTCGCCTATCATTTTTAGAGACCTCTTTTGAATTCTGTCCAACAAACTCAAGTGAGTTTTTGGAGCTCCTGCCCAAACATGAGAACTGTACTCAAATTTTGGACGAAAAAAAGTCTTTGTAGATCACAGCCAGATCAGAAGGGGAAAAAAACTTCTTGCTTCTACGGAGAAAACTTTAACACTTAGCAGCGTTTTTGGCGACATCAAATATGTGGTCATTCCACAAAAGGTGGTCTGTGACACACATACCGAGAACTGAAAGCTGTTCAGCTTCCTCGATGCAAGTGCCGCCCATGGATAGCGGCATTGGGGGTGGGTTTCGCTTTAACGACAGGAGACAACATTGAGTTTTAGAAGCATTAAATTCTACGCGATTTTTGATTCCCCATTGGACAATGCTGTCGAGATCAGAATTTAATGAGCTTATCATACGCTGCCGTTCAAGTTCCACATCCGAAGGACATGGATGAGAATCTGTAAACGAATATGAGAAGCTGAGGGTACTATCGTCAGCAAAACAGTTTAATGGATTAGAAGTTTCAGACAAAAGATCATTTATAAAAATAAGGAAGAGAGTCGGAGACAAAACGGAGCCCTGGGGCACACCAGCATTTATTTTGTGGATTTCAGACTTGAACCCGTCCAATACGACTTGTATTGAACGGTCCGAAAGGTAATTTCTAATCCAACAAAGAAGAGGTTCATCGAAACCAAATGCGCGCATTTTCGATAAGAGAGCTGGGTGCCAAACTCTATCAAACCCTTTTGAAATATCAAATGCAATAATCTTACTTTCTCCAAAACGATGTAAAGATTTGTTCCACTGTTCGGTGAGATATACCATCAGATCACCAGTGGACCTATTGCTACGAAAGCCGTACTGCCGGTCATTAAGAAGCTTTCGTTCCTCGAGATATTTCTTGAGCTGGAAATTAATCAGGGTTTCCATGACCTTGGAAAGAAGGGACGTAAGTGCAATTGGTCGATAGTTAGAGGGTGAAGAAGATACGCCTTTTTTAGGGACAGGCTGGACAAATGCTGTTTTCCATCCACTCGGATAGAGACCAGTAGAGTAGGATAGATGGAAAAGCTTACGCAGTGGTTTTGCCAGCGTTGAAGAACACCTCTTCAGAACAATGGGAGGGATACCATCCGGGCCAGCGGATTTGTGTACATCGAGATCCTTTAGAACTCTAGCAACTGCACGAGTGCGAAAGAAGATTTGTCCCATAAAATCATTTACGCTCTCAAGTACAGGAGGAGTCATAACACTTTCTGGCAGCGTCGAATTAACAGCAAACTGTGCTGCAAGCAAATTGGCTTTATCTTGCGAGCTGACAAAAGGAGTATCATTGAAGACGAGCGTTGGAACCGAGGACTAGGTGGTATTTCGTATGTTTTTTACAAATGACCAACAATTTCTACTACCTTTGGGACATTGTAGTATTTTTTGCCGTAATTTCTGATCATGTAATCAAGAATCAAGTTTGTAATCATATCTGCACTGGCGTCAACATCACTATGGAGGAAGCATAGTGACCAGTTAAAGCTCTTGAAGAAATTATTGAGACCGTCTCAGTTGGCTTTCACATATTGCCAAACGGTTCTCTTTGGGATTTTTTCTTTAACTGAGATTTAGTGGCACGAGAAATTCGCAGATATGACACAATGGTCTGATGAGCCTAGAGGAGATAATTCACTAATAGTGTATTTATTAGGGTCAGAGGTAAGGAACAAGTCAAGAGTGTTGGCGATTTGACCGGCAACGTCAGGAATCCGAGTAGACTCGTCAACAAGCTGAGTCAGGTGGTTTAACTCAGCAAAAATCTCGACATACCTTCCTTCGGGTGTTGTCTGACCAGAATGGCCACGAAGAATTATGTACATTAAAATCGCCCGGAACAACGATTTCACTGTGCGGATAATGGGAAACAATTCTCAGGATTGAATCGGACAGCGAATCGGATTCGTTAGAAGTCGAATTACTATCCAAACTTGGGCTATGATAAATGAAACATGTATGTATGATGTGCTTATTGACGATGAATTTTAACCACATGAAGCTAAAGTTTGTATTTAAACAAGGGCCATATTGTGGTTGAAGCTGATCATTACGTGCATATATTGCGAGATTATGGTGTAGGAAAAATAAAGGCACTAAGCTATAACCAGGTAGGCTAAATTCGGAGTAATCAGAATTTTCACTTACCTGGGTTTCACTAAGCGCCAAGACTGCTGGCCTGTTTTTTACAGTATGTACGTACACAGCACAGAAATTCTTTCTCAGCCCCCAAATGTTGCTAATATCGACCCTAAATTCACCTACCATTACGAAAAAACAAACGTTAAAAACCAAATCAGACAGTTAAAATTAGGGAGATAATGGCAAAATGTGATCAAGAAAGGTTTCCAAACATCAAGCAATTTTCAAATATACTCACTTAGCTAAATGTACTCCCTAAGCTACCTATTAGTATATGTATGAAACTACAGCAGAAGGTACTTCTCTAAGCTAAGTCGATTAAAAAATTGGTTCAGGTCTTCAATGGTAGACAGGTTTAGCACTTATGCATATGTCCACAAAGATGTATCACTATCACAAGACGTAGAGGAAGTTATTGATCGGTTCATAAAACAAAAATGAAAAATCAATCTCGTGGTTTAAGAAAAAGTATAAAACTATATTACATATGTACGTTTATTACTTTTGTTTCTAATTAGTTATTTTTTATTTTAAGTATTTTTTATGGGAGATTTGACCCAACCAACATCCTGTTTTTTTTTTTTTTTGATTATAGTGTGTTTACTACTTGTTACTATACATTTTTGATTGCAAAATTTCGAAAAGCTGTATTTTGGAAACATAAATTGGGCTCAAATTGAAGACAATTTTCTTTTTCATAAAAATACGAGTTTTTTTTGCTATTTTTTAAATTTATCGTAAACGCCAAAACTAGATCATGAGCTAGTAAGTAGTGAACAACAAAAGTATTGTAAATGCCAAAATGTCAAAAACAACGTAAATTTGGCAACAGCAGTATTTTGTTTATATTCACTTTAATCCATTTGCAAAAATATAACGAAATACTGAAAATCAACTCGTTCCGTTTTTCAATTTAGGAGAAAAACAAAAAAATGTGTTTCCTGTAAAATTTACATTTTATCGTTTACGATAAATTGGCGGTTAGGGCTCGATATGGTTGCAAAATACATAAAACCAAATTTTTGATTTCGCAGAGATTTTGAGTGTAGGAATTTTTGGAAATAGTCGGAAAACCTACTCAAATAAACTGATTTATATCTTTTAAATTTTTACCTTTTTTACTTCAAATTTTAACCAATATTATTTAATTTTAAAGTTTACAACTTCAACCCGTCGATCATTTTGATATAGAACACATATCTGCGTCTTACGTATATAAGCTTAATATCCCTATACATATCGAGATTTTTAGGTCGCCAAAGAAGTTTCACTTCTGCCACGAGTACTGAGTTACACGCTCGCTTTCTTTTTTCAAATCTTGGTGTTTACAGTTACAGAAACGGCGAAATTGTAAAATTTCACACTTGCTGAAAGAAGCCAAAACAATTGTTATAGTTCTCTTAGACTTGATGTTCCGTGTTGCAGCAAAACCCGCTTAGGAGAAACGGCAAAATGTCACAGTCGTTTTTCTATATTTTGATGTTGGTGACTTTTTGTTATTATAGATTATTGCTAAACGGGCTTTAGGTCAAATGAAACAAATATTTTCTTTTTGTCACAACGTTTCGTCCATGTATATAGACATCATCAGGTGCAGAATGGTTTCTTTATAAGCATTGATATGTATGTTAATAAATGTTTACGAAGATATTTACAAAACATTAATCACTTACAATAATTTTTGTTACATTTATGTATGTTAAATAATAATTTATTTTACGACTACACAGTATAAAGTTTGACTGACAAGTAATATCACCGTCAAATAAACTGAAACTTATATAAGCATGAGCACACAGCACATAAAGATCATATTGTAGAGCTTTTTCTTTTCCTCTTCTCCACCAAATGCTTGTAGTGTGGGCTGACTTCGTCCATATCAGTTCGTCTGTTCATTGTGTTATCAGCATTGATTATATGCAGCGTTTCGATTATCATCCTTTTGTTTTGATGTTCTTCTCGCTACATTATTTTGACGTTGGAGTGGTCGGGGGAGTGCTTGAAAGCTATGCAATGTGATGCCAGGGCTGTCTTCGGTATTGCGCTGCTTTATATATCGGATTTGTGTCCTGCTAGTCTGCTCTTAAGTTTTTGTTTTGTTGTTCCTATGTATATTTGGTTACATTCTTCGTCAGAATTTCCATTACAACTAATTTTGTAAATTAAATTTTGTGAAGTTGTGTTTGTCGATTTTAAAGGTAATTTGTATTTCTCTGTATCTAGGAGTTTTATTTGACGGAGATGTTACTTGGCAGTCAAACTTTATACTGTGTAGTCGTAAAATAAATTATTAATTTAACATACATAAATGTAACAACAATTATTGTAAGTGAATAATGTATTGTGAATATCTTTGTAAACATTTATTAACATACATATCAATGCTAATAAAGAAACCATTTTGCACCTGATGATGTCCATATAAATGGACGAAACGTTGTGACAAAAAGAAAATATTCGTTTTATTTGACCTAAAGCCCGTTTAGCAATAATCAACAGTCTTTTTTCACTTAAGTGGGTTTTTCACTTTAACTAACACCGCTTAAGTGAAAAAAAATTTCACTTAAGGGGAGTCCGGATAAGTGAACAAAAAAATTGGATTTTATAGGGACCTGTAGCACAGTTAGTGGGAATTTTTTAGTTTCGACGCACGCGGTTGGTACATACATATATATGTACATCTACATCCCACGACGAAGACGAGCTTAAAATGGAATGCACAACATAGGCGCATGTGCATATGCCCTTGTCCTGCCTGGTACTACTTGGAGCGGAGAATGGTTTTTGGAATCCGTCTCGTTTGGACCAATGATTGGGCCAATATCTGACCAAACCAAAAGAGGGATTCCTGATAGACGCAGCGACGCAGCTGAAATAAATTGAAAGTTTTTCCGAGCACAAGAAATAAAAGATAACCTTTACTGATGGAATACGAAAAGAAAGTAAGTTTATTACAAGTAAGTATATATATAAGTGACAGATGAACATTGGTACGAGTTGCCAGTAACTAATTTCATGAAATTAAAGGCTTGTTTAACAATATCTGAATAAAGTTTCAATTAACCTACTTTGAACTTACTCGTCAAGTAATATCCTTATTTACGTTTCACAATATCCGAATAGTCTTAAATAATAATTAAAGTTCTGAGTCTTTTACTGGGCAGATGAAGTACTAATTAAAAAACTAAACTGGCAATTCAAATATTTTCAGCTGTTATTGCGACCAATAAAACAAATTAATATAATGTTCTGGGCTTGAAAGTTATGTTGAGGACAGATTTAATATTTTTTTAAAAGTCGTAATGCAATTTTTGAAAAGTTGTGTTGTGTACCTATGTTTTTATTTTGTTTTAAAATAATCGTAGATATCTCAATAGTGCCGCTTACCATTTTGAGATCGTGACAATTCGACATTATCTCAATCCATAACATATTATATCAAATCACAATCCATAATAAAATTTGCTGCATTTTACTAAACCACTAAAGTAGGGAGGTTACCCAGATTAAACATGCACATATACATAGGTGGTATGGTTTACGATCTATTACACTCTTGGTACAAGCAAACATTAATTTGTACACAACGCGGATGGTCAACGAGTTGACAAAACAAAATTTACACATACACCAAACCTTCGATATACGATTGAAATACCATACTTTCGCGCCCAAATATTTTTTTTTTTTAACCCACGTATGTATTTTTTAGAAAAGATATGTACCATATACAAAAAAAATTAACAAAGGACAACAACACTTAAATATCAACACTCCGACAACTATTATAGATTATTTTTGAATAATTTAATTTTCAATCTATCAAAACAATAATATTGTCTGGAAAACTGGAATAACTAACACATAAGTTTATATTTCTGATAATTGTGAAACGCAAAGTTTCTTATTGGGAGGATTTACTTTACGGAAAATTTAATTGGAGTTACTAATGCCGTTTTCCTTTGGACGTCCGGAAGCGTCCGGAAGTCTTCTTAAACCATTCCATTGGCACAAAAACTACGCTTCTGACGATTTTGAGAAGAGAAATTCGAATCTTGATTTAAAATCAGAATCCACTCAGAAGCACCAATACATTTAAAATCAAATGTCAAAAAAAATCTTACTCAAGCGTTTTGACAGCAAATTGTGAGTGATGAACGAGAATTTTTAAGATTTTCATCGATGTTGGCAAAACATCGATGTTAGACGAAAAAACATCGATGTTTCAACATCGATGTTGGACGAAACATTTATTTTAGCTTTCAATGCTTTTGAAGCATGAAAATCATCGATGTTCAGAAGGCTAAGGCACAAATTACACATCATTTTTTATATAAATGACTTGTTAGATGTATATTCATCCTAAATAATTTAATATCGATGAACTTTTTTTTTTCTTTACGAATCTTTCTGTTTTTAAAAATGGAACTCATTCTGCACACATCTAGACAAATTCCATGACCATCAGTGTCAGTTAGGAATAGACCAATGCAAGTGGAAATACATGTCAATGAACTGACAAAGTCATTTGTCAAAAATGCTTTGTCTTTGAAAAGACAAACTAATTTGTGTGGAAATAAACTGGCATTCGTGTCGTTTAAAGACCAAATTGACAGATGTCAAACTGTGTTAATTCAACGACAAGTGTAAGCCTAGCATAATGATGTAGATTAATGCATAATAGTATGACCTATAAAATTGCATAATTAACTTGATTTTGATAAAAATGTCGCTTACGATAAAATGGCGGTTAGGGCTCGATATATAATTGTATTAGCAAAACACAATTTTTAACCTAGTATCATAGTAAAAATGATTTAACATCGTACTAAATCCTCTAAAATTTTGCGCCATTGTTTTGGTTTTTGTGGATTGGAGGAAAAATGTGTGACGTTATAGACATTATAGATCTATAGTTACTTAATATTAAGATTTTTCGGACAAACGATTAAAATGTATGTACCTAAATATATCAAGATGAAGATAGGTATTTACATATATAGGTACATAATAATGTAGGTAAATATGTAAGTTTTAAAACGTAAATCAACACTGAAGTACCTATATTATCTCTAACCACTTAAAGAACATAACATACTACTTACCCTCATAAATACAATCCTCACTGACGCCGAGTCGCGGCAAACGACCAAGCACATGCATTTTGTTCGTTTTTCGTTGTATTTTTCACTGTTTTTTATTAGAGCTAAGAGTAAAGCGTGGGAGTTTAAAAAATACGTATTATACATAAAAATGATCGCACTTATTTTCTGATGCGATAAATAAAAAACCAAAGACAAGGATTCATAACGAAAAAAGTTATTAGCTGTTTTGCAAAAGCTTACTTTCTCCAGTTAACGGTGCACTTAAAAAAATAATATTGGTATCAAAAAATCAGAAATATAAATAGTATTAAAAATAATGGTGATCGGAAGTGATTAAAAAATAATCTTTCCGTCGGCTTTTTTTGGTCACTGTAGTTTTAGCAATGAAACAAATTAGTTACATTAACTTTCCCGACGTTTCGGCAGGGGTTGCTGCCTTCTTCAGTGGAACTTTATTTGGACAACAAGAAAAAAAAAAATACATTGTTTACATTAAAATAACAATAATTAAAGCAATAAAAATACACTCACTTTAAAAAAAAAAAAAAACTGTTTTTGAATTTAAACTGACATTGAAAATTTAAACAATTTTTATATTATTTAAAATAAAAATAAAGAAAAAAACACTTCAAACGAAGTTTAGTCTATTGAATTTAAACAAAGAATAGAGAAACTAATGATATTATGTGTTATGAAGAGACAAGAGAGCAATAGATGGCAGAGATGTTTTGGGTGTCTTGTTTTGTGTTCATGTTGTTATTGTTGTTAATGATATGTAATGATTCTACGGTGTATCGTTTCGAAACATGTTTCTCTGTCTGTAGGACTTTAACTACTTAAAAATCTGGATGGTGACCGTTTTCGATACTGTGGCTCGCCAAGGCTGTCTTTACAGGATTGTTTGATTTTATATCCCATTTATGGTTAGATATTAGTTGTTTGAGAAATGTAACACTGGTCGCATGGTTCGTTGGGTTTACCATTACAATTTATTTTGTAAACGACATCAGTAAGTTTGTCCTTATCCGGTTTCGTTTTGAAATTTGTGAAAAGGTGACTCAGGGTTTTATTTGATTTGAAGGCCAGACGAACATCAGTTAGTTTTTGGCTTCTCAGTCAGTCTTGGGATGTAAACTATTCTTTTGTAGTAACCATTAATCGGGTTTTCAGTGTATTCCCTTCGAATTCTACAAAATTTTATCATCATCTAAATTAGGACAACTAACTTATATTCTAGCCACTCATTTTACGGAATTAATTTTCTTTTACTCGCCACATAACAAAAAAAATAACTTAAATTAAAAAAAAACATTGACTTGTGTTGAAACTTTATAGCTGTCAAATCAGTGTCTTTCATTGACAAAGGATAAATCAAGTTGGACAAAAATTTCCATTGTCTTTCAAAGACAAAGTGACATTTCGTTGGTCAATTAAGTTATTTCCACTTGTCTTTGAAATTCGTTGTCTTTCATTGACAAACAGTGTTTGCCAGTTCAAAGACAAGCAATTTTAGGGTATTTCCACTTGTCATTTTGTTAAAAGACGCAAAAATAGGTCTTTCGTCAGTTGGTAAATGGCAAGTGGAAATCTAGCATTAGTTGTCGAATAAAACTTATTAAAAAAAAGTTACAGAGAAAAGAAAATTTATCGTAAGCGACACTTATATTTTCTGTTAACAGCTAAATATCGCAAATGCCATAGATTGTTTTTGCTATTTAATCAACTTTCCTTTATTGTTGACCAAAGTGATGCTGCTTTTTTATCTGTTTACATAAATGGCGGATCCAAAGGGGGGGGGGGTGTTCAAAGTGGTCATTATCCCCCTGTGAGATTCGATTTTTGTTTTTGTATGTGAGTTGTGTTAAATTAGGAATTAAAGCTAGAGCACTTATGGTCATGATCCCCCTGGGATTTTTTGACCTTTGTTCTGTATTCATCTCGGAATTCTTTAGAGTTCCTTGCAAATGTTTCCCTTTGAGCTTCATTCCCCCGCCCAGCCAAGAGGCAAAGTCAAAGTAAAAAATAATTTAATTGAATTGGATAATCGATGTTTTTCATATTTAATTTCGGGTTTATTGACCAAAAACGTTTAAATTCATATTTTGGGTATTTCTGTCTGCAATATTAATTGTTACGCGATGAAGCAACATGTTCTAAAGTCCCTTTAAGAAACTTTGATAGATTCACACATTTCTGAAAACCACGAATATTTTGACTTTTTATTTTTTTGTTCCGAAAAAAGTTGTTTTATGGCACTAGGATGATGCTTGGAATGAAATACTAACAGAATTTCCAAACATAGGTATAGGTACTTCGTCTAATGTTTATTCAAGCCATTTTAGTTTGAGTTCCATATACCAATAGCTAAGGTGGTGATGTATCGAAAAGGCTTTGAAAAATCCGAAGATTCGAATTTGTATTTAATCCTCCGGAAGAAGGCGTTGTGACTTTTTGAGCTTAATACCTGTTCTATATTCATATAAATAAAATAATTGTTCTTTTCATAACCTATCAAATTCCTTTGAAAGATATCTGTTATGTCGATAGTTATTGATAGACAACACATCAAGTAATAATGTAAGTGAATACAGACTATGAATGGTCCAATGGCAGAGAATCCATCAATAGTTCCACACAAAAACAATTAGGGAGATAATGGCAAAACGTGATCAAGAAAGGTTTCTTAACATCAAACAATTTTCAAATATACTCGCTTAGCTAAATGTACTCCCTAAGCTACCTGTAAGTATATGTATGTAACTACAGCAGAAGGTCCTTCTCTAAGCTAAGTCGATTAAAAAATTGGTTCAGGTCTTCAATGGTAGACAGGTTTAGCATTTATGCATATGTCCAGAAAGATGTACCACTATCACAAGACGTAGAGGAAGTTATTGATCGGTTCATAAAACAAAAATGAAAAATCAATCTCGTGGTTTAAGAAAAAGTATAAAACTATATTACATATGTATGTATATTTCTTTTGTTTCTTATTAGTTATTTTTTTTATTTTAAGTATTTTTTATGGGAGATTTGACCCAACCAACATCCTGTTTTTTTTTTTGATTATACTGTGTTTACTACTTGTTACTATACATTTTTGATTGCAAAATTTCGAAAAGCTGTATTTTGCAAACATAAATTGGGCTCAAATTGAAGACAATTTTCTTTTTCATAAAAATACGAGTTTTTTTGCAATTTTTTAAATTTATCGTAAACGCCAAAACTTGATCATGAGCTAGTAAGTAGTGAGCACCAAAAGTATCGTAAATGTCAAAACGTCAAAAACAACGTAAATTTGGCAACAGCAGTATTTTGTTTATATTTACTTTAATCCATTTGCAAAAATATAACGAAATACTGAAAATTAACTCGTTCCGTTTTTCAATTTAGGAGAAAAACAAAAAAATGTGTTTCCTGTTAAATTTACATTTTATCGCTTACGAAAAATTGGCGGTTAGGGCTCGATATGGTTGCAAAATACATAAAACCAAATTAAAGTTGTCATATACAAATTTTTGATTTCGCAGAGATTTTGAGTGTAGGAATTTTTGGAAATAGTCGGAAAACCTACTCAAATAAACTGAGTAATATCTTTTAAATTTTCACCTTTATTACTTTAAATTTTAACCATTATTATTTAATTTTAAAGTTTACAACTTCAACCCATCGATCATTTTGATATAGAACACATAGCTGCGTCTTACGCATATAAGCTTAATATCCCTATACATATCGAGATTTTTAGATCGTTAAAGAGCGAGGATTTACTTTACGGATAATTTAATTGGAGTTACTAATGCCGTTTTCCTTTGGACGTCCGGAAGCGTCCAGATGCGTCCGGAAGTCTTCTTAAACCATTCCATTGGCACAAGAAGTCCGCTTCTGACGCTCTTGAGAAGATATTTAAATCAGAATCCACTAAGAAGCACTAATACATTTAAAATCAAATGTCAAAAAAAATCTCACTCAAGCGTTTTGGCAGCAAATTGTGAGAGATGATCGAGAATTGTTAAGATTTTCATTAATGTTAGCAGAACATCGATGTTAGACGAAAAAACATCGATGTTTCAACATCGATGTTGGACGAAACATTTATTTAGCTTTCAATGCTTTTGAAGCATTAAAATCATCGATGTTCAGAAAGCTAAGGCACAAATTACACATCATTTTTTATATAAATGACTTGTTAGATGTTCATTCATCCTTCATAATTTAATATCGATGATTTTTTTTTTCATTACGAATCTTTCTGTTTTATAAAAAAACTCATTCTGCACACATCTACACAAATTCCATCGAAGATCTCATTGATCATCAGTGTTAGTTCAGAAAAGACCAATGCAAGTGGAAATACATGTCAATGAACTGACAAAATCATTTGTCAAAAATGCTTTATCTTTGAAAATACAAACTAATTTGTGTGAATTAAAGACACAAGTGGAAATAAACTGGCTTTCGTGTCG
Organism: Melangyna quadrimaculata; assembly: GCA_949320155.1. Classification (NCBI taxonomy): domain Eukaryota; kingdom Metazoa; phylum Arthropoda; class Insecta; order Diptera; family Syrphidae; genus Melangyna; species Melangyna quadrimaculata. The sequence goes on from OX439483.1 coordinate 269,084,608, forward strand.
TTTTAAGACCAAATTGACAGCTGTCAAACTATGTCAATTCAACGACAAGTGGAAACCTAGCATAATGATGTTGATAGATGCATAATAGTTTTACCTATAAAATTGCATAATTAACTTGATTTTGCTAAAAATGTCGCTTACGATAAAATGGCGGTTAGGGCTCGATATATAATTGTATTAGCAACACACAATGTTTAACCTAGTGTCATACTAAAAATGATTTAACATCGTACTAAATCCTCTAAAATTTTGCGCCATTGTTTTGAATTTTTGAGGATTGGAGGAAAAATGTTTGACGTTATAGACAGTATAGATCTATAGTTAGTAAATATTAAAATTTTTCGGACAAACGATTAAAATGTATGTACCTACACATATCAAGATGAAGATAGGTATTTACATATATAGGTACATAATAATGTAGGTAAATATGTAAGTTTTAAAACGTAAATAAACACTGAAGTACCTATATTATCTCTTACCACTAAAAGAACATAACATACTACTTACCCTCATAGATACAATCGTGTCGTTGACAAACACAAATATTTTAGTAACACAGCATTTTTAATTATTTTTTTTCAAACGCTTAAGCAAAATAAATCAAATCCAACGAATTTGTTCACCGCATCATAATGCAATTATATAAAGGGGAGTTCATGAAACGTGTGTCGGAACTTTACGATTTTACGACGTCGGAAAGTTTCCGACGCTGAATGAATACCCTTAAGGATTCATAACGAAAAAAGTTATTAGCTGTTTTACAAAAGGTTACTTTCTCCAGTTAACGGTGCACTTAAAAAAATAATATTGGTTTAAAAAAATCAGAAATAAATAGTAATAAAAATAATGGTGATTGGAAGTGATTAAAAAATAATCTTTCCGTCGGCTTTTTTTGGTCACTGTAGTTTTAGCAATGAAACAAATTAGATACATTAACTTTATAGCCCGTATTGGCTTCTTTCTTCCTTCCTGTCCAATTCATGAGGCGACACAATTCATTTATAAAGATAAAATTTCTATTAACGAAATACAATTTATTAAATTAAGTTTATAATATTTTACAAATATGCTTTAAATTTAGGAAGGGAGCTATTTGGCACCAGCACACAAGTTGAAAGATGAAATTATATAATGAATCACAAGGAAGTGTATTCGAGGTAGAAACTGATTTTGACGTTTAAGTAGGAAGCGTCCCGAAAACGAGAACGTTTAATACATCGAAAGGGTGTGTTATAAGTTAAGCGGTTGTGTTCGCGAGGCGGTTGTGTTCACGCGGTCGTGTTCGCGAAAACAATATTTCGATTGGCAATATGATGCGATATTATGAGATCAACTGTTCGATGCGATTTGATTTCGAAAATCATTAAATGAAATCTATTGAATATAATTTGTTTATTTATGACTATAATGATGAATAATTAATGATGAATGATAATCGATGAATATCCACCACATCACCTTCCTTCAATCGAGTCCCCCTTTCGAGATAAATCCCAACTCTGGTTTGTTCAAACTGAAACATTAGATACAATGTGCTGGTTTAAGCCGATCGATGGAAATCGAAACACTTTTGTCTTTAATTTACTACGAAGTGTTTTCTCAGACGTCGAACCACATTGTATGGTCCTTCGTATGAAGGCATAAGGCCTGTTTTTACCTTATCTATTCTTACGAAAACTTGTTTACACCCGTTTAATTGTTTTGGTATGAATATTTCTTGCTTTGCTTGTCTGGTTTCTGTTGGTATGAGGTTTTTCATTGCATTGCGCAGTTTTGCGATAAGGACGTCTGTAGAGCTTTGATGAGTATCGTTGCCGACAAAGATTTCTCCTGGAAGTCTCAGATTCTGTCCGTAAACCATCTCTGCTGCGGAAGAGTTTAAGTCTTCTTTGACTGCACAGCGAATTCCAAATTAACTGAGGCTAATATGAAGGTGTGAACAAAATTTCGCCTTAGGCCAATGTCGAGGTTAAGTAATTTTGAACCGAAATTTGGAATCGAAGTTCCATTGGCAGCTGATAGTAGATACGAAGGATTCTGTGAAGTTACACCCTTTTTGTTGCTGTGAGGAAGAATTGATAAATCCGCGCCCGTGTCAACAAGAAACGTGAAATTCGAATTTTTGTCTCTGATAAATAAGCGGCGACTAAAAGGAAACTGCATGTTTGCCGCTGTAACAGCAGGTTTTGTAATTTTTTTTTCAAAATTGCAAGGTTTATCACATTTGCTTTTTTTCGAAAACGCCTGTGATACCAGCAGATGACTGTACCTAAATTCGAATTTGCACGACTTCGTGAACGATTATTTCTATTCTTTGGATTGTTGAACGACCTGTCTTTGCTACGTGAGCGAGAATTCAGAGAAAAAGCTTCACTCAATTCTATCAAGTCTCTTTTCGATTTCATTTTTGGGATTAGTGTTTTGTTGAGGGGTGGCAACACTGCAAATGTTTGCACCCTGAGATGCCTCGTAGATCATAACTGCAAGTGTAGCTAACTCATCGAGTGTTTTTGTGCCAACCGATAGTAACGCGATGTTGATAGGTTGCGGCAATCGTCGCATCCATAGGTTTTTAATGATATCATCATTGAAAGAAGTACCCGACAGCATTTTCATTGATCGCAAGACTTCCGACGGTTTTCGGTCACCGATGTCTGCTTTATCAATGGGGGTTTCCAAGCGTTTTATTTCAGAAACCGAGTGCCGTTCAAGCAATGCTGTTTTTAAAGTGAGGTATTTATCGGTAGCAAGAGGATTTGACAGAATCGCAAGTGTCTGGTTGCAGAGAACCAACCGTAAGACAGTACTTTGTTTCGGAACTGGTTATTCGATGCACTGAAAATTATGCTTCGGCTTGAATAAACCATGTTACTGGATTGGAATTCCAAAATGTTGGAAGGCGAACTCTAATTGACTGTAAATTCCCTTGAGGGAACCCGACTGTATTTGTGTCCTTGGAGGGAGACCCGACTGTAGTGGTTGTGTGGTTTGATCTTCGTTCCCATCGTTTGATCCATTTGGACCATTTTTAACCCCGGTTTCCATATTACTTTTAGTTTTGCTCATTTTTTGAAAGCTTGAAATAATTGTGAAATTCAAAATGAATTTCGAGACCGAATCGCAGAACAGAAAAACGCGTTAAAATTGTTTTCGCAAACCTTTCCACGTAAATAAAATCACCGTTAAAAAAAATTTTAGATAAAAATAAATCCGAGGATTACAAAAAGTATCACGAAAATGACTGTAAATTTTATTTTAAAAAGTGTGCTGAAGCAAAATAACTCTCACCTGTACAATCTCTTTACAAAAAAAAACTTTTTGAATTCCGGAACCAGGATACCAGGAACTTGACTTCAGTTAAAAAAAATTCTTTGCAGGTTTTCAAGATGTTGCTGCTTTTAGTAGGAACTGGTCTTCTGGTTGGGCGCTGATGATTTGCAAGTGTTTTCGCTGATGGCGTTGATGCAGCTTGGAGAGATGTTGGATGGAAATCGAGGATTGTTGCGTTTTAACAAAATTTTTCTGACTGCTACTACTGTGTTGGATTAAGCAACTTTGTGTTGCGGTCGACGAAATGATCGTGTGCTGCAAATGTGCACTGAGCGGATGTGCGGCGAATGGCGTCGAGTTGCAGATTGGACAACCTCTTTTGTGGTGGGCGTCGGTGTCAAAAACGATCGCTGGCGGTTGCAATGACGAAAGGTCTTGGTGCAACAATGATTGATAGCGGAGGTGAAGACGGTGGCAACAATCCGTGGCGGCAGCAATAACGGAGAAACGGTGCAAGAACGGACAGTAGCAACAGCAATGGGCAGTGGAAACAACGAGCGGTGGCGGTGGCGGCGGCGACGGCAACGAGCGGTGGCGTTAGCAATAACGGTGGCAACAGCAACAATATGCAGTGGTAACAATGAGTGGTGGCGAGGTGGCGACGAGTGGCGATGCACGTGACAATGATCGCAAATCTGATTGTCTGTGGCGGTCGCAGTGGTTTGGCCAATATTTATATTTATACTGTCCCGAAAATGTTTGGGTGATGGTGGCGGTCGTTGATATGTGTAAATCGTCAAAATTGTCAGGGCGATGGTGGCGGTGGCCGTAATGAAAGTTGTCAAAATTGCCTGGGCGATGGTGAAAAAAAATCGTTGAAATTGCTTGGACGATCGTAAAACAAATCGTCGAAACGGCCTGGACGATGTGGCGTTCGTTCCAAATGTGTGGTGGATTTGTTGGCGATCGTTAAAGCGAATATACGGTCCTGTTGCAAGGCAATGTGAGACAACGTGTTGGTGGCGGTGATCTGCCGTAATAACTGTGGACGATGTGGCGTGTAAAAATCCGTTGCAGCGACAAAAAATTAACTGGACTCTGATAGCCAACAAAAATAACGGCACGTCAAGTGTGATTGCTGCAAATGGTGGTGTCGTCTGGATGGATGGAAAAAAGAAAAACTTTTGTTCGGGGTCACCAATAAAGCCCGTGGTGGCTTCTTTCTTCCTTCCTGTCCAATTAATGAGGCGACACAATTCATTTATAAAGATAAAATTTCGATTAACGAAATACAATTTATTAAATTAAGTTTATAATATTTTACAAAAATAAAATAAATAAATCGGGTGGCACAACGGCTCATGAAGAACCAGGGCCTAGTGACTAACAACTCGCAACCATTCCTGTGTGCGCCTTTCGACAGGAATGGAAGGGACCTACAATTTTATGCCGAATCCGAACGGCTAGACGAGAAGCACTTATTCGTGACAAGTGATACTCTTGGCGGATTTGTCAATTGCTCGCAAGAGGCAGTAGCCCTGAAAAAAAAACTTTTTTGTTTTTAGGTGGACGAGGCTGGGAAGCGATCCCAGACCTCCAGCGTGACAGTCGAACGCACTAACCATTACGCTACGGGATACTACTATATTTTACAAATACACTTTAAATTTAGGAAGGGAGCTATTTGGCACCAGCACATAAGTTGAAAGATGAAATTATATAATGAATCACAAGGAAGTGTATTCGAGGTAGAAACTCGAGGTGCTCTCTGTGTTCTTCTTCAGTTTTGCTGGCGATTAGAAGATCGTCAATATAAGCGAAAAAAAAGTCAAGTCCCAGGCAAACTTGATTCATGAAACGTTGAAACGTTTGAGCCGCGTTTCAAAGTCCGAATGGCATTCGAAGCCATTCGAAGAGACCAAAAGGAGTTGTTATCGCTGTTTTGTGAACATCTTCGGGTGCAACTGGAATTAAGTGATATGCCCTCACAATGCCGAGCTTAGAAAAATAGCGCAAAATAATTGGGTTCTTCTAACAGACTTGAAAATTTTGTTAGTATTTCATTATACTCGCTTGTGATTTGAAAATGTTTAGGGCTCGGATCATCAGTTCTTATGATTGAGGCACTTGTGTGCAGCTTAGTGAAAGGGTCTATTAATCTTTTCTTCTTCGTATCTACTAGCAGGTTGAATCTGGCCAAGAAATCGGCTCCCAAAATTGGTCTATTAACTGAGGCTTCTATGAAGGTGTGAATAAAATTTCGTTTTAGGCCAATGTCGAGGTTAAGTAATTTTGAACCGAAATTTGGAATCGAAATTCCATTGGCAGCTGATAGTAGATACGAAGGATTCTGTGAAGTTAAACTCTTTTTGTTGCTGTGAGGAAGAACTGATAAATCCGAGCCCGTGTCAACAAGAAACAAGAATTTTTGTCTCTGATAAATAAGCGGCGACTAAAAGGAAACTGCATGTTTGCCGCTGTAACAGCAGGTTTTTTTTAGTTTGGGTTACCGGTACGATTTTGTAATTTTTTTTCAAAATTCCAAGGTTTATCACATTTCTATGCATTTTTTCGAAAACGCCTGTGATACCAGCAGATGTCTGTACCTAAATTCGAATTTGCACGGCTTCGTGAACGATTATTTCTATTCTTTGGATTGTTGAACGACCTGTCTTTGCTACGTGAGCGAATTCAGAGAAAAAGCTTCAATCATTGACTCAATTCTATTAAGTCTCTTTTGCGTGTTTTGTTGAAGGGTGGCAACACTGCAAATGTTTGCACCCTGAGATGCCTCGTAGATCATAACTGCAAGTGTAGCTAACTCATCGAGTGTTTTTGTGCCAACCGATAGCAACGCGATGTTGATAGGTTGCGGCAATCGTCGCATCCATAGGTTTTTAATGATATCATCATTTAAAGAAGTACCCAACAGCCTTTTCATTGATCGCAAGACTTCCGACGGTTTTCGGTCACCGATGTCTGCTTTATCAATGAGGGTTTCCAAGCGTTTTATTTCAGAAACCGAGTGCCGTTCAATCAATGCTGTTTTTAAAGTGAGGTATTTATCGGTAGCAGGAGGATTTGACAGAATCGCAAGTGTCTGGTTGCAGAGAACCAACCGTAAGACAGTACTTTGTTTCGGAACTGGTTATTCGATGCACTGAAAATTATGCTTCGGCTTTAATAAACCATGTTACTGGATTGGAATTCCAAAATGTTGGAAGGCGAACTCTAATTGACTCTAAATTCCCTTGAGGGAAACCCGACTGTATTTGTGTCCTTGGAGGGAGACCCGACTGTAGTGGTTGTGTGGTTTGATCTTCGTTCCCATCGTTTGATCCATTTGGACCATTTTTAACCCCGGTTTCCATATTACTTTTAGTTTTGCTCATTTATTGAAAGCTTGAAATAATTGTGAAATTCAAAATGAATTTCGAGACCGAATCGCAAAAGGGAAAAAACGCGTTGAAATTGTTTTCGCAAACCTTTCCACGTAAATAAAATCACCATTAAAAAAAATTTTAGATAAAAATAAATCCGAGGATTACAAAAAGTATCAAGAAAATGAATGTAAATTTTATTTTAAAAAGTGTGCTGAAGCAAAATAACTCTCACCTGTACAATCTCTTTACAAAAAAAAACTTTTTGAATTCCGGAACCAGGATACCAGGAACTTGACTTCAGTTAAAACAAAATTCTTAGCTGGTTTTCAAGATGTTGCTGCTTTTAGTAGGAACTGGTCTTCTGGTTGGGCGCTGATGATTTGCAGGTGTTTGCGCTGATGGCGTTGATGCAGCTTGGAGAGATGTTGGATGGAAATCGAGGATTGTTGCGTTGTAACAAAATTTTTCTGACTGCTACTACTGTGTTGGATTAAGCACCTTTGTGTTGCAGTCGACGAAATGATCGTGTGCTGCAAATGTTCACTGAGCGGATGTGCGGCGAATGGCGTCGAGTTGCAGATTGGACAACCTCTTTTGTGGTGGGCGTCGGTGTCAAAAACGATCGCTGGCGGTTGCAATGACGAAAGGTCTTGGTGCAACAATGATTGATAGCGGAGGTGAAGACGGTGGCAACAATCCGTGGCGGCAGCAATAACGGAGAAACGGTGCAAGACCGGACAGTGGCAACAGCAATGGGCAGTGGAAACAACGAGCGGTGGCGGCGGCGACGGCAACAAGTGGTGGCGTTAGCACGTGACAATGATCGCAAATCTGATTGTCTGTGGCGGTCGCAGTGGTTTGGCCAATATTTATATTTATACTGTCCCGAAAACAGTGATGGTGGCGGTCGTTGATATGTGTAAATCGTCGAAATTGTCAGGTGACGGTGGCCGTAATGAAAGTTGTCAAAATTGCCTGGGCGATGGTGAAAATAAATCGTTGAAATTGCTTGGACGATCGTAAAACAAATCGTTGAAACGGCCTGGACGATGTGGCGTTCGTTCCAAATGTGTGGTGGATTTGTTGGCGATCGTTAAAGCGAATATACGGTCCTGTTGCAAGGCAATGTGAGACAACGTGGTGGTGGCGGTGATCTGCTGTAATAACTGTGGACGATGTGGCGTGTAAAAATCCGTTGCAGCGACAAAAAAATTAACTGGACTCTGATAGCCAACAAAAATAACGGCACGTCAAGTGTGATTGCTGCAAATGGTGGTGTCGTCTAAATGGATGGAAAAAAGAAAAACTTTTGTTCGGGGTCACCAATATAGCCAGTGGTGGCTACTTTCTTCCTTCCTGTTCAATTAATGAGGCGACACAATTCATTTATAAAGATAAAATTTCGATTAACAAAATACAATTTATTAAATTAAGTTTATAATATTTTACAAATATACTTTAAATTTAGGAAGGGAGCTATTTGGCACCAGCACACAAGTTGAAAGATGAAATTATATAATGAATCACAAGGAAGTGTATTCGAGGTAGAAACTGATTTTGACGTTTAAGTAGGAAGCGTCCCGAAAACGAGAACGTTCAATAAATCGAAAGGGTGTGTTATAAGTTAAGCGGTTGTGTTCGCGCGGCGGTTGTTTTCACGCGGTCGTGTTCGCGACAACAATATTTCGATTGGCAATATGATACGATATTATGAGATCAACTGTTCGATGCAATTTGTTTTCGAAAATCATTAAATGAAATCTATTGAATATAATTTGTTTATTTATGACTATAATGATGAATAATTAATGATGAATGATAATCGATGAATATCCACCACAGCACCCTCCTGCAATCGAGTCCCTCTTTCGAGATAAATCCCAACTCTGGTTTGTTCAAACTCAAACATTGGATACAATGTGCTGGCTTAAGCCGATCGATGGAAATCGAAACACTTTCGTCTTTAATTTGCACTACGAAGTGTTTTCTCAGACGTCGAACCACATTGTATGGTCTTTCGTATGAATGCATAAGGCCAGTTTTTACCTTATTTATTCTTACGAAAACTTGTTTACACCCGGTTAATTGTTTTGGTATGAATATTTCTTGCTTTGCTTGTCTGGTTTCTGTTGGTATGAGGTTTTTCATTGCAATGCGCAATTTTTCGATAAGGACGTCTGGAGACCTTTGATGAGTATCGTTGCCGACAAAGATTTCTCCTGGAAGTCTCAGATTCTGTCCATAAACCATCTCTGCTGCGGAAGAGTTTAAGTCTTCTTTGACTGCACAGCGAATTCCTAACAGGATTATTGGAAGTTCTGAGCTTCAATTGATTGTATTTTATCTAGCCTTTAACGAACATTTGAGTTGTCGATGAAAATGCTCAACCATGCCGTTTGCTTGCGGATGATATGGCGTTGTGTGGATCTTGTGTATTCCTAACAGTCTAGAAAGTTCACTAAAAAGCTTTGATTCGAATTGACTTCACTGGTCCGTAGTGATTTTTAAATGTGTACCAAAACGGGAGATGAAGTTTTCGACGAATGCTTTTGCTACAGAGTTGGCTGTTATATCCACAAGAGGATCGGCTTCTGGCCAACGCTTGAATCTGTCTACGGCAGTGAGAATATAAGAAAAACCGTTAGATAGAGGCAGAGGTCCTACCAAGTCTAAGTGAATGTGATCTTATCGACCAGTTGGTACTTTAAATCTACCATATTCTGATTTGCTGTGTCTCTGTATTTTGGATTTTTGATATCCTATGCACGATTTGGCCCAAGTGTTTATATTTTTGTTCATATTTGGCCAGAAATATCGTTCTGTAATTAGTTTTCGAGTTGCACGATTGATTGGATGGGAAATCCGATGAAGGATGGTGAAAACATCAAAACGTAAAGCAGAAGGAACGAAAGGACGATTTTTGTTAGTTGAAATTTCACAGTAAATGTTCACGTTGGGGAAGTTAAACTCTTTCAATGAAAACTTTGGAGTTTTCTTTGAGTTTTCATTATTTAGTATAATTCTTTCATTTCTTTGTCTGTGGATTGTAGCTTGGCAATTGTTTCTAAGTCCAGTTGGTGGCTTTTGTTAGCGGCGATGTCTTAAATGCAAGAAAGGGCGTCGGCTACGACATTGTCTTTACCCTTAATGTGTTGGATATCAGAAGTAAATTGGGAAATGAAGCCTAGGTGACGTGACTTCGTTCCGTTTTGCTGGTTAATGCAAAGGAAAGTGGCTTGTGGTCTGTAAGGACTTTGAATTCTCGTCCTTCGACGAAAAATCGAAAATGTTTGACTGCTTAGTATATAGCTAATAACTCGCGGTCAAAAGCTGAGTATTTTATTTCTGACTCCTTGAGTTTTTTGGAAAAAAAACGCTTACGGTTGCCAAGATTCAGACATTTGTTGTTGCAGAACTGCACCCACGTCGTGTAAGGGCTGAGCTAAGAGCGTTATTTTGGAAAGAGCTTCTTTTGCGTTGTTGAAAACGCAGTTTAGATCTTCGGGCCATGAAAAAACTATTTTCGTTTTTTTTATTTTTTGTAAGCAAGGCTAAGTGTTCGTGAAGAGGAGCGAGTTTTTCGGCTAGTTTTGGAATAGAGCGATGATAATAGTTTATCATTCCTATAAAACGTTGTATTTGCTTGACTGAGGATGGTTTTGGGAAATTTAAGATTGCTTCAATGCGGTCTTTTGAAGGAAAAATTCCTTCCGCGTTGATTTTGTGGCTTAAAAATTCCAAAGATGAAACACCAAAAACGTATTTTGACAGATTGTTGTTCACACCGTACTCTTCAAGCGTTTTGAAAAGAATCTCGAGGTGCTCTCTGTGTTCTTCTTCAGTTTTGCTGGCGATTAGAAGATCAACAATATAAGCGAAAAAAAAGGCAAGTCCCAGGCAAACTTGATTCATGAAACGTTGAAACGTTTGAGCCGCGTTTCAAAGTCCGAATGGCATTCGAAGCCATTCGAAGAGACCAAAAGGAGTTGTTATCGCTGTTTTGTGAACATCTTCGGGTGCAACTGGTATTAAGTGATACGCTCTCACAATGTCGAGCTTAGAAAAATAGCGCAAAATAATTGGGTCCTTCTAACAGACTTGAAAATTTTGTTAGTATTTCATTATACTCGCTTGTGATTTGAAAATGTTTAGGGCTCGGATCATCAGTTCTTATGATTGAGGCACTTGTGTGCAGCTTAGTGAGAGGGTCTATTAATCTTTTCTTCTTCGTATCTACTAGCAGGTTGAATCTGGCCAAGAAATCGGCTCCCAAAATTGGTCTATTAACTGAGGCTTCTATGAAGGTGTGAATAAAATTTCGTTTTAGGCCAATGTCGAGGTTAAGTAATTTTGAACCGAAATTTGGAATCGAAGTTCCATTGGCAGCTGATAGTAGATACGAAGGATTCTGTGAAGTTAAACCCTTTTTGTTGCTGTGAGGAAGAACTGATAAATCCGCGCCCGTGTCAACAAGAAACGTGAAATTCGAATTTTTGTCTCTGATAAATAAGCGGCGACTAAAAGGAAACTGCATGTTTGCCGCTGTAACAGCAGGTTTTTTTTAGTTTGGGTTACCGGTACGATTTTGTAATTTTTTTTCAAAATTCCAAGGTTTATCACATTTCTATGCATTTTTTCGAAAACGCCTGTGATACCAGCAGATGTCTGTACCTAAATTCGAATTTGCACGAATTCGTGAACGATTATTTCTATTCTTTGGATTGTTGAACGACCTGTCTTTGCTACGTGAGCGAGAATTCAGAGAAAAAGCTTCAATCATTGACTCAATTCTATCAAGTCTCTTTTCGATTTCATTTTTGGGATAAGTGTTTTGTTGAGGGGTGGCAACACTGCAAATGTTTGCACCCTGAGATGCCTCGTAGATCATAACTGCAAGTGTAGCTAACTCATCGAGTGTTTTTGTGCCAACCAATAGCAACGCGATGTTGATAGGTTGCGGCAATCGTCGCATCCATAGGTTTGTAATGATATCATCATTGAAAGAAGTACCCAACAGCATTTTCATTGATCGCAAGACTTCCGACGGTTTTCGGTCACCGATGTCTGCTTTATCAATGAGGGTTTCCAAGCGTTTTATTTCAGAAACCGAGTGCCGTTCAATCAATGCTGTTTTTAAAGTGAGGTATTTATCGGTAGCAGGAGGATTTGACAGAATCGCAAGTGTCCGGTTGCAGAGAACCAACCGTAAGACAGTACTTTATTTCGGAACTGGTTATTCGATGCACTGAAAATTATGCTTCGGCTTGAATAAACCATGTTACTGGATTGGAATTCCAAAATGTTGGAAGGCGAACTCTAATTGACTCTAAATTCCCTTGAGGGAAACCCGACTGTATTTGTGTCCCTGGAGGGAGACCCGACTGTAGTGGTTGTGTGGTTTGATCTTCGTTCCCATCGTTTGATCCATTTTTAACCCCGGTTTCCATATTACTTTTAGTTTTGCTCATTTATTGAAAGCTTGAAATAATTGTGACATTCAAAATGAATTTCGAGACCGAATCGCAAAAGAGAAAAACGCGTTGAAATTGTTTTCGCAAACCTTTCCACGTAAATTAAATCACCATTAAAAAAAATTTTAGATAAAAATAAATCCGAGGATTACAAAAAGTATCAAGAAAATGAATGTAAATTTTATTTTAAAAAGTGTGCTGAAGCAAAATAACTCTCACCTGTACAATCTCTTTACAAAAAAAAACTTTTTGAATTCCGGAACCAGGATACCAGGAACTTGTCTTCAGTTAAAACAAAATTCTTTGCTGCTTTTCAAGTGCTGCTTTTAGTAGGAACTGGTCTTCTGGTTTTTTAACTTCTGGTTGGGCGCTGATGATTTGCAGGTGTTTGCGCTGATGGCGTTGATGCAGCATGGAGAGATGTTGGATGGAAATCGAGGACTGTAGCGTTGTAACAAAATTTTTCTGACTGCTACTACTGTGTTGGATTAAGCACCTTTGTGTTGCGGTCGACGAAATGATCATGTGCTGCAAATGTGCACTGAGCGGATGTGCGTCGAATGGCGTCCAGTTGCAGATTGGACAACCTCTTTTGTGGTGGGCGTCGGTGTCAAAAACGATCGCTGGCGGTTGCAATGACGAACGGTCTTGGTGCAACAATGATTGATATCGGAGGTAAAGACGGTGGCATCAATCCGTGGCGGCAGCAATAACGGAGAAACGGTGCAAGAACGGACAGTAGCAACAGCAATGGGCAGTGGAAACAACGAGCGGTGGCGGCGGCGACGGCAACGAGCGGTGGCGTTAGCAATAACGGTGGCAACAGCAACAATATGCAGTGGCAACAATGAGTGGTGGCGAGTTGGCGACGAGTGGCGATGCACGTGACAATGATCGCAAATCTGATTGTCTGTGGCCGTCGCAGTGGTTTGGCCAATATTTCGGACGATACTGTCCCGAAAATATTTGGGTGATGGTGGCGGTCGTTGATATGTGTAAATCGTCGAAATTGTCAGGGCGATGGTGGCGGTGGCCGTATTGAAAGTTGTCAAAATTGCCTGGGCGATGGTGAAAAAAAATCGTTGAAATTGCTTGGACGATCGTAAAACAAATCGTCGAAACGGCCTGGACGATGTGGCGTTCATTCCAAATGTGTGCTGGATTTGTTGGCGATCGTTAAAGCGAATATACGGTCCTGTTGCAAGGCAAAGTGAGACAACGTGGTGGTGGCAGTGATGTGCCGTAATAACTGTGGACGATGTGGCGTGTAAAAATCCGTTGCAGCGAAAAAAAAATTAACTGCACTCTGATATGGCGTTAGCCAACAAAAATAACGGCACGTCGAGTGTGATTGCTGCAAATGGTGGTGTCGTCTGGATGGATGGAAAAAAGAAAAACTTTTGTTCGGGGTCACCAATATAGCCAGTGCTGGCTACTTTCTTCCTTCCTGTCCAATTAATGAGGCGACACAATTCATTTATAAAGATAAAATTTCGATTAACGAAATACAATTTATTAAATTAAGTTTATAATATTTTACAAATATACTTTAAATTAAGAAGGGAGGTATTTGGCACCAGCACACAAGTTGAAAGATGAAATTATATAATGAATCACAAGGAAGTGTATTCGAGGTAGAAACTGATTTTGTCGTTTAAGTAGGAAGCGTCCCGAAAACGAGAACGTTAAATAAAACGAAAGGGTGTGTTATAAGTTAAGCGGTTGTGTTCGCGCGGCGGTTGTGTTCACGCGGTCGTGTTAGCGAAAACAATATATCGATTGGCAATATGATGCGATATTATGAGGTCAACTGTTCGATGCGATTTGATTTCGAAAATCATTATATGAAATCTATTAAATATAATTTATTTATTTATGACTATAATGATGAATAATTAATGATGAATGATAATCGCTGAATATCCACCACAACTTTCCCAACGTTTCGGCAGGGGTTGCTGCCTTCTTCAGGGGAACTTTATTTGGACAACAAGAAAAAAAATACATTGTTTACATTATAATAACAATAATTGAAGCAATAAAAATACACTCACTTTAAAAAAAACTGTTTTTGAATTTAAACTGACATTGAAAATTGAAACAATTTTTATATTATTTAAAATTAAAATAAAGAAAAAACACTTCAAACGAAGTTTAGTCTATCGAATTTAAACAAAGAATAAAGAAACTAATGATATTATGTGTTATGAAGAGACAAGCGAGCAATAGATGGCAGAGATGTTTTGGGTGTCTTGTTTTGTGTTCATGTTGTTAATGATATGTAATGTTTCTAGGGTGTATCGTTTCGAAACATGTTCCTCTGTCTGTAGGACTTTAACACCTTCACAATCTGGAGAGTGACCGTTTTCGATACTGTGGCTCGCCATGACTGTCTTTCCAGGATTTTGTTAAAAATGTCGCTTACGATAAAATGGCGGTTAGAGCTCGATATATAATTCAAATTAGCAAAACACAATTTTTAACCTAGTATCATACTAAAAATGATTTAACATCGTACTAAATCCCCTAAAATTTTGCGCCATTGTTTTGGTTTTTGTGGATTGGAGGAAAAATGTGTGACGTTATAGACAGTATAGATCTATAGTTACTTAATATTAGATTTTTCGGACAAACGATTAAAATGTTTGTACCTACATATATCAAGATGAAGATAGGTATCAACATATATAGGTACATAATAATGTAGGTAAATATGTAAGTTTTAAAACGTAAATCAACACTGAAGTACCTATATTATCTCTAACCACTAAAAGAACATAACATACCACCTACCCTCATAGATACAATCCTCACTGAAGCCGAGTCGCGGCAAACGACCAAGCACATACATTTTGTTCGTTTTTCGTTGTATTTTTCACTGTTTTTTATTAGAGCTAAGAGTAAAGCGTAGGAGCTTAAAAAATACGTGTTATACATAAAAATAATCGCACTTATATTCTGATGCGATAAATAAAAAACCAAAGAAAAGGATTCATAACGAAAAAAGTTATTAGCTGTTTTGCAAAAGCTTACCTTCTCCAGTTAACGGTGCACATAAAAAAATAATATTGGGATCAAAAAATCAGAAATATAAATAGTAATAATGGTGATCGGAAGTGATTAAAAAATAATCTTTCCGTCGGCTTTTTTTTTGGTCATTAACTTTCCTTCCTTAACTTCTCTTCAGGGGAACTTTATTTGGACAACAAGAAAAAAAGTACATTGCTTACATTATAATAACAATAATTGAAGCAATAAAAATACACTCACTTTAAAAAAAAACTGTGTTTAAATTTAAACTGACATTGAAAATTTAAACAATTTTTATATTATTTAAAATAAAAATAAAGAAAAAAACACTTCAAACGAAGTTTAGTCTATTGAATTTAAACAAAGAATAAAGAAACTAATGATATTGGGGCATTTTCATAGTCGCAGATAGAGCCAAGTTTAACTAAACTACAGTTTAAGACAATTTTGGCTCAATGAATACAGACCGATTTTAATTACAAATTGTTGGTTTAGTATTTTTAAAAGATAATTTACTTGATATACTACACAAATAGCTTCAAATATTTTGAAATGATAACCTTAAAAAAATAGAATCAACGTCCGAAAATTCAACCAAAGCTATGTTTAACTTAGACCCAGGTCTAAAATGACTATGAATACCCCATTATATGTTATGAAGAGACAAGAGAGCAAAAGATGGCAGAGATGTTTTGGGTGTCTTGTTTTGTTTTCATGTTGTTATTGTTGTTAATGATATGTAATGTTTCTAGGGTGTATCGTTTCGAAACATGTTTCTCTGTCTGTAGGACTTTAATACCTTCAAAATCTGGAGAGTAACCGTTTTCGATACTTTGGCTCACCAGGGCTATCTTTCCAGGATTGTTTGATTTTATATTCGATTTATGGTTAGATATTCGTTGTTTGAGAAATTGTTTGGTAGTTCCGATGTAACACTGGTCGCATGGTTCGTTGGGTTTACCATTACAATTTATTTTGTAAACGACATCAGTAAGTTTGTCCTTATCCGGTTTCGTTTTGAGCGTGCGGAGTATGATGAGAAGATGGTTGAATTGTTGTCAGAACGCAATACATATAGGCGGGTGAGGAATAACCCAACAACAACTCTACAAACTCGCAATAACGATCTAGTCAAATGGCTAAGCAACAACAATTGTATTGATGATAGAGAAATGGCGAAGATGACAGCGTATACATCGCAGCTTCCATCCATACACGGATTGCCGAAAATTCATAAGGCAAACATGCCCCTGCGGCCTATCACGTCATCAATAAAGCTACCATGTTATCAGCTTTCTAAGTTTTTTACAGGATTTTACAGTGCGTGACGGCAAATTCAAGCTACTTAGTAATTAATTCATTTAAATTAGTTGAGAAAGCTCAAAATATAAAATTAAAAGACAATGATGTTTTAGTTTCGTATGATTCAGTGTCTCTTTTTACAAACATTCCCATATAACTAGCCATCACCATTGTCAAAAAGAAATGTGAAATAATTAGTAAAAACACCAGAATGAATCTAAGCAAATTTCTGGAAATCCTTGGTTTCTGCCTCAAAGAAAACAACTATCTGCAGTTCAAAGATGACATTTTCAAACAAATTTTTGGAATGCCTATGGGTAACCCTTTTTCACCCACGATTGCAGATTTAGTACTTGATTACGTACTTGATGAATGTTTCAGCGGAATGGAAGAGCGGCCTACGTTTGTTGCTAAGTATGTAGATACTTAGTGTGATATGGTGATGGACAAACGTAACACAGAAAAAGTACAGCTGATCCTCAATGGAATCCACCCGAAAACCCAGTTCACTGTTGAAATGGAACAAAAGAGCTCAATTGCATTTTTGGACGTAAGAATCCATCGGGAAAACAATCGCCTATTGTTCGATTGGTACCAAAAAAACACTGCATCAGGAAGATTGGTCAATTTTCGTTCTCACCAATCGAGTCACATAGTAATGAACACTGCATCAAATCTCGTCAGTAAATTATTCGTACTCAGTGACGAACAATTTCACTCTGCTAATGAGAAAAGTCACGGAAATCTTCA
This sequence comes from Melangyna quadrimaculata, assembly GCA_949320155.1. Classification (NCBI taxonomy): domain Eukaryota; kingdom Metazoa; phylum Arthropoda; class Insecta; order Diptera; family Syrphidae; genus Melangyna; species Melangyna quadrimaculata. Next base: position 269,101,817 of record OX439483.1, read on the forward strand.
GTGACAATGGTTTTCCAATTTCTATAATTCGTGGTCTACTTCAGAAACACAAATGCCAAATTCAAAGGGAATACACTGAAGACCCGATTAATGGTTACTACAAAAGTATAGTTTGCATCCCAAGACTGACTGAGAATTTTAAAGAAGTGATAAGCCAAAAACTAACTGATGTTCCTCTGGCCTTCAAATCAAATAAAACTCTGAGTCACCTTTTCTTAAAGCTCAAAACGAAACCGGATAAGGACAAACTTACTGATGTCGTTTACAAAATAAATTGTAATGGTAAACCCAACGAACCATGCGACCAGTGTTACATCGGAACTACCAAACAATTTCTCAAACAACGAATATCTAACCGTTAATCGGATATAAAATCAAACAATCCTGGAAAGACAGCCCTGGTGAACCAAAGTATCGAAAACGGTCACTCTCCAGATTTTGAAGGCTTTAAAGTCCTACAGACAGAGAAACATGTTTCGAAACGATACACCCTAGAAACATTATATATCATTAACAACATGAACACAAAACAAGACACCCAAAACATGTCTGCCATCTATTGCTCTCTTGTCTCTTCATAACACATAATATCATTAGTTTCTTTATTATTTGTTTAAATTCAATAGACTCAACTTATTTGAAGTGTTTTTTCTTTATTTTTATTTTAAATAATATAAAAATTGTTTAAATTTTCAATGTCAGTTTAAATTCAAACACAGTTTTTTTTTTAAGTGAGTGTATTTTTTTACTGTTACTGTAATTAACTGTTATTATAATGTAAGCAATATATTTTTTTTTTCTTGTTGTCCAAATAAAGTTCCCCTGAAGAAGGCAGCAACCGCTGCCGAAACGTCGGGAAAGTTAATGTTACTAATTTGTTTCATTGCTAAAACTACAGTGACCAAAAAAAGTCGAGGGAAAGATTGTTTCTTAATCCATTCCAATCACTATTATTCATCCAATTTGGTCAATAAATCATTTTTAGTATAAATAGTAATACGTTTTGTAATTTTCAGTAATTTAAGCGAACTAATTGATTTTTTAAAAATAAAAATGTGGTAAAAATGACTATTTAAAAATGTTGAATTTCCAAAAATTCCTACACTCAAAATCTCTGCAAAATTAATAATTTGTATAGGACAACTTTAATTTGGTTTCATGTATTTTGCAACCATATATAATTCAAATTTTTAGCAGACTCTCCTGATTTAATTCAATTTTTTTAAATTAACCTATTTTGATATAAAATTTTTAAAATTATTTATATCTGATACCAGTAGGAGATAGATAAAAATCTTAAACTAGTAAGATTCTTAGAATTTCATTATCTATTTACCAAAACAAAATTCAAAACTCTAGCATTCTAAATTAAGAAATTAGAAAAAAGACATAAAAAGGACATTTTCCCTTTTATCTGCTACAATAATATAGATTATCAAAAATTCAAACTTATTGCACTATAAAATATATTAGCCTATCAATACAAATTTTTACTTTTACCCTACCTCCCACCACTTAGCTTATCAATGATCTCAGCGTTGCTCATGTGGCGTTACATTTTTTCGTTTCACAAAAATTCAACCTTGAAATTTCACTCGCAACGCGCCCAAAGAAGTTTCACTTCAAAAAGGAATAGTCTTGTTGAATAGTTGATAAATTTCAATCTACGTAATCGGTTTCGGACTTGTTGAAAGTCAACAAGTTAGAAATAAACACTTGCAGTAAGGTTTATCAAGTGATAGCATCGAAAAGATCGCCCAAAATTTGTTATGGGTCAAGAATTTTGTTTAAAAAATTTTTTTTTATTTTTATTTTGAATCGGGCAGTGATAATGAGTTCCAAAGGCACACAAAAGTGTTAAAAAAAGTATTAACTTTGAAAAAGAACCCCATATGTTAAGGTATTGCAAAATTTCGTGTGCCCGTAGAAAATATTGATAGCCTTGCATTGGTTTTGAACTGGATCTAAGCACCATGTTGTGTTGGGATTTGGATGTACATACACAGGGTGATGATATAAGGTGCACCAAAAAGCTGTAACGAGTAGGTTGGGTTAAGACAAGAAAAAAATCGTATGAAAGGGGGGTTTATTTACTTCCGTTAAGGCGGGAGGGGCAATTTTATAAGAAATTGGCTTAAAAAAGAAAAAAGTTATTTAAAAACAACGGTAAAACTTGCAATGCCCTGCCATACTTTTTTGGAAAGCCAGAAATCTCGTCTTTTATTTTCATTTGAAATTAAGTTTCGATTATGAATAGTTTTTTAAAAAATTAATTCAAACTCGAAATTTTGAAGAAAAAAAAATTTTAAAATAATTTCAATCTAATTTTTTCAAAATTTTACGTTATTAACAGTGGCGTCGCGTGGATTATTTATATGGGTGTGCAAATCGTGAAAATAATATAATTGTTTTTAAATATCAATAAATTGCGATTGTGGCAATAACCTGCATACAAAAATTTCCTATTTATTGTTTTATCTATCAAAATGAAATCAAAATAATTGTATTGTTTTCATCATACGTATACGAACTAAACGATTTTTCTAACAAACTATTGGACACGATCTTCGTCTTCACTTTCACTCATTGTTTATTTTTTCTTGAATATTAAATTAAAAACAATCGCATAAAAAAGTAAAAGCACCGCAACAAACTGTAGACAATTAAAAACTAATACACAAAAAGCAAATTAAATGATAACATAAAACAGAATAGAAGCTCTGACTGAAGTGCATAGATATAGTTCGTACGCGTTCGCGTAAGCTTCATCAGTTACACAACCCATAATAAATACCTCCTTAGACACAGCCTTCATATATTTTATCTTTTCAAATTCCTTCATCGTTGCGTGAAAATAAACACTTATTCTGTTATATTCGTCAAATGAATTCATCCAAAATGATCAAACTGCAAACTTGTAGGTTGAAGGTACCCACTGCCACTACCCGCCACCGCCAGTATAGCCATGCCCATCGTCATTCGTTAACCATACAACATACTTACGCATAATATTTATTCTGATGAATTTAGAGTGAACTCGTTCGAAAGTTTTCTGTGCACTTAGTCTGTGTTTTTGTTGTATTTTCTCTTGTTTCTATCTATTCCCTTTCCGTAAAGCGTCTTTCCAGTTTGTACATTTTGGATGAATTAATTTGAAAAATTAAACAAAATAAGTGCACACGCACGGTTTCGTAAAAATTTACTTGTTCTGCTTATTTTCACGCAAGGTGAAGGAATTTTGAAAGAAAAAATATTGGAGGTGAGTATAACATATTTGTTTGCATATTTGTGTGTATTATTACATTACCTTCGATGATGATGGAAAAATATGAAGGATGAAAATGGGTAGGCTGTTGGTGGGTTGTATAATTGTGCATGTTTTTGAGTAAAATTAAATAACGTTCGGTGAGGGATTTTTTGTCGTTAGATCAGGGTGTGCCATGCACACCTTTCACACCCTGACGAGACGCCACTGGTTATTAAGTACTATTTTCGTTTTCAAAGTTCATTGCTGTGATCAATTTCTAGTCAAATACTAAAAACCGGATCGATCTAGGACTTTTACTTTTTAAATTATTAGAAAATTAATTATTCAATTCAGCAACCATTTGATTATCATCAAAATTGTTTTTTCTTGTTTTGACTAAGTTGTTATTTCTTTATTTTTTAATATCTTGAAAAGTAAAAGTCCTAGATTTATCCGGTTTTTAGTGTTTGACTAAAAGTTGATAAGAGCATTGAATTTTGACAGCAAAATAATATTTAATTACATAAAATTAAAAAAAAATTTGTTTGTAATTAAAAAAAAAAAAAATCAAAATTTCGAGTTTGAAAATTAATTTTTTAAAAACTATTCACAAACGCAATTTAATTTAAAATGAAAATTAAAGAAGAGATTTCTGGCTTTCAAGTTTTTTTTTTAAAGTTAGGCATTGCAAGTTTTACCGTTGTTTTTAAATAATTCTGTTTTAGGTAATTTTTTTTAGAAGAATGCCCCGCCCGCCTAAACGGAGGGAAATAGACCCTCCCCATACGATTTTTTTCTCGTCTTAATCCAACCTACTCGTTACAGCTTTTTAGTGTACCTTATACCAATCATTCTGTATATGTACTAAACACGTGCGTCGCATATAGCAACGTGCCTATAATGTGTATGTATACGCTACCACGCTGCTCATTTTATACGCCACCACGCTGCTCATCTTATACGTCATCATCACCGCCATGTCCACCATTGTCCAATAGGCATTTAAGCCAAATCGCAACTTCTAAATCATCGTATTGTATATGCGCAATTGCAAATGCACATATTTTGTGCTTTTAATTTTATGCTCATATGTCGTCGTCGTTGGATTTAGATACAATTATATGTACTAACCACGTGCAACGCATCTAGCATAACATAAATGTATACACGCTACCACGCTGCTCATCCACTACGTTATCAATGGCATCATTAATCAACATCATCAGACACATCATCAATTACACCATCAGACAACACAATCGGTCAAATCATTATCAACATAGTTTACCATCAACCACATCAGTACGAGGATCATCAGAAGCCGAAGTTGAATCAGATATACAGCCGAATCTATAATGACATTTTAAATGCTTCTTAACTTTTAACTTCCTCAAAATACCATTTAAGTGTGAAAACGATATCTATAATCAATTTTCACATTTGAGCAAAGTGCCGACTACTCTCCCATCGAGTTCACATGTCTGTGAAAATCCATCTCGTCTCGATGTACCATGTCTGTTTTTTTTTTTGTTTTATTGCTAATGTGTGTCAACCTTGTTAAATTCACTAACTCTATTTCACCATAAAAAAAAAAAAAATAGAAAAAAATGACCTAATAATTATAATTCAAACAAAAAAAAAAAAAAGTAACCATAACCCCATAAACTTATCCAAAATTATAATTTTCGCGCCGCGCCAATCACCCACCAAACAAACAAATCAGTGCAAGTGCTAGTGCATAGGAAAAAAAAATAAAGAAAAAAAAAAAGAAACAAGTTATCAGTGCGAACCTTCAATACCTACATCAAATATAACAACAAAATAGTTATGGAAAAAAGCAACACAGTGCAACGAGTGGTAAATCTCTTCTTTTCATTCCCCTTTCACTTCCTACAGACGGGTTTGCTTGAATTTTCGTATGCACTGTGTCTTCCCCACATAGAGCATCACATCATTTAAGCAAGCCTGTCGTCAGATAGATAGCTGTTTAGTTTTTCTAGTTAACCAGGGGCGGCTCATTACAATTTTGGTACTAAGGCATTACACTAGTGTCAAGTTGTACTGAAAAGTTCAGATCTGGAAGAATTATTCAACTTAGTTAATTGTCTGACTTGGATTTTCGCTATTTTTGAATATTTTAAATGGTTGATAGATTTAGTGTCGATTTTAGCAACATTCGTGGGCTTAGAAAGAATTTCTATGCTACGTACGTCTATACTGCAAACAACAGGCCAGCTGTTTTGGCACTGAGTGAAACCCAGATAGGTGAAAATTCTGATCATTCGGAATTTAATTTATTTGGGTATAATTTAGTGCCATTATTCTTTCCACATCATTGTCTTGCCGTTTATATAAGGAATGATGTTGCGTACCAACTTCAACCACAATATGGTTTGTGTTCTAACACAAACTTTAATTTCATGTGGTTAAAATTTACGGTAAATAAGCACATCATACACAAATGTTTCGTTTATCGAAGCCCTAATTTGGACAGAAATTCAACTTTTAACGAGTTTGATGCTCTGTCCGACTCCATTCAAAGAATTGTTGCCCATTACCCTCACACTGAAATCGTCATTGCGGGCGATTTCAATGTACACAATTCTAATTGGCTTCGCTTTTCGGGTCAGACAACACCCGAAGGAAGGTTTGTTGAGGTCTTTGCTGAGTTAAACCATCTGACTCAGCTTGTTGACGAGCCAACTCGAATCCCTGACGTTCCAGGTCAATCCGCCAACACTCTGGACTTGTTCCTTACCTCTGACCCTGATAAATACACTATTAGTGTATTATCGCCTCTAGGCACATCAGACCATTGTGTCACATCTGCGAATTTCTCGTGCCACCAAAACTTAGTTAAAGAAAAAACTCCCAAGAGAACCGTTTGGCAGTACGAGAAAGCCAACTGGGACGGTCTCAATGCTTTATTCGGGAACTTTAACTGGTCACTATGCTTCCTTGATAGTGACTTAGATGCCAGTGCAGATATGATCACAAATTTAATTCTTTGTGGAATGAGAAATTTTATCCCGAATAGGGTTAAATCTTTCAAACCCAAAGAAAACTCGTGGTTTGATTCGAGCTGTAAAGAGGTTATTAGGGTTAGAGAAGTAAGTTTCCGTAGTTACAAAGCCAACCCTACTGAGGAAAACCGGAAAAAGTTTCAACAAGCCAGAAAGACCTGTAACGGTCATATTAGAAGAACCAAATTTTTGCATGACCAAAAATTAAGGCAAAAAATATTACAATGTCCCAATAGTAGTAAAAATTTTTGGTCATTTGCAAAAAACATTCGAAACACTTCTTCGTCTGCGGTTCCAACACTCGTCTTCAACGACACACCTGCTGTCAGCTCGCAAGATAAAGCCAATTTGCTCGCAGCACAGTTTGCTGTTAATTCGACGCTGCCAGTAAGTGATAGAACTCCGCCTGTAATTGAGAGAGTAAACGATATTATGGGGCAAATCTTCTTTCGCACTCGCGCAGTTGCTAGAGTTCTGAAAGATCTCGACATTCACAAATCCGCTGGCCCGGATAGTATCCCTCCCATTGTTCTGAAGAGGTGTTCTTCAACGCTGGCACAACCACTGCGTAAGCTTTTCCATCTGTCATACTCTACTGGTCTCTTTCCGAGTGGATGGAAAACAGCATTTGTCCAGCCTGTCCCTAAAAAAGGCGTATCTTCTTCACCCTTAAACTATCGTCCGATTGCACTTACGTCCCTTCTTTCCAAGGTCATGGAAACGCTGATCAATTTTCAGCTCAAGAAATATCTCGAAGAACGAAGGCTTCTTAATGACCGGCAGAACGGCTTTCGTAGCAATAGGTCCACTGGTGATCTGATGGTATATCTCACCGAACAGTGGAACAAATCTTTACATCGTTTTGGAGAAAGTAAGATTATTGCACTTGATATTTCAAAAGCGTTTGATAGAGTTTGGCATCAAGCTCTCTTATCGAAAATGCGCGCATTTGGTTTCGATGAATCTCTTCTTCGTTGGATTAGAAATTACCTTTCGGACCGTTCAATACAAGTTGTATTAGACGGTTTCAAGTCTGAAATCCACAAAATAAATGCTGGTGTGCCCCAGGGCTCCGTTTTGTCTCCGACTCTCTTCCTTATTTTTATAAATGATCTTTTGTCTGAAACTTCTAATCCATTAAACTGTTTCGCTGACGACAGTACCGTCAGCTTCTCATATTCGTTTACAGATTCTCATCCATGTCCTTCGGATGTGGAACTTGAACGGCAGCGTATGATAAGCTCATTAAATTCTGATCTTGACAGCATTGTCCAATGGGGAATCAAAAATCGCGTAGAATTTAATGCTTCAAAAACTCAATGCTGTCTAGTGTCGTCAAAACGAAACCCACCCCTCATGCCACTATCCATGAGTGGTTCGTGCATTGAGGAAACCGAAAAGCTTTCAGTCCTCGGTATGTGTATCACAGACCACCTTCTGTGGAACGATCACATATTTGATGTTGCCAAAAATGCTGCTAAATGTTTAGGTTTTCTTCGGCGATGCAAGAAATTTTTCACCCCTTCTGATCTGGCTGTTATCTATAAAGCCTTTATTCGTCCAAAACTCGAGTACAACTCTCATGTTTGGGCAGGTGCGCCAATAACTCACCTGAGTCTATTGGATAGAATTCAAAGAAGAGCTATGAAAATGATAGGTGATAGAAATATAACGGAAGCATTTGCACCTCTCGAACACCGACGCAATGTTTCATGTCTTTCGTTATTTTACTGTTATTTTCATAACCAGTGCTCTAGCGAAATAGCCAGTTGCATTCCTCCCCTAAAACAATTCAACCGTAATACTCGTTTTTCTAGGAATGCACATCAGTTTACCCTTGAGCCCAACTTCGGACGTACTGTTAAGTATAGAGATTCTTTCTTTAGTCGCACTACAAGAATGTGGAATGCTTTACCCGGCACTATTTTTCCCTGCCATTTTGATATTCAAAGGTTCAAAACCAATGTGCACCGGCATCTCCTCTTAAATCCTTTCCTATTTTCCTAGCGCTCGCACTGTGTTTAAACATTTTAAGGGTAGTAAGCGCGCACTAAGCTTAATTTAAAAAAAAAAAAAAAAAAAAAAAAAAAAAAAAACAAGTAACTTAAACCCCTCGTAACTGAAAAGCCATCCACCGCGTTAAAAGGCTGCGCAAAGCCAACTTAAATATATTTTGACACATGAGAATTGTTTTTTTTTTTTTTTATGAAAACAAATTGTGCGTAGGTTCATGGTGGATGTATCTGCATTTGGTTTCTGCACAAAAAATGGAAGCCAAATACAAAATGTATATTTGTTAGATAGAGAGAAAAGATCAGAAGAGGTTATTAGGGTTAGAGAAGTAAGCTTCCGATGTTTTAAGGCCAACCCTACTGAGGAAAACCGGAAAAAGTTTCAACAAGCTAGAAAGACCTGTAACGTTCATATTCGAAGAACCAAATTTTAACATGACCAAAAATTACGGCAAAAAATACTACAATGTCCCAAAGGTATTAAAAATTTTTGGTCATTTGTAAAAAACATACGAAATACCACCTAGTCCTCGGTTCTAACGCTCGTCTTCAATGATACTCCTTTGTCAGCTCGCAAGATAAGGCCAATTTGCTTGCAGCACAGTTTGCTGTTAATTCGACGCTGCCAGAAAGTGTTATGACTCCTCCTGTACTTGAGAGCGTAAATGATTTTATGGGACAAATCTTCTTTCGCACTCGTGCAGTAGCTAGGTTAGGTTAGGTTAGGTTAAAGTGGCTGTCAGGAAAACGGCTGACACACTTAGACCATAATTAGGTCCGTTGTGATACCACATGATAGGAATGAGGAGATTATCCTTATTACGAAAACCATTCGGAGCTTTTTATGAAGCGAGAGAGATAGTGTATGTCTGTATGAGCTAGATCGCTTGAATCATCGAAAAAGTAGTCCCCCAGAAGGAGTCTGCGCCTCTGTGAAAGAGCAGGACATGTGCAGAGGAGGTGAGGAATTGTTTCCTCCTCCTCTTCGTCCATGCAACTTCTACAGAAGTCATTTGAGAAAACGCCAAGTCTTGTGGCGTGTTTCCTATAAGGCAGTGTCCTGTTATGACACCTATTACGGAGCTAATTTGTGATCTGCTAAGTTATAGCAAACTTTTAGAGCGCCTAGGGTCTAGCGATGGCCAGATTTCTTTTGTGGCCAGACATGTAGTAAGGTTTGTCCATCTAGAGTTTGCTTTCCTGGCAGAGTTTTGTTTTAGCAAAAGTTTACACGTAGCGATCGGTATACCTATGTTCCACCTGTTAGGCAAAACGGGCATAAGAGTTCCATTTCTGGCAAGTTCATCGGCTTTACAATTTCCCGGAATATCTCCATGGACCGGCACCCAAAGAAGGTGAATATTAAACTGTTCCGCCATCTCTTCAAGAGACGATCGACAGTTTTGGGCCGTAACGGAGTTGGTAGAGACAGAGTAGCAGTAGCTAGAGTTCTAACGGATCTCGATGTACACAAATCCGCTGGCCCGGATAGTATCCCTCCCATTGTTCTGAAGAGGTGTTCTTCAACGCTGGCAAAACCACTGCGTAAGCTTTTCCATCTATCCTACTCTACTGGTCTCTATCCGAGTGGATGGAAAACAGCATTTGTCCAGCCTGTCCCTAAAAAAGGCGTATCTTCTTCACCCTCTAACTATCGACCAATTGCACTTACGTCCCTTCTTTCCAAGGTCATGGAAACGCTGATTAATTTCCAGCTCAAGAAATATCTCGAGGAACGAAAGCTTCTTAATGACCGGCAGTACGGCTTTCGTAGCAATAGGTCTACTGGTGATCTGATGGCATATCTCACCGAACAGTGGAAGAAATCTTTACATCGTTTTGGAGAAAGTAATATTATTGCACTTGATATTTCAAAAGCGTTCGATAGAGTTTGGCACCAAGCTCTCTTATCGAAAATGTGCGCATTTGGTTTCGATGAACCTCTTCTTCGTTGGATTAGAAATTACCTTTCGGACCGTTCAATACAAGTCGTATTGGACGGGTTCAAGTCTGAAATCCACAAAATAAATGCTGGTGTGCCCCAGGGCTCCGTTTTGTCTCCGACTCTCTTCCTGATTTTTAATAAATGATCTTTTGTCTGAAACTTCTAATCCATTTAACTGTTTTGCTGACGATAGTACCCTCAGCTTCTCATATTCGTTTACAGATTCTCATCCATGTCCTTCGGATGTGGAACTTGAACGGCAGCGTATGATAAGCTCACTAAATTCTGATCTCGACCGCATTGTCCAATGGAGAATCAAAAACGGCGTAGAATTTAATGCTTCTAAAACTCAATGTTGTCTCCTGTCGTTAAAGCGAAACCCACCCACAATGCTGCTATCCATGTGCGGCACTTGCATCGAGGAAACCGAACAGCTCTCAGTTCTCGGTATGTGTGTCACAGACCACCTTTTGTGGAATAACCACATATTTGATGTCGCCAAAAACACTGCTAAGTGTTTAGGTTTTCTTCGTAGATGCAAGAAGTTTTTTTCCCCTTCTAATCTGGCTGTGATCTACAAAGCCTTTATTCGTCCAAAACTTGAGTACAATTCTTCAATTATCGCTATTATTATAATCAGTGTTCTAGTGAAATAGCCAGTTGCATTCCTCCCCTTAAAATATTCAACCGTAATACTCGCGCTTCTAGGAATGCCCATCAGTTCACCCTCGAGCCCAACTTCGGACGTACTGTAATGTACAGAGATTCTTTCTTCAGTCGCACCACACGAATGTGGAATGCTTTACCTGACTCGACTTTCCCCTCCCATTTCGATGTGCAAACGTTCAAAACCAATGTGCATCGGTATCTCCTTCTAAATCCTCTCCTACTTACCTAATCGCTCGTGCTGTGTTAAAAACATCTTAAGGGTAGCCATAACCCCATAAAAAAAAGAATGCAGAAGAACTTCATTTCTGCATTATAGGAAAGTGCCATAATGCAGAAATGAAGACGAACATGTTCATCTTCGTGATGGTTTTCTTTCACTCGCTCAAATTTTTTGTATACATCTGTCCTGCTCTACTTTTCTGCACTATAAAGACACATGTAAATCCACCATCAGTGTGCGCTGTGTCTGTGCTTGTGATGGCCGAGTTTTAATGGTTTTTATTGTTTTTTTTTAAAGTAAATAACATAAGAGAATGATGTTTGGTTATATTAAAATGAGTTGCTGAAAATTGTTTTATTTGTTTATGTCCCCACAAACTTGCTTACCAAAGAAGGAAAGAATTTGTGAAAACCAAATAAAAAAAAAACAAACCAAAATGGAGTGGTTTCATTTCTTCCGTCTTCTGTGTTTGACGATGCATACACACATACAAACAGTTGCTTCTCTTTCTGTCTTATTATTTGTACGCTATTTATTGTGTTTTTTTTGCAATCTGACAGAAATAGCCTGAGAGTGAAAAATGTACTAGAAATTTGTAGCAGTTTTGTCAATTTTCTTGCGTTACGTTACATAACGGCTGTTTAGTTAAGTATGAAAGGAATATTGATTATAGATACAAATTTAAGTAACGTCATTTAAAGGCAACTTTAATATTTAAGCAAGCTTAACTAAATAACCTCTAAAAAGCATTTTTAGATAATTTTATAGATACGGCTGATAGTGTATACCTACATATACATAATATATATTGTGGTGAATATGCCCATTTGTGCAAACAATGACATCTCTTATTCTTCTATAACAGAACAAATTAGTAATGAGTTCAGCGCCATCTTTGAACAAAAGAGTAGCTAATAGTATCCAATACCTAAACCACTCTATCATTATCCAATACCTTAGCCACTCGCATCTTTATACAATACCCAAACCATGGAACTGCTATTATTTGTAATTGGTCGAAAGGTTTTCAGCTACTCGTGGAGGAGAAGTTCATTCCAGCACATTCCCGAACTCCTAGAAGATTTTAGTAGCTTTTTCTCGGATATAAATACACCGCCACCAGTCCGAACACATCAGTTTGATTTTGGAAGTGAACGAATAAACGTCGGTGTAAAATACTGAATTAAGAGTTGTGCTTGTTTATAATAAAAGTATTAGAAGTAATTGAAGTGAAATAAAGAAAAAAAAAAGTTTGTAAAGTAATTGTTGTTCAGTTTGAACAAAAGAAATAAGTTTTATTTGCGAACCCTTGGCAAAATATTACATTGGTGTTAGTAAAGTGGAATAAAACTTATTTTATCTGTGTATTCAGATAATTAATGGTGAAAATTGATAAAGTGTGTGATTAAGTAAGCAAATAAGAAAAGTGCTTGTGAAAAGTGACATACAAAAATATAAGAATAAAAATAGAAACAAAATGGGTAGAATTGTGAATGCACTGAATTGTGTTGAACGTAAGGCAGAATGAACAGACGAGGTCTTTCTACTGCTGGAACGAAAAATGATCTCATTATCCGTCTGCAGGAAGATTTAAGGCAACACCGTGAAAATCCGGACACGTTTCTATTTGAAATTGAAATGTCGGAAGAGCAAGTAAGTACAAGCTCGATACTGAAATTGCAACAAGACGGGACATCTACAGCGCCAGTGCAGATTGCCACCAAGAAGAGTAACCTGTCAATATTGTGGAAACAGAAATAATACCCGCGAACAGGTAAGCAATAACATCAACGCTCCTGCTCGCCTTGGTATTGATGGGCCCAAAACCACAATCCAAGTCTCGCAGACTAAACGAAACAATAAAAGTCTGACAGTGGACGCAACATTAAAACGCAAGAAACACGTGGCTTCAATTGACACCGGTGCCACAGCCTCCATTGTACAAAGAGACTTGGTCAAGATGACATGGCTACATAACACCAATAGCTACCGTCTGAAAACTGCGACAGGTGAGACAGCAAGAGTGCATGGAGAAGTTCGTCTCAAAATCCGTTTGGCAGAGCTAGAGTTTTCGCATCTATTTTTGGTAGCAGATATATATTGGAATCGACTTTATGAAAGAGCACGGATTGATTCTGGATATCGGTAAGCAAGTGCTAAAGTACCAAAATGTAGAGATTCCTATGGCTTATGGCAGCGAAAAATCTTCGACTCTAAGAACTGTCATCAAAGAAGACATATGCTTGCCTGCCTCTTCAGAAGTGTTTGTTTGTACAAAACTAGAGGGCGATTTAGGTAGCCATCGATACCTCATTGTGGAACCAGAATCTGAGTAATCTTCCCAAAACATCATCTTAGGGAAGACTCTTGTGGAACCAAAGAACACCATGGTACCCGTACGGATACTGAACATCAAACCGCACAAAGTCAAGCTCAGGAAAGGACAAATAGTTGGAAAATGCGAATCTGTGTCCGCAATAACCAAGATCACAGAAATGAACAGAGACAAATCTATTGGCCACCCCAAAATTCAGCTCCATGAAAGCCAAAATTCTGAAGTCATCCAATCTTAGTCAACATCAACTTAGTGTTGCTGGAAGCCTTCTTCATGAGTACGCTGATATATTTCCTTCACCGAGTGGGCAGTATGGTCGAACACAATTGGTACAGCATCGTATCGACAGAGGAGACGCAAGACCGATTCGACAACCAGCAAGACGTCTTCAATTAGCCAAACAAGCCGAAGTTGAAGACATGATATCGACAATGAAGAAGGATGGGCTAATCGAAAATTCCAAAAGCCCTTGGGCATCACCAGTAGTTCTTGTCAAAAAAAAGGATGGAAGTACCCGATTTTGTGTGGTTCTCTACGCTGGATTTAAAGAGTGGCTAATGGCAGGTAGAAAGTCATCCAGAAGATCGTGAGAAGACAGCTTTCTCCACCGGGAATGGACTGTGGTAGTTTAAAGTTATGCCATGCGGACTGTGCCACGCTCCAGCAACATTTGAGCGTCTGATGGAGTGTGTTCTACAAGGACTTACCTGGAAATCATGCCTTGTATATTTGGACGATGTCATCGTTTATGGAATAGCTTTAGATGAGCATTGTAAGAACCTTAAGGCCGTATTCCAGAGGCTTCGAGAAGCAGACTTTAAATTAAATCCAGAGAAATGTGCGCTTTTCAAGACCAAAGTTAAATACCTGGGACATATCTCATCCCAAGGAGTAAAGACTGATCCTGAAAAAGTTGACACTGTGAAGAATTGGCCAACACCACAGGATAAACACCAACTCCGTAGCTTTCTTGGTCGAGCCACATATTATCGGCACTTTGTGAAGGACTTTGCTGGAATCGCTAAGAGCTTGCATCAACTTACTGAAAAGGGGAATCCGTTCAAATGGTCAGGTTAGTGCGAGAAAAGTTTTCAGGAACTCAAGCTATGTTTGTGTAATGCTCCTGTGCTGACCTATCCGACTCCTGGAAACCCTTTTATCATCGACGCCGATGCCAGTAACGTTGGAATTGGAGCTGTACTATCACAAGTCCATGACGGAGAAGAAAAAGTCGTCGCCTACTACAGTAAGGTACTCTCGAGACCAAAGCGCATAATTGCGTGACCAGAAGGGAACTTCTAGCTTTGATTTTGGCAACAAAGCACTTCCATAAGTACATCTAGGGACAGAAGTTCCTCCTTCGAACAGATCATGGTGCGCTTAATTGGCTTCTGAACTTCAAAAATCCCGAAGGTCAAGTAGATAGGTGGATCGAGAGACTTCAGACATACGACTACCAAATTCAACATCGGAAAGGAAAACTGTACTCAAACGCAGATGCATTGTCTCGGCGACCGTGTAAACAGTACTGTAAGCATTGCACGCGTCAAGAAGAAAAGGAAACCGTTGCCATCCAGTGAATAAGAGCCGATCCCATTTACGGTTGGAGCAATGAAGAACTGAGGACTGCCCAACAAGAAGATACAGATATAGAGCCTATTCTTGCATGGAAGGAGCACGAAGAAAAACTAGAATGGGGTGACATATCCGATAGAAGTCCACCTCTCAAAGCATATTTGGCACAGTGGGACTCACTTCATGTGCAAGAAGGAGTACTAAGGCGCAAATGGGAGTCTGCAGATGGCAAATCTTATGTGATGCAGTTGATGGTACCTAGGTCAAAGGTTAATGACGTTCTTCGAGTGATGCATGATGGAGCATCTTGAGGTCATTTGGGAGTCAACAAAACGCTGGAAAAGATGCGACAACGGTTCTACTGGCTACATGCAAGAGAGGATGTCAAAAAGTGGTGCAGAAAATGTGATACTTGTGCTGCTACCAAGGGACCAGGTAGAAAGCTTCAAAGTAAAATGCAGCAGTAAATGTGGGCACACCTTTCGAGAGAATAGCAGTAGATGTATCAGGTCCGTTTCCGGAGACCAACAGTGGAAACCGATACATCATTGTAGTCATGGATTACTTCAGCAAGTGGCCTGAGGCATTTGCCATCCCAAATCAAGAAGCCAAAACAGTGATTGATCAGATTGTCTTCAATTGGGTGAGCAGGTTCGGTGTTCCTTTGGAATTGCATTCTGATTAAGGAAGGAACTTCGAATCTAACATCTTCCAGGAGGTTTGCTCTCTCCTTAGCATCAAGGACACGAGGACAATACCGCTTCATCCACAATCTGACGGAATGGTCGAACGATTTAACAGGACGCTTAAGGAACATCTTTCCAAGGTTGTAGGTGACTACCAACGAGACTGGGACCGCCATATTCCATTTTTTTTGATGGCCTATCGAAGTGCGGTTCATAGTTCAACAGGACATACACCATCGGAGATCCTGTGCGGCACAACAATACGGCTACCCAGTGAAGTAAAATTTGGATGCCGTACAATGGAACCGGAGAGACCAGATGAATATGTGGATAACCTCAAAGAAAGACTCAATGACATTCAATAACGTACAAGGAAAACCATAAAAGCAGCCAGTGATAGGATGAAAACACGGTACGATGCTCGTGTAACAACGATGGGATAACAAGAAGGAGACCTGGTGTGGTTCTACAATCCCCATCGACAAAAAGGACTGTCACCAAAACTTCAACAAAACTGGGAAGGCGCATACACCGTTGTGAAGCGAATCAATGATGTGGTTTACCGCATTCAGAGAGGGATAAGAGGCAAGGTTAAGGTAGTTTACTGTGACCCTTTACATCGCTATAACGGTAGTGACGGGAGTAATGGATTTAATCGGGACGATCAATCCTTAGAGGGGGGCAATGTGGTGAATATGCCCATTTGTGCAAACAACGACACCTCTTATTCTTCTATAACAGAATAAATTAGTAATGAGTTCAGCGCCATCTATGAACAAAAGATTAACTAATAGTATCCAATACCTAAACCACTCTATCATTATCCAATACATAAACCACTCGCATCGTTATCCAATACCCAAACCATGGCATTGCTATAATTTGTAAATGGTCGAAAGCTTTTGAGCTACTTGTGGAGACTTGTGGAGGAGAATTTCATTACAGCACATTCCCGAACTCCTAGAAGATTCTAGTAGCTTTTTCCGGATATAAATACACCGCCACCAGTCCGAACACATCAGTTTGATTTTGGAAGTGAACGAATAAACGTCGGTGTAAAATAGTGAATTAAGAGTTGTGCTTGTTTATAATAAAAGTATTTTAAGTAATTTAAGTGAAATAAAGGTGTTTTATTTTTGTAAAGTAATTGGGGTTCAGTTTGAATAAAAGAAATAAGTTTTATTTGCGAACCCTTAGAAAAATATTTCAATATGTTTTGTTTTACAAAAAAAAAAATAGTTTTAAGACTTCTATCGATCATATTAATCATACATATAATCAAGCTTATTAAAAATACATACTTTTGCGGTCCGGTTGCTAAATATTGTGATGATAATTTTTTGTATTGTTTTTTTGTGCAAATTGGTGATACTGCCGCAGTTCCCTGGGTGCATTTTATACACTTGAAAAAAATCAGATTTTGTGATCGTGCAATTGGTCACAAACA
Organism: Melangyna quadrimaculata; assembly: GCA_949320155.1. Taxonomy (NCBI): domain Eukaryota; kingdom Metazoa; phylum Arthropoda; class Insecta; order Diptera; family Syrphidae; genus Melangyna; species Melangyna quadrimaculata. The sequence goes on from OX439483.1 coordinate 269,118,976, forward strand.
GTCTTCTGCTGTTTTTTAGTCTTCACGAAGTTTTTTTAAGACAATGGGGCATATTCATAATCTTAGATAGACCCAGGTTTAACTAAACTACAGTTTAAGAAAATTTTGGTTCAATGAATACAGACCGATTTTAATTAGAAATTGTTGGTTTTATATTTTTATATCTTGGTATACTACACAAATAGCCTCAAATATTTTGAAATGACAAACTTAAAAAGAAGAATCAACGTCCGAAAAATTCAACTAAACCTATGTTTAACTTAGACCCAGCTCTAAAATGACTATGAATACGCCCCAATAAGTTTGAAAACATTTTTTAAATAGCTTTTTGTTCCTTTTTGGGTTGAATAGTTTAAACGAAAAAAAGGGTTGCCGCCCTATATTTCTTAAACTTTTTATAAGTTTCCCAAAGGATTTCGTGGAATGGAAGAAAACATCATGGTGGGGTTTTCTCAGATATTTTTGACAACTTCTTATAAGTTTTTGAGAATATTTTTCTGGGATTATCTCAGTTTTTTTTTTTATAACTTTTATAATTTTTTTGAAAATATTTTTTGTGGGATTTCCTCAAATATTTTCTTGTAGCCTTTTCGCAATCTTTTTTAGTGCATAGGGTTACCGTCTGAACTTTTTTTGGTTTTGACAACTTGTTATAAGTTTTAAAAAATATTTTTTTGTAAAATTCCGGCATTCTGGAAAGCTCTTCAGAATTCCTTTTCACTTTGATGGACACAGGCGTCCAATTATAATTTGGCACTTCTGGCAAATTTTATAGTTATTGAAAAAATCAAAGTATTTATTAATAAAATTTGTTGGAACCACATACAAAATACAACGAATCGATTTAAATAGAAAAAAAGGAAACGAAATATAGAAGAAAAAATATTAAAACATACAAATCTGAGACAAACACGTCGCCTCAGAACGCCCGCACCAAAAGACATTGCAGTTTGCAACTGGTGCATTGCTGCATCTACCAGTTTGCGAATCTTTTTGGTTTGGCGAGGTATTGGCCCTTTCATTTGTGGGTGATAAATTTAGTTGATGTTGTTGTTGCCGCGGGACTGCGTCAATCAGGAATCCCTCTTTTGGTTTGACCAGATAGTGGCCCGATCAGTAACATTGGCCAGATTAAAAAAAAAAAACTGTATTAAACATTTTAACTGACACTTAATTCTTCTCCTCATGGTAAATGAAACGTTTAAGAGTTATAGACCAAGAGCCCACAGCAGATTTGGGGTGCGAAAGTGAACCAAAAAAAAAAATTATATGAGTCGAAAGGTGTTTTAAGGCTGATAATACAATTTAATACAAAATACAAGGTGTTTTAAGGCTGATAAAAGAAATGCAAGTCTTGCAGTCCCTGGTGGCCGCTGTTAGCTGGGAGGGGCAATTTTCTAATAAATTGACTTAAAACAGAAAACAAAATATCAAAAAATAACGGTAACATGTACAATGCCCTGTTATATTTTCATGAAAGGCCAGAAGTCCCTTATTTCATTTCCTTTTTAAATAAAGTTCTTTCAATAAATAGTTTTTGAAATATTAATGTTTGAACTCAAAATTAAAAAAAAAAAAATTTAACAAAATGGTAAAAAATATTTTTTTTCACAAAAAATTTCATGTTATTAAGTACTATTTTTGTTTCCAAAATTCAATGCCCTTATCAATTTGTATTCAAAAACTGAAAATCTGATGATTCTAGGACTTTTACTTTTTAAGATATTAAAAAGTAAATGAACCAGCTTTCTCATAAAAATAAAACAAATCCGGCTAAATTATCCTTTCAGCAACCAGTTAAAATAGGAAAAACATGCGGAAAAAATTTCTTACATTTTTGAAACTTAATGGGAATGTCGGATTAACCATAAGAATAAAGAATCAAAAGAGTCCATAAAAATATCTGTATCCCACGGGTGATTTTTGGAGAGGGGAAAGGGGGAGGTATGACTTATCGAAATTAAATAATTATATTGATACAATTTGGACATTAATACATGATCTTAGGGTATTTTTCAATTCTTAATATAATGACATCAAAATTAAGGCGATACAATCATCATTTAAAATGTTATGTTCCATTTTATCCAGAGATGACTGTTATTCAGTAAAACTGGTTAACTATCAAAAAAATACCTTGAAAAGAATGGTACATTGATGAAAATTAGTGTAAATATTCAGTTTGTATATTAACAAATGAAACATTTTTAATAAATTTCTTCCCATTCTTGATATAGGTGTTATGATCAAAATTTTATACCTTCTCTTTCCCTTAAGAAAAACCTTCTTTCGTCATAGATATTTTTATAGACTCTTTTGATCCTTTGTTCTCATATCAAATTAAATATTTATACAAATTTTCATCAATGTACCATTCTTTTCAAGGTATTTTTTTTTAATAGTTTACCAGTTTTACTGAAAAACAGTCATCTCTGGATAAAATAGACCATTACTTTTTAAAGAATGATTGTATCGCCTTAATTTTGATGTCATTATATTCAGAATTGAAAAATACGCTAAAATCATGTATCATATGTCCAAATTGTATCAATATAATTTTTTTAATTTCGATAAGTCATACCTCCCCCTTTCCCCCTCCAAAAAACACCCGTGTTATATAGACATTTTTATGGACTCTTTTGACTCTTTATTCTTATGGTTCCCACCAAGTTTCAAAAATGTAAGAATTTTTTCCACATGTTTTTCCTATTTTAACTGGTTGCTGAAATGATAATTTAGCCGGATTTATCTTAATTTTATAAGAAAGCTGGTTTATTTACTTTTTAATATCTGAAAAAGTAAAAGTCCAAGAGAACCATCCGGTTTTCAGTTTTTGACTACAAATTTATAAGGGCATTGAATTTTGGAAACAAAAATAGTACTTAATTACGTGAAATTTTGCGAAAAAAATATTTTTTACCATTTTAAATTTTTTTTTTTTTTTTCAAAATTTTGAGTTCAAACATTAATATTTCAAAAACTATTCATTGAAAGAGCTTTATTTAAAAAGGAAATGAAATAAGGGACTTCTAGTTTTTCAAGAAAATATAACAGGGCATTGTAAATGTTTCCGTTGTTTTTTAATATTTTTTTTAGAAAATTGCCCCTCCCACCTAATAGCCGCCACCAGGGACTGCAAGACTTGCATTTATTTTATTAGCCTAAACACACCTTTCGACTCATATAATTTTGTTTTTGGTTCACTTTCGCACCCCAAAATTTGCTGTGGGCTCTTAGACTATTAGGTGAGTCAATGAGTTTTGTTGCATGTATTATTTTACCCATACTAGCTTAAAATGTAAATTTGTAGCAAAACTTACTGGTTTTTCCTGTTTTAGAGGTGGAACAATTGAACTTACTAAGTTTTTAATAAAACTAAAAAAATCAACAGAAAAAATGCTCTTCGAATGTAGGAAACGTATGTTTTGAATTCTGAAAAAAAAAAAAATATTATTTGAATTTTTTTTTTATTTACGAGAATTACCTAACACTTATTTCGATCGCTTTTGGCATAGGCAGGATAAAATTAAAACTTTCTGCTAGAGAAAGCTGTTCTACACTTTGAGTGATTTGAACAGATTTTTGGTCACATCTTGTGTAAAAAAGCATGTAAGCATTCCACCAACGTTTTTGTCTCCTATATTGCATACGCTTCAAATTACTGTCGTATATTTCACCCATGTATTCACCTCCAAAGCATTGAACTTTCATATCTTCATCCTCGTTCATTTTGCATTCGGTGACTTCATTGTCATCGAATTTATACCATTTGCCTTTTCCAGTTGTTTCATCTCTGTTAACATAAAAGGAAATAAAATAAGTATCAAAAATATTGAAAAGTTTTCAATTTAATGTTAACATTACTTAAATGAAATGTAGCTGAAATAATGCCCTCCTGAAGCTTGTCCACTATGTACAATAATGCCAGTTAGTTCGTATTTGGTTGTTTCAGTTTCATCGTATGCATTTTCAACGAATTCAATAACTTCTCCATCCAACTTTGCCAACCCGAAAACTTTAAAACATGTACATTCTTTATTATTGCTTTCAAAATACACAAGGCAGCAGGCTCAAAAGTGATTATTAATTTAAATATTGTCATAACAGTAAAATGCGATCTGTTTTACCTAAATGCATTTTCCTTCTATCAATGAACCTTTTCAACATTATCTTCTTTATAGCCTTTTCACACCAAACCCAAAACCGGGTTTTCGGCAATTGGTTTACGAAAACTTGAAATGCGTTCACACCGAAAATTTACAAGTTTTCATTTGACATTTCACTTGTTTTGATTGAACACAATGGTTTCGAGGAAGGGCCGCGCCGCTTTGAAAATTTTCTGTGCCACAGAAAAGGGAAAAATCAAATGTTTTATGTGCAATTAAAAGACAATTTATTAATATTAGAATTTAATAATGGAAATATTATCAATCCTGATTCGTTATAATTAATTTATTTCTTAACCGAACAATTTCACGTAGTAGTTAGGATGCGCGACACTGCGTCGCGCTCTCTTGTGTTTCAGCAGAAAAAATATTTTTTCCTGGCAGCAACCCGTCAGCAACCCGTCAGCTATTTATATGACATTTTATTGAGCGCTGAATGTTTCACAAGGTGTGTTTGTTTAGTTCATCCTGCAAATCCAACATGTTTTGGACAGGTTTTATTTAAAACTTGTGTTTTATCAAAACTTGTGGTTTAGCAAAAATGTACGGGAAAACTTGTGTTTGCGATCTAGGTTTTCAGCCAAAACCGATATTTTCGTGAAAACCGGGTTTTGGGTTTGGTGTGAAAAGGCTATTAAAAGATAAAGTTATCGAGTTTCAATCATAGTCCAGTTTTGTATGTTAACCTGAAGGTCTATTTAACAGTCAACTAATAAATTGAGTCTTTGTTAATTTATTCGGTGAATCTTAGTTTAATAAAGTTCTATTAAAAATGAAATTGGGTTTAATTTATAAAACTAAAATTAATAACAATTAATATCGTACGTCACTATATGTTTATAATACGAACAGGGGTGGAATCGGCTAAGCTGATACTTGATTATCAAATTTGTTTATTGTCGTTGACGATTGCTGCCTATAGAATTGATAGAGACAGCTATCTTAAAAACGACAATCAACAAATATTGATAATCAAATAAGTTAAGCCGATTCCACCCCGTGTTTTGCATTTAAAATTAAATTTTTTTAATTACATTCTTGAGCGCTGCAATTAAATAAATAATTTTAAACGTAGTACCAGTATAAGGTTCCATATCCAACACTCTTGGGAATTCAAAGTAGTCGTTGAATTTTATGGCACAAACACGCTCATAATCGTATTCAAAGCGTTTTAGTTGAATTGCAAGTACAGGAGGAAGCTTACGTACACACAAACGTTTCATCGTCACCACCTAGAAATAAAATTAAAAATATTTGTTTTTAATTTCAAAGAAAAAAGAAAGGGGCTTTCAAAATATCTATGTGGTATTCGGAAACTAAATCAAACGGAAATAAAAAATAGAAGAATAGCTAATGGGCTAAACAGATGTGCAGCGTTTTTCATGCAGCGAAAATAATTTAGACAGCTTTTACACAAGGAAACTGAGTTGCCAGAAAGGGGAATTTGTCTTCCTTTTACGACCTTCTCGCCTAGAAACTAAAAATCGCCGGCAACTCAGTTTCCTTGTGTGAAAGGGGTCTTACACAGGTTCTTATGGGAGCAGATTCACTCAAAGTCTGCATGCAGCGAAGCGCTGCACGATATCTCTATTTCTAAATTTGCTGCGCAGCATCACTTCAGCCACAACAGCAAAGAAGAAAACCTTAAATAATTGGAATTTGGCATTACTCATATTGACATCAGCTGTAATTCTTTAAAAAAAATTTGTTTGTGTTAAGTAGAATTGTGTCATATTTAAATAATTTATCAGTATTGGCAACTTTGTTTTTCCTCGCTCTAGACTTAAAGCAATAATAACACTTTTGTAAATCTACTAAAAGTGACGTGATCTCTAAAGTGACGTTTTGCAAAGTACGTAGCTTTCCTTGTCTATTCTTTCTCTTTCTGAAGCAAAGAACACGCGAAAGAGCAACAATTATTTTGGGTTGTTGATAATTTTTCGACATTTTTGTTCAAGTGACAAGAACAAAATTTACAAAAAAAAAATGGAAAATAAAGCAATAATTGTGCAAAAAAAAAAAAAAACAAATAACAACTTTAACAGCAGATATTGATTTGCTAATGGAATTGGTTATGAAAAATAAGTAAATTAATTCCATAATGTATTATGTATAGTGTCAAACGTCCCAAACGTTGAACTTAGGTTTAAACTGCAGAACGATCTCGGTTAACTTAAACTAAAAATTGAACTCAGTTCAAGATTTAAACGAAACTGTGAAACCGAATAAATTGTTTATCTGAAGTTTAAACCAAAAGTGGATTTTAAACTTGTACTGTGAAACTGGGGGTTAGAGCCGTTTTTTTATCTCCTAATTAATTGATCGATCGTATAATGAAAATGGAAAATGAAATTTTTAAAGTGGATAAACTAAACAGCCCTGAACACTATTCTGTTTGGAAATTTCAAGTGAAAATTTTATTAAGTGCCTCAGAACTATTCGAGCTTGTAAATGGTTTACATATTAAGCCAGTTAAGTTAGAATCCGAATCTCAGGTAGTATTTGACAATCGCTTGGCAGCATGGGTAAAAAACGACTGTAAAGCGCAGCGCATTATTGTAATGAGTGTCGGTCTGACTCCACTTTGTCATATTGTGAATTGCACTACTGCAAGAGAAATGTGGGTTAAGCTTCAGTCGGTATATGAGCAGGCATCAAAAGCGAATGTGCACATGCTGCTGCAAAGGTTTTATGCTTTTGTGATGGAACCTGATGATAACATCGCAATACATATCTCGAAGGTCGAGATCATAGCTAGGCAGTTGCGGGATATAGGGGAAGAGATTACAGATAGCATGGTTATCGCCAAAATTTTGATGACTCTACCAGTAAGCTTTAAGCATTCCTTTTCCGCGTGGGAATCAAAAGACCAACAAACCTTAGACAATTTGACGTCACGTTTAGTCATGGAGGAAACGAGAATGCTATCGAGCTCTTCGATTGCAGGTACAAGTGCGTCGGCATTGATTGCAAAACGGAGAAATTGGAAACAGCAGAAGACAAAAACTTCCAAACCTGGAAAGTTTTATAGATGTAATGAAGTGGGGCATTGGAAAAGAGAGTGTCCCAAAAAGCTTTCTGATCATTAAAAGAATGGAAGCAGAGTTGGGGCAAAAGTAGGATATGCGCTAATGTGTAATGCAGAGAATGACGATGATTATGCTAATGTGTGGACTGGAAGTGAAAGTTTAGTTTAGTTTAGTTTGGTTTAGTTTATTTACTTCGTGAAAAAGCTAACACTGTAAGATAAATCTTATAAAATAGTGAAAGTTAGTGTTTTTACATTGTTCAAGGTTATATAAGTAATAATAATGAAAAGAGAATCAGAATGACAAATCATATTTATAATATAAAAAGTTAAAGAAACGAGGCAGTTTTAAAATAGAAAAAGGAGAGATTAAATAAGAGGAAGAAAAAGTTAAGGAATAGAAGAAGTTAGTTGCTTTGATCAAGGAAAAAGAGTTTCAAACTACTCTGAAATCGTTGCATTTTGCTTATCTCTCGCAGATGGAGTGGGAGTGAATTCCAAAGACGGATTGCAGCAATAAAAAACTGTCTCTCAGATGTGAGACAAGAGAACCGAGGAAGTATTAAACAAGTTGATCTACTTGATGCTGGAAACCGAAGTTTTTCGTAGAGATATATTGGTTGACGTATTTTTAGAATATTAAAAAGTAATATCAGACTACGATACTGAATGAAGTTTTCAAGAGACATTTTGAGTAAATTCTTAGATAAATGCGAGACATGGTCATATTTTCGTAACCCGTAAATATATCGAATAATGCTGTTAAACGCAACTTTTAATTTTGCCTTGCTAGCGAAATAACAACTATAAAATATTTCACATCCGTATGTGAGAACTTGAATTACCAAAGTTTTGGCAAGAACGATTCTTGTATTTAGTGGCGTAAATTTTTGGACAGTCCACAAGGTTCTGAGAACTCCGTATGCTTTCCCGACTATTGAATTAATGTGGTTATTCCATATCAGAGTTCTATTAAATACCATACCTAGATTTTTTGAAGTATTTGTAAAATCTAAGGGGAACTTGTTTAGCATTATTGGTGGAAAATACGGTACATCCAATATTTTTTTTGAAATAACTAAACATTTACACTTATTTGGGTTCAGACAATTAAGTTCTGCCCAGTTGAAGATCTGCTCAAGATCATCATTTGTAAATCTGAATATCGTCAGCATAGAAGTGCTTAGCTGCCTCAATGATTATAGTGTATATTTCGTTAATATACAATGAAAACAGGAGTGGAGCCAGAATCGATCCCTGTGGAACACCTCGAACTATTGGAAGAAACTCAGACACTCGATTATGCAGACATATAGCTTGCTTCCTGTCGCTTAGGTATGAAGAAATCAATTTAACGCTTCTGAAGAAACGTTAAAATTTTGGCGTAGTTTGTTTAAGAGCACGGAGTGGTTAACCATATCAAATGCCTTGGAAAAATCCAAAAGGGCGAGAAATGTGACGCAATCGTCATCAAGTTCAGTCCTTATAGCTTCAATGTCACTCAGGAGAGCAGTAGTGGACGAAACCCGGATTGAATATTTACTAAGAAGTTGTTATTTGTTATATATTCATTTAGTTGTTTCTGCATTAAACGCTCACATACTTTTGATAAAAATGGTAAAATTGAAATTGGCAGGAAGTCATCGCATAAGGAATTTTTAGGAATTGGTATGATTTTCGCCAATTTCCATTGCTGCGGAAAAATTCCAGTTGTTAAAATTGTATTGAAAATGTGAGTAAGGAATGGAAGCAAAAATGACAATATGGCTTTTAGAAAAATCGGATTAACTTCATCAACGCCCACTGCATTTGATTTGACAGAAAGTACGCATTCTAAAACGTCTAGGTCGTTTACTCTTGAAAAACCAAATGAAGAAGCTAAGGAAGGACCGTGTAAGTCATTGAAACTAGGAGGTTCTCCCGAGGGTGCAGTACTTAATGGAGACAAGAATTTCTGATTCAATTCGTTTTAGTCGATATTGTTTTGTACACGAGTTCGTTGCTTCCCAATTCCCAATGCACGAAGACTATGCCATTTCTTGCGTCCATCAGAACTGACATTGAGGCGGTTAGCATAGAATTCTATTTTCGCAGCTCTAACTTGGTCATCGGGTGAGAGCATATAATAGATGTTTGTCCAAGGTATAGTTCTTATATGTTGTTGTAGTGATAATAACGAGTCGATATTTTTAAAATCCTTAAATTGAATAGCTGGGTTTTCCTGAAGGTTTTCGGTTCTATAATCAAATGATAGAAACATTATGTCATGGTGATAAAAAACAGGAGCAGCAAGTTGGTCATAAACTAAAACCCGAACTTTATTAGTAACGAAGAATTGATCTAACAGGGTACTAGATGTTTGAGTAAAATGAGTGGGTACTGATAAATTTACTAAATGTAAGTCAAAAGAACTCAAACTATCACGTAAGCTATTATCAACTAGAATATTACAATTAAAATCACCACATATTATAATTTTTGATGAGCTCACTGCAATTTGTTCCAAAAGATCGTATAAAGGTTTTAAAGCAACGTATTTGTTCGGCCTGTATATTATTACCAGCAAAAGATTGGTTTCACAACTCATTACTTCTTAAAAAAGGTATTCGTATAAAGATTCTGGTGACGAAGAAAATTTAACTTTGCATGTCAAACATTCTCTTAAGTATATTGCAACACCACCTCCACGACCACGTCTATCTGAGCGAAAGAGCCTATAACCATTTAAGGAATATGAAATATCACTTATTTCTGGAGAAAACCAAGTTTCTGAAATACAAATCACGTCCAATTCATAGTTCTCAAAAAAATATCTGAACTCATCGATTTTAGGCATCAAGCTTTGAGCATTAAAATGTGTTATTTTGAAGCCTTCCCTGCGATGGCTAAAAACTTTAAGCATCGATTTTAAAATAACATCGCTGCCGTCGCCTCTGGAATTCACATTCCACTCACTCAACTCTGTACCGATCAATTAATATGCGACGAGAATTAGCAGCAGCAAAACATTCAACAAATTAAAGTATTCAAATTCAAAGCAACCAACCTTTACAGCATTTAATTGTAAGCTAGAAAGTGGTGATTTAAAATTATTGAAATATATAAGAATAATAGGTAAAATGTAAATAAGATATAAAGAAAATATAAAAAGAGAAAGAAAAGATAAAAAAGAGAGAATAAAAAAGAGAGAATAAAAATAAATATAATATAAATAATAATATTAATATTGATATTAGTTTCAGCTAGTGTTGAAAGGTTCTTCTTTAGTCTCCTTCTTGTGTTTCATATTCTTTATTGATCGCAGCGGCAAAGGCATTAAGATTTCCATCGTTCTGTATGTTGATGCTCTCTGAGTCTGCACTCAATTTCACAAAAACGGATCCAGAGTGCGTATAAACGGCGAAGAGTGCACCATCGTGTTTAAGGCGCATGGCTTGTCTGAGAAAAGAGCGATTTCTTAAAGTCAAGCTCCCGTGTAGGTTAATACTTTGTTTTCCTTTCCCCTTGACTTTAACTCCTATGTCATCCAGATGTAGTAGTTTGTTGTTGGTTTTGTGAAAAAGAGCAACACATTTTAATACCGTATTTCTTTCTTTTGGAGAGTCGAATTTTAGTATGATGGGAGCGTCGTGCACAGAGTTTTTGTTTCGTTGTTTAGTACGAAATGCAGCTTTCAATGAAACAAGATCGCAATTAACGGCGTGGCATATTTGATTAAAAGTTGATTTCAGGTCTTCATTTGGTAATTGAGGAATACGAAGAAGAACTGCGTCAGCAGCAACTTCCTCTCTTTCAAATATGTCGCATATATGTTCCAGGTCAGCTAGTGCCCTTTTCATAACATTAGTTGGTTCTGAGTGGGTCTCAAGTTTGTTAACTCGATCTTTTAGTAACTCGATTGAATCGTTGGTGTGTTTGATGTGGAGGGAAAGATTGTTTTCCATGGTTTCAAATCGTTTCATAACCTCCTTGCGCAACTCCTGAATTTCTATGGTGATTTGGGAAACGATGCCATCGGTAATATTTTTGACAAGTCTTTCCATTTCGCAGTGAAGAATCATTGATGCTGTTGTTGCTATGTTCTCTTTGTTAACGTTGACTGCTTGTATTGGAGGGGTTGGTGTAAGGCTTTCAGATTTGTTTGTGGCTGCTGAAGCGGTTGACTGGAGTTTGTTTATCTTTCCAGATTTATTGGTAGTCACTGGAGTGGCCACCTTCGGATTGTCTTTACCATCCTTTCCAGATCGAGTTTGACGGTCACGCTCCATATTATTCGAAAGAGAAACAAATAACGATACTTTTGTTCTTAGTTTTTTTTTTATAGAAAAATTCACTTGCAGAGTGTTACAAAGAAAAATCAGAGGTGAAAAAAGCGAAATATTTTGTTAAATTTAATTATATTAAGCTTGAATCTTTGAAACTGAGAATAAACTTTCAAGCTACAAACACTGCGAGTAATACTTTCCGCACTTAGAGACCTTGTGGGTATTTTAAATGATACAAATACAATTGTTTTGCCGGACGATAATATAAGCACGTCTATTCGGTCTTGAACATCACAATGTTCCAAAGTGAGGCGGCTGACAAGAGGAAAACAACTTCATCATCTGGTGATCGTATAAGGACTGGAAGTAAAGATGAGGTGGTAAGCGGGAGGAAAACTACAATAGATATTGATCGTGTGAAGACTGGAAGTAAAGGTGAGGAAGCAAGCATGAGGAAAACGACTCTAGGAAATGGTGGTAGTTTGAGGACTGGAAATGGAAGTGAGGCTAAGAGAGGTGAATTAAGTGTGGGAAATGCATTGTTGGCAAATAACCATATGGTTAATGACAATTGGTACCTTGATTCTGGAGCCAGCGACCATATGACCTGTCGCAAGGATTGGTTCGCAAACTATGAAACGTTTTCTGTTCCCATAGACATTAGAGTTGGAAGTGGTGACAAAATACTAGCTTTAGGCATGGGTGATATCAATATTTTGTCCTTCAATGGAAAAATATGGTCTGAAAAATATTTGTCAAAGGTTTTGTACCAAAGCTCTCAGTTCATCTTTTTCCTAAAGTCAAGCTCTGTATAAAGGACTTAAATGTGTATCGGATAAGATGAGATGCGAATTTATAAAGGATGATGGTGTTGTAGTAGCAGTGGGAGAAGTGAGACACAACTTTTTAAAATGTGTTTTCGTGTCAAAATACAGGGGCCGACGGCAAATTTGGCTACTACCAAACCGTTGCCACTGAAGGTATGGCATGAAATGATGGCACGTCAGAACATAAAAAAGGTGCGTTCTCATCTTAAAGAACACAACATAAGTTTTATTGATGGTCAAGATTTTTCCTGTGATGCCTATGGAAAACAGCATCGTCTACCCTTTCGAAAAGTTCTTTTGAGTCAAGATATATGTGGTGTGTGGTCCCATGGAGGAACTATCTTTAGGGGGTGCCAGGTATTTCCTTCTTTTTAAGAATCATTTCTCGCATTTTAGGGTGGTGAAATTTTTAAAGATAAAATCTGATGTATACGCGTCGATTGAGGATTTTCTTGATCTCGCTCTTTGCGAAAGTCGACACGCAGTTAAAACCCTTCGCACTGACAATGGGTTAGAGTTCGTTAATGAATCCGTTGATTTGCTCCTGAAGGAAAGTCATATTTGTCATGAATCCAGTGTAGCGTATACACCAGAGCAAAATGGGACCATTGAGCGAGATAACCGCACGGTGGTCGAGGTAGCTCGAACAATGTTGAGCGCAAAGGGTTTAATCAAGCAGTTTTGGGCTGAAGCTGTCAACACGGCGGTTTATATTTTAAACCGCACTGCTGATAGCTCTTTGGGAGGATGAGTTATGCTGTGGAGCCAAGGTCAATAACGAGAGAATAAAAATAAATATAATATAAATAATAATATTAATATTGATATTAGTTTCAGCTAGTGTTGAAAGGTTCTTCTTTAGTCTCCTTCTTGTGTTTCATATTCTTTATTGATCGCAGCGGCAAAGGCATTTAGATTTCCATCGTTCTGTATGTTGATGCTCTCTGAGTCTGCACTCACTTTCACAAAAACGGATCCAGAGTGCGTATAAACGGCGAAGAGTGCACCATCGTGTTTAAGGCGCATGGCTTGTCTGAGAAAAGAGCGATTTCTTAAAGTCAAGCTCCCGTGTAGGTTAATACTTTGTTTTCCTTTCCCTTTGACTTTAACTCCTATGTCATCCAGATGTAGTAGTTTGTTGTTGGTTTTGTGAAAAAGAGCAACACATTTTAATACCGTATTTCTTTCTTTTGGAGAGTCGAATTTTATTATGATGGGGGCGTCGTGCACAGAGTTTTTGTTTCGTTGTTTAGTACGAAATGCAGCTTTCAATGAAACAAGATCGCAATTAACGGCGTGGCATATTTGATTAAAAGTTGATTTCAGGTCTTCATTTGGTAATTGAGGAATACGAAGAAGAACTGCGTCAGCAGCAACTTCCTCTCTTTCAAATATGTCGCATCTTTGTTCCAGGTCAGCTAGTGCCCTTTTCATAACATTAGTTGGTTCTGAGTGGGTCTCAAGTTTGTTAACTCGATCTTTTAGTAACTCGATTGAATCGTTGGTGTGTTTGATGTGGGGGAAAGATTGTTTTCCATGGTTTCAAATCGTTTCATAACCTCGTTGCGCAACTCCTGAATTTCTATGGTGATTTGGGAAACGATGCCATCGGTAATATTTTTGACAAGTCTTTCCATTTCGCAGTGAAGAATCATTGATGCTGTTGTTGCTATGTTCTCTTTGTTAACGTTGACTGCTTGTATTGGAGGGGTTGGTGTAAGGCTGTCAGATTTGTTTGTGGCTGCTGAAGCGGTTGACTGGAGTTTGTTTATCTTTCCAGATTTATTGGTAGTCACTGGAGTGGCCACCTTCGGATTGTCTTTACCATCCTTTCCAGATCGAGTTTCACGGTCACGCTCCATATTATTCGAAAGAGAAACAAATAACGATACTTTTGTTCTTAGTTTTTTTTTTATAGAAAAATTCACTTGCAGAGTGTTACAAAGAAAAATCAGAGGTGAAAAAAGCGAAATATTTTGTTAAATTTAATTATATTAAGCTTGAATCTTTGAAACTGAGAATAAACTTTCAAGCTACAAACACTGCGAGTAATACTTTCCGCACTTAGAGACCTTGTGGGTATTTTAAATGATACAAATACAATTGTTTTGCCGGACGATAATATAAGCACGTCTATTCGGTCTTGAACATCACAATGTTCCAAAGTGAGGCGGCTGACAAGAGGAAAACAACTTCATCATCTGGTGATCGTATAAGGACTGGAAGTAAAGATGAGGTGGTAAGCGGGAGGAAAACTACAATAGATATTGATCGTGTGAAGACTGGAAGTAAAGGTGAGGAAGCAAGCATGAGGAAAACGACTCTAGGAAATGGTGGTAGTTTGAGGACTGGAAATGGAAGTGAGGCTAAGAGAGGTGAATTAAGTGTGGGAAATGCATTGTTGGCAAATAACCATATGGTTAATGACAATTGGTACCTTGATTCTGGAGCCAGCGACCATATGACCTGTCGCAAGGATTGGTTCGCAAACTATGAAACGTTTTCTGTTCCCATAGACATTAGAGTTGGAAGTGGTGACAAAATACTAGCTTTAGGCATGGGTGATATCAATATTTTGTCCTTCAATGGAAAAATATGGTCTGAAAAATATTTGTCAAAGGTTTTGTACCAAAGCTCTCAGTTCATCTTTTTCCTAAAGTCAAGCTCTGGATAAAGGACTTAAATTTGTATCGGATAAGATGAGATGCGAATTTATAAAGGATGATGGTGTTGTAGTAGCAGTGGGAGAAGTGAGACACAACTTTTTGAAATGTGTTTTCGTGTCAAAATACAGGGGCCGACGGCAAATTTGGCTACTACCAAACCGTTGCCACTGAAGGTATGGCATGAAATGATGGCACGTCAGAACATAAAAAAGGTGCGTTCTCATCTTAAAGAACACAACATAAGTTTTATTGATGGTCAAGATTTTTCCTGTGATGCCTATGGAAAACAGTATCGTCAACC
The DNA here is from genome assembly GCA_949320155.1 of Melangyna quadrimaculata. Classification (NCBI taxonomy): domain Eukaryota; kingdom Metazoa; phylum Arthropoda; class Insecta; order Diptera; family Syrphidae; genus Melangyna; species Melangyna quadrimaculata. Next base: position 269,134,229 of record OX439483.1, read on the forward strand.
CTTTCCAAAAAGTTCTTTTGAGTCAAGATATATGTGGTGTGTGGTCCCATGGAGGAACTATCTTTAGGGGGTGCCAGGTATTTCCTTCTTTTTAAGAATCATTTCTCGCATTTTAGGGTGGTGAAATTTTTAAAGATAAAATCTGATGTATACGCGTCGATTGAGGATTTTCTTGATCTCGCTCTTTGCGAAAGTCGACACGCAGTTAAAACCCTTCGCACTGACAATGGGTTAGAGTTCGTTAATGAATCCGTTTATTTGCTCCTGAAGGAACGTCATATTTGTCATGAATCATGGTTTCAAATCGTTTCATAACCTCCTTGCGCAACTCCTGAATTTCTATGGTGATTTGGGAAACGATGCCATCGGTAATATTTTTGACAAGTCTTTCCATTTCGCAGTGAAGAATCATTGATGCTGTTGTTGCTATGTTCTCTTTGTTAACGTTGACTGCTTGTATTGGAGGGGTTGGTGTAAGGCTTTCAGATTTGTTTGTGGCTGCTGAAGCGGTTGACTGGAGTTTGTTTATCTTTCCAGATTTATTGGTAGTCACTGGAGTGGCCACCTTCGGATTGTCTTTACCATCCTTTCCAGATCGAGTTTGACGGTCACGCTCCATATTATTCGAAAGAGAAACAAATAACGATACTTTTGTTCTTAGTTTTTTTTTTATAGAAAAATTCACTTGCAGAGTGTTGCAAAGAAAAATCAGAGGTGAAAAAAGCGAAATATTTTGTTAAATTTAATTATATTAAGCTTGAATCTTTAAAACTGAGAATAAACTTTCAAGCTACAAACACTGCGAGTAATACTTTCCGCACTTAGAGACCTTGTGGGTATTTTAAATGATACAAATACAATTGTTTTGCCGGACGATAATATAAGCACGTCTATTCGGTCTTGAACATCACAATGTTCCAAAGTGAGGCGGCTGACAAGAGGAAAACAACTTCATCATCTGGTGATCGTATAAGGACTGGAAGTAAAGATGAGGTGGTAAGCGGGAGGAAAACTACAATAGATATTGATCGTGTGAAGACTGGAAGTAAAGGTGAGGAAGCAAGCATGAGGAAAACGACTCTAGGAAATGGTGGTAGTTTGAGGACTGGAAATGGAAGTGAGGCTAAGAGAGGTGAATTAAGTGTGGGAAATGCATTGTTGGCAAATAACCATATGGTTAATGACAATTGGTACCTTGATTCTGGAGCCAGCGACCATATGACCTGTCGCAAGGATTGGTTCGCAAACTATGAAACGTTTTCTGTTCCCATAGACATTAGAGTTGGAAGTGGTGACAAAATACTAGCTTTAGGCATGGGTGATATCAATATTTTGTCCTTCAATGGAAAAATATGGTCTGAAAAATATTTGTCAAAGGTTTTGTACCAAAGCTCTCAGTTCATCTTTTTCCTAAAGTCAAGCTCTGGATAAAGGACTTAAATGTGTATCGGATAAGATGAGATGCGAATTTATAAAGGATGATGGTGTTGTAGTAGCAGTGGGAGAAGTGAGACACAACTTTTTAAAATGTGTTTTCGTGTCAAAATACAGGGGCCGACGGCAAATTTGGCTACTACCAAACCGTTGCCACTGAAGGTATGGCATGAAATGATGGCACGTCAGAACATAAAAAAGGTGCGTTCTCATCTTAAAGAACACAACATAAGTTTTATTGATGGTCAAGATTTTTCCTGTGATGCCTATGGAAAACAGCATCGTCTACCCTTTCCAAAAAGTTCTTTTGAGTCAAGATATATGTGGTGTGTGGTCCCATGGAGGAACTATCTTTAGGGGGTGCCAGGTATTTCCTTCTTTTTAAGAATCATTTCTCGCATTTTAGGGTGGTGAAATTTTTAAAGATAAAATCTGATGTATACGCGTCGATTGAGGATTTTCTTGATCTCGCTCTTTGCGAAAGTCGACACGCAGTTAAAACCCTTCGCACTGACAATGGGTTAGAGTTCGTTAATGAATCCGTTGATTTGCTCCTGAAGGAAAGTCATATTTGTCATGAATCCAGTGTAGCGTATACACCAGAGCAAAATGGGACCATTGAGCGAGATAACCGCACGGTGGTCGAGGTAGCTCGAACAATGTTGAGCGCAAAGGGTTTAATCAAGCAGTTTTGGGCTGAAGCTGTCAACACGGCGGTTTATATTTTAAACCGCACTGCTGATAGCTCTTTGGGAGGATGAGTTATGCTGTGGAGCCAAGGTCAATAACGAGAGAATAAAAATAAATATAATATAAATAATAATATTAATATTGATATTAGTTTCAGCTAGTGTTGAAAGGTTCTTCTTTAGTCTCCTTCTTGTGTTTCATATTCTTTATTGATCGCAGCGGCAAAGGCATTTAGATTTCCATCGTTCTGTATGTTGATGCTCTCTGAGTCTGCACTCACTTTCACAAAAACGTATCCAGAGTGCGTATAAACGGCGAAGAGTGCACCATCGTGTTTAAGGCGCATGGCTTGTCTGAGAAAAGAGCGATTTCTTAAAGTCAAGCTCCCGTGTAGGTTAATACTTTGTTTTCCTTTCCCTTTGACTTTAACTCCTATGTCATCCAGATGTAGTAGTTTGTTGTTGGTTTTGTGAAAAAGAGCAACACATTTTAATACCGTATTTCTTTCTTTTGGAGAGTCGAATTTTATTATGATGGGGGCGTCGTGCACAGAGTTTTTGTTTCGTTGTTTAGTACGAAATGCAGCTTTCAATGAAACAAGATCGCAATTAACGGCGTGGCATATTTGATTAAAAGTTGATTTCAGGTCTTCATTTGGTAATTGAGGAATACGAAGAAGAACTGCGTCAGCAGCAACTTCCTCTCTTTCAAATATGTCGCATCTATGTTCCAGGTCAGCTAGTGCCCTTTTCATAACATTAGTTGGTTCTGAGTGGGTCTCAAGTTTGTTAACTCGATCTTTTAGTAACTCGATTGAATCGTTGGTGTGTTTGATGTGGGGGAAAGATTGTTTTCCATGGTTTCAAATCGTTTCATAACCTCGTTGCGCAACTCCTGAATTTCTATGGTGATTTGGGAAACGATGCCATCGGTAATATTTTTGACAAGTCTTTCCATTTCGCAGTGAAGAATCATTGATGCTGTTGTTGCTATGTTCTCTTTGTTAACGTTGACTGCTTGTATTGGAGGGGTTGGTGTAAGGCTGTCAGATTTGTTTGTGGCTGCTGAAGCGGTTGACTGGAGTTTGTTTATCTTTCCAGATTTATTGGTAGTCACTGGAGTGGCCACCTTCGGATTGTCTTTACCATCCTTTCCAGATCGAGTTTCACGGTCACGCTCCATATTATTCGAAAGAGAAACAAATAACGATACTTTTGTTCTTAGTTTTTTTTTTATAGAAAAATTCACTTGCAGAGTGTTACAAAGAAAAATCAGAGGTGAAAAAAGCGAAATATTTTGTTAAATTTAATTATATTAAGCTTGAATCTTTGAAACTGAGAATAAACTTTCAAGCTACAAACACTGCGAGTAATACTTTCCGCACTTAGAGACCTTGTGGGTATTTTAAATGATACAAATACAATTGTTTTGCCGGACGATAATATAAGCACGTCTATTCGGTCTTGAACATCACAATGTTCCAAAGTGAGGCGGCTGACAAGAGGAAAACAACTTCATCATCTGGTGATCGTATAAGGACTGGAAGTAAAGATGAGGTGGTAAGCGGGAGGAAAACTACAATAGATATTGATCGTGTGAAGACTGGAAGTAAAGGTGAGGAAGCAAGCATGAGGAAAACGACTCTAGGAAATGGTGGTAGTTTGAGGACTGGAAATGGAAGTGAGGCTAAGAGAGGTGAATTAAGTGTGGGAAATGCATTGTTGGCAAATAACCATATGGTTAATGACAATTGGTACCTTGATTCTGGAGCCAGCGACCATATGACCTGTCGCAAGGATTGGTTCGCAAACTATGAAACGTTTTCTGTTCCCATAGACATTAGAGTTGGAAGTGGTGACAAAATACTAGCTTTAGGCATGGGTGATATCAATATTTTGTCCTTCAATGGAAAAATATGGTCTGAAAAATATTTGTCAAAGGTTTTGTACCAAAGCTCTCAGTTCATCTTTTTCCTAAAGTCAAGCTCTGGATAAAGGACTTAAATGTGTATCGGATAAGATGAGATGCGAATTTATAAAGGATGATGGTGTTGTAGTAGCAGTGGGAGAAGTGAGACACAACTTTTTAAAATGTGTTTTCGTGTCAAAATACAGGGGCCGACGGCAAATTTGGCTACTACCAAACCGTTGCCACTGAAGGTATGGCATGAAATGATGGCACGTCAGAACATAAAAAAGGTGCGTTCTCATCTTAAAGAACACAACATAAGTTTTATTGATGGTCAAGATTTTTCCTGTGATGCCTATGGAAAACAGCATCGTCTACCCTTTCCAAAAAGTTCTTTTGAGTCAAGATATATGTGGTGTGTGGTCCCATGGAGGAACTATCTTTAGGGGGTGCCAGGTATTTCCTTCTTTTTAAGAATCATTTCTCGCATTTTAGGGTGGTGAAATTTTTAAAGATAAAATCTGATGTATACGCGTCGATTGAGGATTTTCTTGATCTCGCTCTTTGCGAAAGTCGACACGCAGTTAAAACCCTTCGCACTGACAATGGGTTAGAGTTCGTTAATGAATCCGTTTATTTGCTCCTGAAGGAACGTCATATTTGTCATGAATCCAGTGTAGCGTATACACCAGAGCAAAATGGGACCATTGAGCGAGATAACCGCACGGTGGTCGAGGCAGCTCGAACAATGTTCAGCGCAAAGGGTTTAATCAAGCAGTTTTGGGCTGAAGCTGTCAACACGGCGGTTTATATTTTAAACCGCACTGCTGATAGCTCTTTGGGAGGATGAGTTATGCTGTGGAGCCAAGGTCAATAACGAGAGAATAAAAATAAATATAATATAAATAATAATATTAATATTGATATTAGTTTCAGCTAGTGTTGAAAGGTTCTTCTTTAGTCTCCTTCTTGTGTTTCATATTCTTTATTGATCGCAGCGGCAAAGGCATTTAGATTTCCATCGTTCTGTATGTTGATGCTCTCTGAGTCTGCACTCACTTTCACAAAAACGGAGCCAGAGTGCGTATAAACGGCGAAGAGTGCACCATCGTGTTTAAGGCGCATGGCTTGTCTGAGAAAAGAGCGATTTCTTAAAGTCAAGCTCCCGTGTAGGTTAATACTTTGTTTTCCTTTCCCCTTGACTTTAACTCCTATGTCATCCAGATGTAGTAGTTTGTTGTTGGTTTTGTGAAAAAGAGCAACACATTTTAATACCGTATTTCTTTCTTTTGGAGAGTCGAATTTTATTATGATGGGGGCGTCGTGCACAGAGTTTTTGTTTCGTTGTTTAGTACGAAATGCAGCTTTCAATGAAACAAGATCGCAATTAACGGCGTGGCATATTTGATTAAAAGTTGATTTCAGGTCTTCATTTGGTAATTGAGGAATACGAAGAAGAACTGCGTCAGCAGCAACTTCCTCTCTTTCAAATATGTCGCATCTATGTTCCAGGTCAGCTAGTGCCCTTTTCATAACATTAGTTGGTTCTGAGTGGGTCTCAAGTTTGTTAACTCGATCTTTTAGTAACTCGATTGAATCGTTGGTGTGTTTGATGTGGAGGGAAAGATTGTTTTCCATGGTTTCAAATCGTTTCATAACCTCGTTGCGCAACTCCTGAATTTCTATGGTGATTTGGGAAACGATGCCATCGGTAATATTTTTGACAAGTCTTTCCATTTCGCAGTGAAGAATCATTGATGCTGTTGTTGCTATGTTCTCTTTGTTAACGTTGACTGCTTGTATTGGAGGGGTTGGTGTAAGGCTTTCAGATTTGTTTGTGGCTGCTGAAGCGGTTGACTGGAGTTTGTTTATCTTTCCAGATTTATTGGTAGTCACTGGAGTGGCCACCTTCGGATTGTCTTTACCATCCTTTCCAGATCGAGTTTGACGGTCACGCTCCATATTATTCGAAAGAGAAACAAATAACGATACTTTTGTTCTTAGTTTTTTTTTTTATAGAAAAATTCACTTGCAGAGTGTTACAAAGAAAAATCAGAGGTGAAAAAAGCGAAATATTTTGTTAAATTTAATTATATTAAGCTTGAATCTTTGAAACTGAGAATAAACTTTCAAGCTACAAACACTGCGAGTAATACTTTCCGCACTTAGAGACCTTGTGGGTATTTTAAATGATACAAATACAATTGTTTTGCCGGACGATAATATAAGCACGTCTATTCGGTCTTGAACATCACAATGTTCCAAAGTGAGGCGGCTGACAAGAGGAAAACAACTTCATCATCTGGTGATCGTATAAGGACTGGAAGTAAAGATGAGGTGGTAAGCGGGAGGAAAACTACAATAGATATTGATCGTGTGAAGACTGGAAGTAAAGGTGAGGAAGCAAGCATGAGGAAAACGACTCTAGGAAATGGTGGTAGTTTGAGGACTGGAAATGGAAGTGAGGCTAAGAGAGGTGAATTAAGTGTGGGAAATGCATTGTTGGCAAATAACCATATGGTTAATGACAATTGGTACCTTGATTCTGGAGCCAGCGACCATATGACCTGTCGCAAGGATTGGTTCGCAAACTATGAAACGTTTTCTGTTCCCATAGACATTAGAGTTGGAAGTGGTGACAAAATACTAGCTTTAGGCATGGGTGATATCAATATTTTGTCCTTCAATGGAAAAATATGGTCTGAAAAATATTTGTCAAAGGTTTTGTACCAAAGCTCTCAGTTCATCTTTTTCCTAAAGTCAAGCTCTGGATAAAGGACTTAAATTTGTATCGGATAAGATGAGATGCGAATTTATAAAGGATGATGGTGTTGTAGTAGCAGTGGGAGAAGTGAGACACAACTTTTTGAAATGTGTTTTCGTGTCAAAATACAGGGGCCGACGGCAAATTTGGCTACTACCAAACCGTTGCCACTGAAGGTATGGCATGAAATGATGGCACGTCAGAACATAAAAAAGGTGCGTTCTCATCTTAAAGAACACAACATAAGTTTTATTGATGGTCAAGATTTTTCCTGTGATGCCTATGGAAAACAGCATCGTCTACCCTTTCCAAAAAGTTCTTTTGAGTCAAGATATATGTGGTGTGTGGTCCCATGGAGGAACTATCTTTAGGGGGTGCCAGGTATTTCCTTCTTTTTAAGAATCATTTCTCGCATTTTAGGGTGGTGAAATTTTTAAAGATAAAATCTGATGTATACGCGTCGATTGAGGATTTTCTTGATCTCGCTCTTTGCGAAAGTCGACACGCAGTTAAAACCCTTCGCACTGACAATGGGTTAGAGTTCGTTAATGAATCCGTTTATTTGCTCCTGAAGGAACGTCATATTTGTCATGAATCCAGTGTAGCGTATACACCAGAGCAAAATGGGACCATTGAGCGAGATAACCGCACGGTGGTCGAGGCAGCTCGAACAATGTTGAGCGCAAAGGGTTTAATCAAGCAGTTTTGGGCTGAAGCTGTCAACACGGCGGTTTATATTTTAAACCGCACTGCTGATAGCTCTTTGGGAGGATGAGTTATACTGTGGAGCCAAGGTCAATAACGAGAGAATAAAAATAAATATAATATAAATAATAATATTAATATTGATATTAGTTTCAGCTAGTGTTGAAAGGTTCTTCTTTAGTCTCCTTCTTGTGTTTCATATTCTTTATTGATCGCAGCGGCAAAGGCATTTAGATTTCCATCGTTCTGTATGTTGATGCTCTCTGAGTCTGCACTCACTTTCACAAAAACGGATCCAGAGTGCGTATAAACGGCGAAGAGTGCACCATCGTGTTTAAGGCGCATGGCTTGTCTGAGAAAAGAGCGATTTCTTAAAGTCAAGCTCCCGTGTAGGTTAATACTTTGTTTTCCTTTCCCCTTGACTTTAACTCCTATGTCATCCAGATGTAGTAGTTTGTTGTTGGTTTTGTGAAAAAGAGCAACACATTTTAATACCGTATTTCTTTCTTTTGGAGAGTCGAATTTTATTATGATGGGGGCGTCGTGCACAGAGTTTTTGTTTCGTTGTTTAGTACGAAATGCAGCTTTCAATGAAACAAGATCGCAATTAACGGCGTGGCATATTTGATTAAAAGTTGATTTCAGGTCTTCATTTGGTAATTGAGGAATACGAAGAAGAACTGCGTCAGCAGCAACTTCCTCTCTTTCAAATATGTCGCATCTATGTTCCAGGTCAGCTAGTGCCCTTTTCATAACATTAGTTGGTTCTGAGTGGGTCTCAAGTTTGTTAACTCGATCTTTTAGTAACTCGATTGAATCGTTGGTGTGTTTGATGTGGAGGGAAAGATTGTTTTCCATGGTTTCAAATCGTTTCATAACCTCGTTGCGCAACTCCTGAATTTCTATGGTGATTTGGGAAACGATGCCATCGGTAATATTTTTGACAAGTCTTTCCATTTCGCAGTGAAGAATCATTGATGCTGTTGTTGCTATGTTCTCTTTGTTAACGTTGACTGCTTGTATTGGAGGGGTTGGTGTAAGGCTTTCAGATTTGTTTGTGGCTGCTGAAGCGGTTGACTGGAGTTTGTTTATCTTTCCAGATTTATTGGTAGTCACTGGAGTGGCCACCTTCGGATTGTCTTTACCATCCTTTCCAGATCGAGTTTGACGGTCACGCTCCATATTATTCGAAAGAGAAACAAATAACGATACTTTTGTTCTTAGTTTTTTTTTTTATAGAAAAATTCACTTGCAGAGTGTTACAAAGAAAAATCAGAGGTGAAAAAAGCGAAATATTTTGTTAAATTTAATTATATTAAGCTTGAATCTTTGAAACTGAGAATAAACTTTCAAGCTACAAACACTGCGAGTAATACTTTCCGCACTTAGAGACCTTGTGGGTATTTTAAATGATACAAATACAATTGTTTTGCCGGACGATAATATAAGCACGTCTATTCGGTCTTGAACATCACAATGTTCCAAAGTGAGGCGGCTGACAAGAGGAAAACAACTTCATCATCTGGTGATCGTATAAGGACTGGAAGTAAAGATGAGGTGGTAAGCGGGAGGAAAACTACAATAGATATTGATCGTGTGAAGACTGGAAGTAAAGGTGAGGAAGCAAGCATGAGGAAAACGACTCTAGGAAATGGTGGTAGTTTGAGGACTGGAAATGGAAGTGAGGCTAAGAGAGGTGAATTAAGTGTGGGAAATGCATTGTTGGCAAATAACCATATGGTTAATGACAATTGGTACCTTGATTCTGGAGCCAGCGACCATATGACCTGTCGCAAGGATTGGTTCGCAAACTATGAAACGTTTTCTGTTCCCATAGACATTAGAGTTGGAAGTGGTGACAAAATACTAGCTTTAGGCATGGGTGATATCAATATTTTGTCCTTCAATGGAAAAATATGGTCTGAAAAATATTTGTCAAAGGTTTTGTACCAAAGCTCTCAGTTCATCTTTTTCCTAAAGTCAAGCTCTGGATAAAGGACTTAAATTTGTATCGGATAAGATGAGATGCGAATTTATAAAGGATGATGGTGTTGTAGTAGCAGTGGGAGAAGTGAGACACAACTTTTTGAAATGTGTTTTCGTGTCAAAATACAGGGGCCGACGGCAAATTTGGCTACTACCAAACCGTTGCCACTGAAGGTATGGCATGAAATGATGGCACGTCAGAACATAAAAAAGGTGCGTTCTCATCTTAAAGAACACAACATAAGTTTTATTGATGGTCAAGATTTTTCCTGTGATGCCTATGGAAAACAGCATCGTCTACCCTTTCCAAAAAGTTCTTTTGAGTCAAGATATATGTGGTGTGTGGTCCCATGGAGGAACTATCTTTAGGGGGTGCCAGGTATTTCCTTCTTTTTAAGAATCATTTCTCGCATTTTAGGGTGGTGAAATTTTTAAAGATAAAATCTGATGTATACGCGTCGATTGAGGATTTTCTTGATCTCGCTCTTTGCGAAAGTCGACACGCAGTTAAAACCCTTCGCACTGACAATGGGTTAGAGTTCGTTAATGAATCCGTTTATTTGCTCCTGAAGGAACGTCATATTTGTCATGAATCCAGTGTAGCGTATACACCAGAGCAAAATGGGACCATTGAGCGAGATAACCGCACGGTGGTCGAGGCAGCTCGAACAATGTTGAGCGCAAAGGGTTTAATCAAGCAGTTTTGGGCTGAAGCTGTCAACACGGCGGTTTATATTTTAAACCGCACTGCTGATAGCTCTTTGGGAGGATGAGTTATGCTGTGGAGCCAAGGTCAATAACGAGAGAATAAAAATAAATATAATATAAATAATAATATTAATATTGATATTAGTTTCAGCTAGTGTTGAAAGGTTCTTCTTTAGTCTCCTTCTTGTGTTTCATATTCTTTATTGATCGCAGCGGCAAAGGCATTTAGATTTCCATCGTTCTGTATGTTGATGCTCTCTGAGTCTGCACTCACTTTCACAAAAACGGATCCAGAGTGCGTATAAACGGCGAAGAGTGCACCATCGTGTTTAAGGCGCATGGCTTGTCTGAGAAAAGAGCGATTTCTTAAAGTCAAGCTCCCGTGTAGGTTAATACTTTGTTTTCCTTTCCCCTTGACTTTAACTCCTATGTCATCCAGATGTAGTAGTTTGTTGTTGGTTTTGTGAAAAAGAGCAACACATTTTAATACCGTATTTCTTTCTTTTGGAGAGTCGAATTTTATTATGATGGGGGCGTCGTGCACAGAGTTTTTGTTTCGTTGTTTAGTACGAAATGCAGCTTTCAATGAAACAAGATCGCAATTAACGGCGCGGCATATTTGATTAAAAGTTGATTTCAGGTCTTCATTTGGTAATTGAGGAATACGAAGAAGAACTGCGTCAGCAGCAACTTCCTCTCTTTCAAATATGTCGCATCTATGTTCCAGGTCAGCTAGTGCCCTTTTCATAACATTAGTTGGTTCTGAGTGGGTCTCAAGTTTGTTAACTCGATCTTTTAGTAACTCGATTGAATCGTTGGTGTGTTTGATGTGGAGGGAAAGATTGTTTTCCATGGTTTCAAATCGTTTCATAACCTCGTTGCGCAACTCCTGAATTTCTATGGTGATTTGGGAAACGATGCCATCGGTAATATTTTTGACAAGTCTTTCCATTTCGCAGTGAAGAATCATTGATGCTGTTGTTGCTATGTTCTCTTTGTTAACGTTGACTGCTTGTATTGGAGGGGTTGGTGTAAGGCTTTCAGATTTGTTTGTGGCTGCTGAAGCGGTTGACTGGAGTTTGTTTATCTTTCCAGATTTATTGGTAGTCACTGGAGTGGCCACCTTCGGATTGTCTTTACCATCCTTTCCAGATCGAGTTTGACGGTCACGCTCCATATTATTCGAAAGAGAAACAAATAACGATACTTTTGTTCTTAGTTTTTTTTTTATAGAAAAATTCACTTGCAGAGTGTTACAAAGAAAAATCAGAGGTGAAAAAAGCGAAATATTTTGTTAAATTTAATTATATTAAGCTTGAATCTTTGAAACTGAGAATAAACTTTCAAGCTACAAACACTGCGAGTAATACTTTCCGCACTTAGAGACCTTGTGGGTATTTTAAATGATACAAATACAATTGTTTTGCCGGACGATAATATAAGCACGTCTATTCGGTCTTGAACATCACAATGTTCCAAAGTGAGGCGGCTGACAAGAGGAAAACAACTTCATCATCTGGTGATCGTATAAGGACTGGAAGTAAAGATGAGGTGGTAAGCGGGAGGAAAACTACAATAGATATTGATCGTGTGAAGACTGGAAGTAAAGGTGAGGAAGCAAGCATGAGGAAAACGACTCTAGGAAATGGTGGTAGTTTGAGGACTGGAAATGGAAGTGAGGCTAAGAGAGGTGAATTAAGTGTGGGAAATGCATTGTTGGCAAATAACCATATGGTTAATGACAATTGGTACCTTGATTCTGGAGCCAGCGACCATATGACCTGTCGCAAGGATTGGTTCGCAAACTATGAAACGTTTTCTGTTCCCATAGACATTAGAGTTGGAAGTGGTGACAAAATACTAGCTTTAGGCATGGGTGATATCAATATTTTGTCCTTCAATGGAAAAATATGGTCTGAAAAATATTTGTCAAAGGTTTTGTACCAAAGCTCTCAGTTCATCTTTTTCCTAAAGTCAAGCTCTGGATAAAGGACTTAAATTTGTATCGGATAAGATGAGATGCGAATTTATAAAGGATGATGGTGTTGTAGTAGCAGTGGGAGAAGTGAGACACAACTTTTTGAAATGTGTTTTCGTGTCAAAATACAGGGGCCGACGGCAAATTTGGCTACTACCAAACCGTTGCCACTGAAGGTATGGCATGAAATGATGGCACGTCAGAACATAAAAAAGGTGCGTTCTCATCTTAAAGAACACAACATAAGTTTTATTGATGGTCAAGATTTTTCCTGTGATGCCTATGGAAAACAGCATCGTCTACCCTTTCCAAAAAGTTCTTTTGAGTCAAGATATATGTGGTGTGTGGTCCCATGGAGGAACTATCTTTAGGGGGTGCCAGGTATTTCCTTCTTTTTAAGAATCATTTCTCGCATTTTAGGGTGGTGAAATTTTTAAAGATAAAATCTGATGTATACGCGTCGATTGAGGATTTTCTTGATCTCGCTCTTTGCGAAAGTCGACACGCAGTTAAAACCCTTCGCACTGACAATGGGTTAGAGTTCGTTAATGAATCCGTTTATTTGCTCCTGAAGGAACGTCATATTTGTCATGAATCCAGTGTAGCGTATACACCAGAGCAAAATGGGACCATTGAGCGAGATAACCGCACGGTGGTCGAGGCAGCTCGAACAATGTTGAGCGCAAAGGGTTTAATCAAGCAGTTTTGGGCTGAAGCTGTCAACACGGCGGTTTATATTTTAAACCGCACTGCTGATAGCTCTTTGGGAGGATGAGTTATGCTGTGGAGCCAAGGTCAATAACGAGAGAATAAAAATAAATATAATATAAATAATAATATTAATATTGATATTAGTTTCAGCTAGTGTTGAAAGGTTCTTCTTTAGTCTCCTTCTTGTGTTTCATATTCTTTATTGATCGCAGCGGCAAAGGCATTTAGATTTCCATCGTTCTGTATGTTGATGCTCTCTGAGTCTGCACTCACTTTCACAAAAACGGATCCAGAGTGCGTATAAACGGCGAAGAGTGCACCATCGTGTTTAAGGCGCATGGCTTGTCTGAGAAAAGAGCGATTTCTTAAAGTCAAGCTCCCGTGTAGGTTAATACTTTGTTTTCCTTTCCCCTTGACTTTAACTCCTATGTCATCCAGATGTAGTAGTTTGTTGTTGGTTTTGTGAAAAAGAGCAACACATTTTAATACCGTATTTCTTTCTTTTGGAGAGTCGAATTTTATTATGATGGGGGCGTCGTGCACAGAGTTTTTGTTTCGTTGTTTAGTACGAAATGCAGCTTTCAATGAAACAAGATCGCAATTAACGGCGTGGCATATTTGATTAAAAGTTGATTTCAGGTCTTCATTTGGTAATTGAGGAATACGAAGAAGAACTGCGTCAGCAGCAACTTCCTCTCTTTCAAATATGTCGCATCTATGTTCCAGGTCAGCTAGTGCCCTTTTCATAACATTAGTTGGTTCTGAGTGGGTCTCAAGTTTGTTAACTCGATCTTTTAGTAACTCGATTGAATCGTTGGTGTGTTTGATGTGGAGGGAAAGATTGTTTTCCATGGTTTCAAATCGTTTCATAACCTCGTTGCGCAACTCCTGAATTTCTATGGTGATTTGGGAAACGATGCCATCGGTAATATTTTTGACAAGTCTTTCCATTTCGCAGTGAAGAATCATTGATGCTGTTGTTGCTATGTTCTCTTTGTTAACGTTGACTGCTTGTATTGGAGGGGTTGGTGTAAGGCTTTCAGATTTGTTTGTGGCTGCTGAAGCGGTTGACTGGAGTTTGTTTATCTTTCCAGATTTATTGGTAGTCACTGGAGTGGCCACCTTCGGATTGTCTTTACCATCCTTTCCAGATCGAGTTTGACGGTCACGCTCCATATTATTCGAAAGAGAAACAAATAACGATACTTTTGTTCTTAGTTTTTTTTTTTATAGAAAAATTCACTTGCAGAGTGTTACAAAGAAAAATCAGAGGTGAAAAAAGCGAAATATTTTGTTAAATTTAATTATATTAAGCTTGAATCTTTGAAACTGAGAATAAACTTTCAAGCTACAAACACTGCGAGTAATACTTTCCGCACTTAGAGACCTTGTGGGTATTTTAAATGATACAAATACAATTGTTTTACCGGACGATAATATAAGCACGTCTATTCGGTCTTGAACATCACAATGTTCCAAAGTGAGGCGGCTGACAAGAGGAAAACAACTTCATCATCTGGTGATCGTATAAGGACTAGAAGTAAAGATGAGGTGGTAAGCGGGAGGAAAACTACAATAGATATTGATCGTGTGAAGACTGGAAGTAAAGGTGAGGAAGCAAGCATGAGGAAAACGACTCTAGGAAATGGTGGTAGTTTGAGGACTGGAAATGGAAGTGAGGCTAAGAGAGGTGAATTAAGTGTGGGAAATGCATTGTTGGCAAATAACCATATGGTTAATGACAATTGGTACCTTGATTCTGGAGCCAGCGACCATATGACCTGTCGCAAGGATTGGTTCGCAAACTATGAAACGTTTTCTGTTCCCATAGACATTAGAGTTGGAAGTGGTGACAAAATACTAGCTTTAGGCATGGGTGATATCAATATTTTGTCCTTCAATGGAAAAATATGGTCTGAAAAATATTTGTCAAAGGTTTTGTACCAAAGCTCTCAGTTCATCTTTTTCCTAAAGTCAAGCTCTGGATAAAGGACTTAAATTTGTATCGGATAAGATGAGATGCGAATTTATAAAGGATGATGGTGTTGTAGTAGCAGTGGGAGAAGTGAGACACAACTTTTTGAAATGTGTTTTCGTGTCAAAATACAGGGGCCGACGGCAAATTTGGCTACTACCAAACCGTTGCCACTGAAGGTATGGCATGAAATGATGGCACGTCAGAACATAAAAAAGGTGCGTTCTCATCTTAAAGAACACAACATAAGTTTTATTGATGGTCAAGATTTTTCCTTTCCAAAAAGTTCTTTTGAGTCAAGATATATGTGGTGTGTGGTCCCATGGAGGAACTATCTTTAGGGGGTGCCAGGTATTTCCTTCTTTTTAAGAATCATTTCTCGCATTTTAGGGTGGTGAAATTTTTAAAGATAAAATCTGATGTATACGCGTCGATTGAGGATTTTCTTGATCTCGCTCTTTGCGAAAGTCGACACGCAGTTAAAACCCTTCGCACTGACAATGGGTTAGAGTTCGTTAATGAATCCGTTTATTTGCTCCTGAAGGAACGTCATATTTGTCATGAATCCAGTGTAGCGTATACACCAGAGCAAAATGGGACCATTGAGCGAGATAACCGCACGGTGGTCGAGGCAGCTCGAACAATGTTGAGCGCAAAGGGTTTAATCAAGCAGTTTTGGGCTGAAGCTGTCAACACGGCGGTTTATATTTTAAACCGCACTGCTGATAGCTCTTTGGGAGGATGAGTTATGCTGTGGAGCCAAGGTCAATAACGAGAGAATAAAAATAAATATAATATAAATAATAATATTAATATTGATATTAGTTTCAGCTAGTGTTGAAAGGTTCTTCTTTAGTCTCCTTCTTGTGTTTCATATTCTTTATTGATCGCAGCGGCAAAGGCATTTAGATTTCCATCGTTCTGTATGTTGATGCTCTCTGAGTCTGCACTCACTTTCACAAAAACGGATCCAGAGTGCGTATAAACGGCGAAGAGTGCACCATCGTGTTTAAGGCGCATGGCTTGTCTGAGAAAAGAGCGATTTCTTAAAGTCAAGCTCCCGTGTAGGTTAATACTTTGTTTTCCTTTCCCCTTGACTTTAACTCCTATGTCATCCAGATGTAGTAGTTTGTTGTTGGTTTTGTGAAAAAGAGCAACACATTTTAATACCGTATTTCTTTCTTTTGGAGAGTCGAATTTTATTATGATGGGGGCGTCGTGCACAGAGTTTTTGTTTCGTTGTTTAGTACGAAATGCAGCTTTCAATGAAACAAGATCGCAATTAACGGCGCGGCATATTTGATTAAAAGTTGATTTCAGGTCTTCATTTGGTAATTGAGGAATACGAAGAAGAACTGCGTCAGCAGCAACTTCCTCTCTTTCAAATATGTCGCATCTATGTTCCAGGTCAGCTAGTGCCCTTTTCATAACATTAGTTGGTTCTGAGTGGGTCTCAAGTTTGTTAACTCGATCTTTTAGTAACTCGATTGAATCGTTGGTGTGTTTGATGTGGAGGGAAAGATTGTTTTCCATGGTTTCAAATCGTTTCATAACCTCGTTGCGCAACTCCTGAATTTCTATGGTGATTTGGGAAACGATGCCATCGGTAATATTTTTGACAAGTCTTTCCATTTCGCAGTGAAGAATCATTGATGCTGTTGTTGCTATGTTCTCTTTGTTAACGTTGACTGCTTGTATTGGAGGGGTTGGTGTAAGGCTTTCAGATTTGTTTGTGGCTGCTGAAGCGGTTGACTGGAGTTTGTTTATCTTTCCAGATTTATTGGTAGTCACTGGAGTGGCCACCTTCGGATTGTCTTTACCATCCTTTCCAGATCGAGTTTGACGGTCACGCTCCATATTATTCGAAAGAGAAACAAATAACGATACTTTTGTTCTTAGTTTTTTTTTTATAGAAAAATTCACTTGCAGAGTGTTACAAAGAAAAATCAGAGGTGAAAAAAGCGAAATATTTTGTTAAATTTAATTATATTAAGCTTGAATCTTTGAAACTGAGAATAAACTTTCAAGCTACAAACACTGCGAGTAATACTTTCCGCACTTAGAGACCTTGTGGGTATTTTAAATGATACAAATACAATTGTTTTGCCGGACGATAATATAAGCACGTCTATTCGGTCTTGAACATCACAATGTTCCAAAGTGAGGCGGCTGACAAGAGGAAAACAACTTCATCATCTGGTGATCGTATAAGGACTGGAAGTAAAGATGAGGTGGTAAGCGGGAGGAAAACTACAATAGATATTGATCGTGTGAAGACTGGAAGTAAAGGTGAGGAAGCAAGCATGAGGAAAACGACTCTAGGAAATGGTGGTAGTTTGAGGACTGGAAATGGAAGTGAGGCTAAGAGAGGTGAATTAAGTGTGGGAAATGCATTGTTGGCAAATAACCATATGGTTAATGACAATTGGTACCTTGATTCTGGAGCCAGCGACCATATGACCTGTCGCAAGGATTGGTTCGCAAACTATGAAACGTTTTCTGTTCCCATAGACATTAGAGTTGGAAGTGGTGACAAAATACTAGCTTTAGGCATGGGTGATATCAATATTTTGTCCTTCAATGGAAAAATATGGTCTGAAAAATATTTGTCAAAGGTTTTGTACCAAAGCTCTCAGTTCATCTTTTTCCTAAAGTCAAGCTCTGGATAAAGGACTTAAATTTGTATCGGATAAGATGAGATGCGAATTTATAAAGGATGATGGTGTTGTAGTAGCAGTGGGAGAAGTGAGACACAACTTTTTGAAATGTGTTTTCGTGTCAAAATACAGGGGCCGACGGCAAATTTGGCTACTACCAAACCGTTGCCACTGAAGGTATGGCATGAAATGATGGCACGTCAGAACATAAAAAAGGTGCGTTCTCATCTTAAAGAACACAACATAAGTTTTATTGATGGTCAAGATTTTTCCTGTGATGCCTATGGAAAACAGCATCGTCTACCCTTTCCAAAAAGTTCTTTTGAGTCAAGATATATGTGGTGTGTGGTCCCATGGAGGAACTATCTTTAGGGGGTGCCAGGTATTTCCTTCTTTTTAAGAATCATTTCTCGCATTTTAGGGTGGTGAAATTTTTAAAGATAAAATCTGATGTATACGCGTCGATTGAGGATTTTCTTGATCTCGCTCTTTGCGAAAGTCGACACGCAGTTAAAACCCTTCGCACTGACAATGGGTTAGAGTTCGTTAATGAATCCGTTTATTTGCTCCTGAAGGAACGTCATATTTGTCATGAATCCAGTGTAGCGTATACACCAGAGCAAAATGGGACCATTGAGCGAGATAACCGCACGGTGGTCGAGGCAGCTCGAACAATGTTGAGCGCAAAGGGTTTAATCAAGCAGTTTTGGGCTGAAGCTGTCAACACGGCGGTTTATATTTTAAACCGCACTGCTGATAGCTCTTTGGGAGGATGAGTTATGCTGTGGAGCCAAGGTCAATAACGAGAGAATAAAAATAAATATAATATAAATAATAATATTAATATTGATATTAGTTTCAGCTAGTGTTGAAAGGTTCTTCTTTAGTCTCCTTCTTGTGTTTCATATTCTTTATTGATCGCAGCGGCAAAGGCATTTAGATTTCCATCGTTCTGTATGTTGATGCTCTCTGAGTCTGCACTCACTTTCACAAAAACGGATCCAGAGTGCGTATAAACGGCGAAGAGTGCACCATCGTGTTTAAGGCGCATGGCTTGTCTGAGAAAAGAGCGATTTCTTAAAGTCAAGCTCCCGTGTAGGTTAATACTTTGTTTTCCTTTCCCCTTGACTTTAACTCCTATGTCATCCAGATGTAGTAGTTTGTTGTTGGTTTTGTGAAAAAGAGCAACACATTTTAATACCGTATTTCTTTCTTTTGGAGAGTCGAATTTTATTATGATGGGGGCGTCGTGCACAGAGTTTTTGTTTCGTTGTTTAGTACGAAATGCAGCTTTCAATGAAACAAGATCGCAATTAACGGCGTGGCATATTTGATTAAAATGTGATTTCAGGTCTTCATTTGGTAATTGAGGAATACGAAGAAGAACTGCGTCAGCAGCAACTTCCTCTCTTTCAAATATGTCGCATCTATGTTCCAGGTCAGCTAGTGCCCTTTTCATAACATTAGTTGGTTCTGAGTGGGTTTCAAGTTTGTTAACTCGATCTTTTAGTAACTCGATTGAATCGTTGGTGTGTTTGATGTGGAGGGAAAGATTGTTTTCCATGGTTTCAAATCGTTTCATAACCTCCTTGCGCAACTCCTGAATTTCTATGGTGATTTGGGAAACGATGCCATCGGTAATATTTTTGACAAGTCTTTCCATTTCGCAGTGAAGAATCATTGATGCTGTTGTTGCTATGTTCTCTTTGTTAACTTTGACTGCTTGTATTGGAGGGGTTGGTGTAAGGCTTTCAGATTTGTTTGTGGCTGCTGAAGCGGTTGACTGGAGTTTGTTTATCTTTCCAGATTTATTGGTAGTCACTGGAGTGGCCACCTTCGGATTGTCTTTACCATCCTTTCCAGATCGAGTTTGACGGTCACGCTCCATATTATTCGAAAGAGAAACAAATAACGATACTTTTGTTCTTAGTTTTTTTTTTTTATAGAAAAATTCACTTGCAGAGTGTTACAAAGAAAAATCAGAGGTGAAAAAAGCGAAATATTTTGTTAAATTTAATTATATTAAGCTTGAATCTTTGAAACTGAGAATAAACTTTCAAGCTACAAACACTGCGAGTAATACTTTCCGCACTTAGAGACCTTGTGGGTATTTTAAATGATACAAATACAATTGTTTTGCCGGACGATAATATAAGCACGTCTATTCGGTCTTGAACATCACAATGTTCCAAAGTGAGGCGGCTGACAAGAGGAAAACAACTTCATCATCTGGTGATCGTATAAGGACTGGAAGTAAAGATGAGGTGGTAAGCGGGAGGAAAACTACAATAGATATTGATCGTGTGAAGACTGGAAGTAAAGGTGAGGAAGCAAGCATGAGGAAAACGACTCTAGGAAATGGTGGTAGTTTGAGGACTGGAAATGGAAGTGAGGCTAAGAGAGGTGAATTAAGTGTGGGAAATGCATTGTTGGCAAATAACCATATGGTTAATGACAATTGGTACCTTGATTCTGGAGCCAGCGACCATATGACCTGTCGCAAGGATTGGTTCGCAAACTATGAAACGTTTTCTGTTCCCATAGACATTAGAGTTGGAAGTGGTGACAAAATACTAGCTTTAGGCATGGGTGATATCAATATTTTGTCCTTCAATGGAAAAATATGGTCTGAAAAATATTTGTCAAAGGTTTTGTACCAAAGCTCTCAGTTCATCTTTTTCCTAAAGTCAAGCTCTGGATAAAGGACTTAAATTTGTATCTGATAAGATGAGATGCGAATTTATAAAGGATGATGGTGTTGTAGTAGCAGTGGGAGAAGTGAGACACAACTTTTTAAAATGTGTTTTCGTGTCAAAATACAGGGGCCGACGGCAAATTTGGCTACTACCAAACCGTTGCCACTGAAGGTATGGCATGAAATGATGGCACGTCAGAACATAAAAAAGGTGCGTTCTCATCTTAAAGAACACAACATAAGTTTTATTGATGGTCAAGATTTTTCCTGTGATGCCTATGGAAAACAGCATCGTCTACCCTTTCCAAAAAGTTCTTTTGAGTCAAGATATATGTGGTGTGTGGTCCCATGGAGGAACTATCTTTAGGGAGTGCCAGGTATTTCCTTCTTTTTAAGAATCATTTCTCGCATTTTAGGGTGGTGAAATTTTTAAAGATAAAATCTGATGTATACGCGTCGATTGAGGATTTTCTTGATCTCGCTCTTTGCGAAAGTCGACACGCAGTTAAAACCCTTCGCACTGACAATGGGTTAGAGTTCGTTAATGAATCCGTTGATTTGCTCCTGAAGGAACGTCATATTTGTCATGAATCCAGTGTAGCGTATACACCAGAGCAAAATGGGACCATTGAGCGAGATAACCGCACGGTGGTCGAGGCAGCTCGAACAATGTTGAGCGCAAAGGGTTTAATCAAGCAGTTTTGGGCTGAAGCTGTCAACACGGCGGTTTATATTTTAAACCGCACTGCTGATAGCTCTTTGGGAGGATGAGTTATGCTGTGGATCCAAGGTCAATAACGAGAGAATAAAAATAAATATAATATAAATAATAATATTAATATTGATATTAGTTTCAGCTAGTGTTGAAAGGTTCTTCTTTAGTCTCCTTCTTGTGTTTCATATTCTTTATTGATCGCAGCGGCAAAGGCATTTAGATTTCCATCGTTCTGTATGTTGATGCTCTCTGAGTCTGCACTCACTTTCACAAAAACGGATCCAGAGTGCGTATAAACGGCGAAGAGTGCACCATCGTGTTTAAGGCGCATGGCTTGTCTGAGAAAAGAGCGATTTCTTAAAGTCAAGCTCCCGTGTAGGTTAATACTTTGTTTTCCTTTCCCCTTGACTTTAACTCCTATGTCATCCAGATGTAGTAGTTTGTTGTTGGTTTTGTGAAAAAGAGCAACACATTTTAATACCGTATTTCTTTCTTTTGGAGAGTCGAATTTTATTATGATGGGGGCGTCGTGCACAGAGTTTTTGTTTCGTTGTTTAGTACGAAATGCAGCTTTCAATGAAACAAGATCGCAATTAACGGCGTGGCATATTTGATTAAAAGTTGATTTCAGGTCTTCATTTGGTAATTGAGGAATACGAAGAAGAACTGCGTCAGCAGCAACTTCCTCTCTTTCAAATATGTCGCATCTATGTTCCAGGTCAGCTAGTGCCCTTTTCATAACATTAGTTGGTTCTGAGTGGGTCTCAAGTTTGTTAACTTGATCTTTTAGTAACTCGATTGAATCGTTGGTGTGTTTGATGTGGAGGGAAAGATTGTTTTCCATGGTTTCAAATCATTTCATAACCTCGTTGCGCAACTCCTGAATTTCTATGGTGATTTGGGAAACGATGCCATCGGTAATATTTTTGACAAGTCTTTCCATTTCGCAGTGTAGAATCATTGATGCTGTTGTTGCTATGTTCTCTTTGTTAACATTGACTGCTTGTATTGGAGGGGTTGGTGTAAGGCTTTCAGATTTGTTTGTGGCTGCTGAAGCGGTTGACTGGAGTTTGTTTATCTTTCCAGATTTATTGGTAGTCACTGGAGTGGCCACCTTCGGATTGTCTTTACCATCCTTTCCAGATCGAGTTTGACGGTCACGCTCCATATTATTCGAAAGAGAAACAAATAACGATACTTTTGTTCTTAGTTTTTTTTTTTATAGAAAAATTCACTTGCAGAGTGTTACAAAGAAAAATCAGAGGTGAAAAAAGCGAAATATTTTGTTAAATTTAATTATATTAAGCTTGAATCTTTGAAACTGAGAATAAACTTTCAAGCTACAAACACTGCGAGTAATACTTTCCGCACTTAGAGACCTTGTGGGTATTTTAAATGATACAAATACAATTGTTTTGCCGGACGATAATATAAGCACGTCTATTCGGTCTTGAACATCACAATGTTCCAAAGTGAGGCGGCTGACAAGAGGAAAACAACTTCATCATCTGGTGATCGTATAAGGACTGGAAGTAAAGATGAGGTGGTAAGCGGGAGGAAAACTACAATAGATATTGATCGTGTGAAGACTGGAAGTAAAGGTGAGGAAGCAAGCATGAGGAAAACGACTCTAGGAAATGGTGGTAGTTTGAGGACTGGAAATGGAAGTGAGGCTAAGAGAGGTGAATTAAGTGTGGGAAATGCATTGTTGGCAAATAACCATATGGTTAATGACAATTGGTACCTTGATTCTGGAGCCAGCGACCATATGACCTGTCGCAAGGATTGGTTCGCAAACTATGAAACGTTTTCTGTTCCCATAGACATTAGAGTTGGAAGTGGTGACAAAATACTAGCTTTAGGTATGGGTGATATCAATATTTTGTCCTTCAATGGAAAAATATGGTCTGAAAAATATTTGTCAAAGGTTTTGTACCAAAGCTCTCAGTTCATCTTTTTCCTAAAGTCAAGCTCTGGATAAAGGACTTAAATTTGTGTCGGATAAGATGAGATGCGAATTTATAAAGGATGATGGTGTTGTAGTAGCAGTGGGAGAAGTGAGACACAACTTTTTAAAATGTGTTTTCGTGTCAAAATACAGGGGCCGACGGCAAATTTGGCTACTACCAAACCGTTGCCACTGAAGGTATGGCATGAAATGATGGCACGTCAGAACATAAAAAAGGTGCGTTCTCATCTTAAAGAACACAACATAAGTTTTATTGATGGTCAAGAGTTTTCCTGTGATGCCTATGGAAAACAGCATCGTCTACCCTTTCCAAAAAGTTCTTTTGAGTCAAGATATATGTGGTGTGTGGTCCCATGGAGGAACTATCTTTAGGGGGTGCCAGGTATTTCCTTCTTTTTAAGAATCATTTCTCGCATTTTAGGGTGGTGAAATTTTTAAAGATAAAATCTGATGTATACGCGTCGATTGAGGATTTTCTTGATCTCGCTCTTTGCGAAAGTCGACACGCAGTTAAAACCCTTCGCACTGACAATGGGTTAGAGTTCGTTAATGAAGCCGTTGATTTGCTCCTGAAGGAACGTCATATTTGTCATGAATCCAGTGTAGCGTATACACCAGAGCAAAATGGGACCATTGAGCGAGATAACCGCACGGTGGTCGAGGCAGCTCGAACAATGTTGAGCGCAAAGGGTTTAATCAAGCAGTTTTGGGCTGAAGCTGTCAACACGGCGGTTTATATTTTAAACCGCACTGCTGATAGCTCTTTGGGAAGATGAGTTATGCTGTGGAGCCAAGGTCAATAACGTTGGCTTTAAAACTTTTCGAATTGAGGTATTTGTGCAGGTTCCTAAGCAAAAGCGCCGAAAGTGGGACAGGAAAGCCAAAAAAGGGATATTCATGGGGTACTCGGACACATCAAAAGCCATTTGGGTACCATCAAGACGAAAAGTAGAGATCGTCAGGGATGTCTTCTTTAGGGAAATGGAGCATCTGGGTCAACTTAAAAAACTTCAAATAGTGGCTTCGAGGAATCCAACCTCGGGTGTTTTTTTTAAGTGAAAGCGATGAAACTAATGTAGAAATTGTATCCGTGTCATCAGAAGAGCATAATGATGAGCCATTATTAGAAATCATAAGTGATGATGTAGAAGAGGAATATAATGAAAGTGAAGCAACGGGAGGACATGTAGAAGACGAGTAATACCAATCTGCTGCTGATTCAGAGGAAGATTAAGGAGAGGTGCATGATGTTTCT
Source organism: Melangyna quadrimaculata (assembly GCA_949320155.1). Taxonomy (NCBI): domain Eukaryota; kingdom Metazoa; phylum Arthropoda; class Insecta; order Diptera; family Syrphidae; genus Melangyna; species Melangyna quadrimaculata. Next base: position 269,158,379 of record OX439483.1, read on the forward strand.
GTTCCACTTAGGCACCGACTTAGGAATATACACGTTGGCAGACCACCAAGAAATTGCTAATTTATGGAAAAACATGCATTTTTTATGCAGGAAGAGCCACAAAGTTACAAAGATGCTATTTCTTGTAAGGAAAAGGTACAATGGAAAGAAGCGATGAAAAATAAGATGAAAAGTCTGCAAGAAAACCTAACATGGATTATAGTACCTCGTCCTGTTGATAGGAAAATTATTGGAAATAGATGGGTCTACAAAATAAAAGATCTAGGCGGTGACAAGCAGAGGTATAAGGCGAGATTGGTTGCGCAGGGTTACACACAAGAATATGGGATTGATTATGGAGAGACGTTCAGTCCAGTAGCGAAGTTTACATCGATTCGGTCCATTCTTGCTATAGCAGCCAACGAAGGACTTGTTTTGACCCAGTTTGACGTAAAAACTGCTTTTTTACATGGTGATTTCACTGAGGATATCTATATGCATCAACCAGGGGGTTTTCAGCGATGGGACAAACAAAGTTTGCAAGCTCCAAAAGAGCTTATACGTACTGAAGCAGGCGTCCCGCTGTTGGAATGAGAAGCTGACTGGAGTTCTCCATAAATTTAGTCTGAAGCCGAGCAAATTGGCTCCTTGCATTTTTTTATCATCAGACAGTAAATGCAGGATTATACTTGCTACATACATAGATGATGGGTTGGTGGCTACAGAAAGTAAAGATGATGCAATTGAGTAGTGAAGTTTCTGTAAATGAAGTTCGAGGTAACAGTCTTGGAAGCTGGATGTTTTCTTGGGATGGAAATCACAACAAAACCGGGAGGTGAAATTCATGTGGGGCAATCACTTTACATCGAGCGAATATTAAAGCGATTCAACATGAGTTACTGCAAGCCAGTTTCAACTCCAGCCGAATCTTATCTTTCAGTGGAACTCGTGCCTTCGGAAGCAGTTAAATTTCCCTACAGAGAAGCAGTGGGTTCTCTAATGTACTTGGCGGTGGCGACGCGACCAGACATTGCGTTCGCAGTGGGAGTAGTGTCTCGATATCTAGAAGCACCAAATAATGATCACGTTAATGCCGTTAAAAGAATTCTGAAGTACATCAGTGGGACAAGAAAAATGGGTATTCTTTTCAAAAAAGCTAAATATAATTCTTTAGTTTGTTTCAGTGATGCTGATTATGCAGGCGATACTGGAACTAGACGCTCTACCACTGGGTTTATTTTTTTGCTTGGAGATGGGCCCTTTTCTTGGTCATTTCAGAGGCAAAAATGTGTTTCTCTTTCAACCACGGAGTTGGAGTATGTGGCAGCTTCTCAAGCAGTGAAAGACATGAAAGACGCCAACTACTTACTGAAATGATTCCTAGTGGCATTGGTGAATCATTTTTAAAAATGGATAACCAAGGAGCAATCCGACTTGTGAAAAATCCAGAGTTTCATAAACGAACGAAACATATATACGTCCGATATCACTTCATCCGTGAGTGATATGAAAAGGGTGATTTTTGTATTAATTTTGTTCCATGAGAACATCAAAAAGCTGATATTTTAACTAAAGCACTTAGTAAAGACAAATTTGAATAATTGAGATTTTTAATCGGAATTGAATCAAAGTAAATAAAAAAAATTAAAACAATTATTGAACTGTAAAACAAATTAATATTGAATTGAGAATCAAGCTAAATTTTGTTTAAAAAGGTAATGAACTAAAGTTATTTTTGTATTAAATGACAAACTTATCTAAAAGTGGGAGTGTTAAGTAAAATTTTATTATATTTAAATAATTTATCTGAATTGGCAACTTTGTTTTTCCTTTCACTAGCCTTAAAGCAATTATAACACTATTGTAAACCTACTCTATATTTAAACTTTATTCTTACTACTTTAAAGAAATCGGTCGTCTTTTCTTATTTATTATAGTTAACAGTTTGTATTGGTGTTTTTTTTAAGAATCCATGAAGCCGGCGTTGCCAGCGTGCACACACATTCACTCAGTCATCAGACGTGCACGGACGTACACGAAAAATAATTGAAGAGAAAACGGATACATCTACCTGAATTCCAGGAAAACAGAAGATTAAACTAGTGAAGGAACGATCAATTTTTATTACCCTGTGGTAATTAAAAGAGGATTTTCCCAAACGGCTTAATCACCCTAAACCCACCACCACAGAGGATAAAGTACCCGAAAGTTTTTTTTTTTAAATAACGTGTATCTACCTCTCACACCAATCTGCTGATATGGAGAAATTAAGAACGGAATCAGTTTACGCCCAACTAGAAGTTCTCCTGAAACGGATGCTTGCTGATCTTGGACCTGATTACGGGAACCAGATAAACAATCTAGTTAAGCAGATTCATGCCAAGATTTCACCTGTGGCTCAACCCGTCAACCAATCGCAGCCAACAGAGGACAAAACGGTATTAGCACCAATGGACCAGCATCGGAAAACCACCCCGAAACAGCCACTGAAACTGTTTCTGATGAACCTGATGATGTTGGTCCATTGATCTGTCTAAGCGGAGACGAAATGGAAGATGACAAATCAACACCCTTCACAGAAGTTAGAAGGAAAAAACGGTCGATTAAGACTTCGGAAAAGAAGGATCCGAAGAAAAAGAGAAGCGATACCCTTGCCGAAATACCTGGACCCAGCCATAAACCGAAAGAGGATCAGAAAAATTCAATAAAAACTGAAGAAACTGCCGCCACATCAATAGCAGCTCAATCAGCTGCAAAGATTGCACCAAAGCCGCCAGCAAATCCAACTGTGACGACAAAGAAGAGCGCTATGCCTCCCATCATAGTCTTTTCAGAGAACGTTGCTGAAATACGCCGGTTTGGCAAAGGAAATCAGCTTGGGTTCACTTTGAAGAACCTCAAGACTAAAAAGACCATCATTAATACGTCAACAAGGAAGGACTACGATGAGATTAAGGAATATCTGAAACTGAAGAAGATCCAAAATTATCGTTTACCCCAAAGGAAGACAGGAAAACTTTAATGCTGCTGAAAAGTGTTCACTACACCTGCATAGCCATTGAAGTCGAAGAGGAATTAAAAATTAAAGGATTACCAATAATTTAAGTCTCTCTTTTCAGGTCAAGGAAGACAGCCAGCAAAGAGTTCAACTGCTTCGTGGTAGAGCTCAGTAAGACTTGCGATATCGCTAAAGTCTATACAAAGACACTGATCATGAACCAAAGGGTCCACTGGGAGCGGCTCAAGGCAAACGACATCGTCCAGTGCAGGAACTGCCAGCGCTTTGGACATCTGGCGGTAAACTGTTGGATGGATTACGTCTGCGTAAAGTGCCAGGACAGCCATCCACCAGGGAAGTGCTAACGTCAAGATAAATCCGGACAGGATGTCTGGTGTGCTAACTGCAAAACCAAGGGACACCCAGCCAGCTATAGAGGATGCCCAACCCTAAAGAAGATACAACAAGAAAGAAACCAAGCCCTCACCCTAAAGAAGTGTCAACAGGAGCTCGTCGCCAAGTCAGTCTGCACTTATACTTAACCATCCACCAGTTTTGCAGCTATGACAAAAAGAAACACCGTCCCTCAACCAAAAACAAAGCCAGTCGTGAAGCCAGCATCTCAGACAAATCAGCCACCAATGAAGCCCCAAATGAAGACGCCGAAGAAGACCCAAATCCACCGTTATCAAGCAAAAACTCCAACCCGAATCTAACAAAGGAAGTCAAGCGGATTTTTGGATCCGATCTTCCCTCTGTTATGGAAAAAGCCCGTAACGCCGTGCCAAAAAACTACGCCGAGTTGAACGAAGAACAGAAGTCCATGGCACTGGCCACTTTCATCTTAACTCTATGTAGCCCGTAATGCGCATACAAAAACTGCGCATAGTGGCTCATAACGTTAACTCGTTATTTAGCCTAGTCAAAAGAACAGCATTCAACCTGTTCCTAAAGAAGAACAACCCGGACATTGCCATCATCAGCGAGACTAACGTCACGAAGAGGAACAACATTGATTTCGCCAACTACAGGACCTTCAGAACTGACAAAAGAGAGGGAAAGGTAGGAACTGCTCTCTATCTTTGGAACAAATTTGCCCACTGTGCCACCGAAGGAACCATCTTGGGCCTGAAATGCTTCAAAGCCACCGCCATCATAGTACAGCTTGAATTGGATGAATCCCTCACCATCGTTAGCATTTACAAAAAATACTCGGCGAATACGGAAGACATACAGCACGATCTTCAGATACTAAGCCAAACGGTCAGCAAAAGCACCTTCAGCTTCATAGGGGGCGACTTTAATGCGAGACATTAAAGACAGCAACGATGGCAACACTATTGTAAACTGGATGGACGACAATAGTGATCAGCATTCACTGGTCATCGTATCACAACCCAAACCTACCTTTCCCAGAACCCCGTCAACATTGGACTTTTATCTCGCAACTTCGAACCTGGTATTTGTTCTACCAGAGTTGAGTAACTACGTCTGTACGACTCTCGACAGTGACTCGGATAATGAAGCTGTGTTGCTGGCAATTAACCTTCGGCTACAAATCATCTCCACTAGCCTACCCGAGGAGTACATCAATTACTCAAAGCTTGATACTAATAAACTACAAAGAGACATCGATCAAAGGATCACCTTACCTCCAACAAACAGGAACCTCCTTAACTCCGAGATCGACACTGCTATAGAGGATTTGGAGGAAGCAGTCAGCAATGCTCCTGGTAACCAGAAGCAGCGGAGAAGCTCACGGGATAGATACCAACATCTTCCCATTTACATCCAAAACCTCTACCATCACAGACAGCGGCTTAGGAAGCGGCTACAACGGATTCACCAAAGAGAGCTCAACACCATCAACGGCAACTACCAATCTTGAGCGAGCTCGGTTATTCTTCGTTTATTCTTCGGTTATTATCTAACTGGCGATTCTCCTCAACAATTGCATTAACAACTGCTATTTCCCCAGCAAATGGAAACTGGCAAACATTGTCGCTATGCCGAAAAAGGGCAACAACAATGACGTTTCTGGATATAGGCCAATGTCTCTCCTCTGCAACTTGAGCCAGATACTGGAAGAACTGATTCTCGGACGACTCAAAACTTTCTCCAACAATAACGGCATAGTCCCCGATATGCAGTTCGGATTCCGGCAGAAGCACTCCACCCTTCATCTTCTACTGAAACTGCAACATGATATTGCGTTCTCTCTCAACTGCCACCAGGTAACTGTCGGATGCTTTCTAGATATTGAAAAAGCATTCGACACTGTCTGGATACAAGGACTTATTTATAAGCTCAACCTTTTTCATTTTCCAGCCAATCTTATAAAAATAATTTATAACTTTCTTCATTCCAGGTCATTTTACGTCCAAATAGGAAGCTGCCAATCTACAACCATGACTATAAGAGCTGGAGTTGCTCAAGAATCCAAACTTGGGCCATTCCACTTCAACATCCTTACAGCAGACCAGCCACAGCCGGGAAACGCACAGACTCTCCTGTTTGCCGATGACCCCCATACGCCAAGTCCATCTCTCCAATACTTGCTGCAAGAAGAGTTGAAGCCCAGATTGGACGACTCTACGAGTTCTACCAGCGCTGGGGCTTCAAAATAAACTCAGCCAAATCTGAACTGATATGTTTCAGACGACCTAGCAGCTCCGGTAATGCAAGAGGACGCTCAGCCACTCAATGCAGGAACACGATGATCAGCCTACCTGACGGAACACAGCTTGCATCCAGCAAAAATGTAAAATACTTGGGAATACAGTTTAACGAACTGCTGCGGTTCAATCCACACGCAGAAACTGTCCTTAAAAAAGCAAACTTCGCCTTCCACCGCATTCATCCGCTCATGCGAAAGCAGAACGGACTTAGTCAGAAGACAAAGCCACTCTTCTACAAACAGCTTATTAGGCCGATCATCACCTACTGTTTCCCCATCTGGTATATGGGGACAAAATCCCATATCAACAAACTGGCAGTATTCATGAGGAAGATCTTGCGGCTATGTACAGGATTGCATTACGACAGGATACGTAGGAAACACGTGAGCAATATTCGACTCTATGAAGAAGACAAGATAATTCAACTGGACAGATACCTCATTCAATCCAGCCGAAGATGCCTGCAGAATACAACCAACCATCCGAACCCTCTGATAGGAAGAGTGATAAACCAACAGATACATCCTGACCTCACAGCAATGGAACTTCTGGATGAGGAACTGATATCACCGATCGACGAAGGGAACATCCCCTTCTACGCTGATCCAGGGTAAGCTCACTACCGTGGCTAAAACCACACCCCCCCCCCAACCATCCACCAACATGACAACCGGACCTGAACAACCCGAGAGAAGTAGCTGCCAATATATCCTTAAAATATATTTTTAAAACCCAATGACAACTAAATGTAAATTAAGCTTAAAGTAATAAACAATGTAAAAAAGTTAGACCCCTTCTGTGCCAACATATTATTAAGAAATACAAATGTATACTAACGTTAAGCAAATTGTAAATACAAAAATGTTTGTTCAATAAAATAATCGTTAAAATCGTTAAAAAAATCGTTGCCAGCGTGCCATCATCCAACTAAGAAAATCTCGTTCCTACACTATCGTGTCACATCGGCAACGCTGTGCTTTCATGTATTTGTTTGACATGACTATGCATAATGAATGTCAGAAACTATGCACATGTGTTTCGTGTGCAGCTCTGCATGCATAGATGCGTGCAGACTTGCTGCACATCTGTTTTAGCCATAAGAAAGGACTGCATAGCATCACAAATGATCTAGTGGTTTAAGTTATGCTGGTTCATCGGACGTCCGGAAGCGTCTAGAAGCGTCCGGAAGTCTTCTGAAACCATTCCATTTGCACACACAATACGCTTCTGACGATTCTGAGAAGAGAAGTTCTATTCTGGATTTCAATCAGAATCCACTCACGAAGCACTAATAGGTACATTCAAACTCAAACGTCACAACAAACTGCAATGTACTTCATGTTTTCTTTAACTTTCCATTTTAATTTAATTTGCATCAAAAATCAAAGTTTTTGGTAAATTTTAATAAACAAATTAAGAACAAATCAGACAAAAAATAATATTTGGAAGTTCTGAGTGAGCAAATAATTTTTATTTTCAGTTCGCATTGTGCTGTGAAGCAATGAACAAGACACAGCGGAAGAATTTACTTTAAATAAATAATCTACCCTAATTAAAAAATGGGCACGACTGGATCACACAAACTTGCTCTCGTAGGTAAAAACTTTAATGTAGCTAGGTATCTTGGGGGGGGGGGGAAGAGTCGTGGGATTTAAAAAAAAAAAAGATCATGTACAAGTATATAGCTATTGGTTCTAAAATATATGATATCATTAAAAAAAAATTTAGTATTTATTAAAATACAATTTTACACAAAACAAAAAAAATTTCATAAGCCCGTTTTCAAGATACTAAATTTTCCAAAAAAAAAAAATTTCAATATTTTTTTTTTAAATCTAAAAATAACTTTTTTGAAAATTTTTATATGCAAAATTATTTGAATTTTGAAGAAGCTCTAACATAAAAATTTTGGTTGAAATAGGAGTAGTTGTCAATGAGAAATTTGAAAACAAAAAAATCGGTTCTATTACAGGTACCGTTATTGGTAAAATTTGTTTTCTTGGAAATATTGGCTATACCTTAAATAGTAATCGCACATTTTTTTAACAAAATTCTTGGATTCTTTTTATGAAAATAAAAAAATTATTAAAAAGTAGCATTTCCTTACCTAATTTATTTGAATTTTTTTTAACAAAATCCTCGGACCCGTTTTTGAGAAAAATATTATTTTCCATTTTGGCGAAAAAAAAATTGTTTGGCAACTCTGTTATTTTTGGTCCTAAAAAAAAAATTAAAAAAACGTCTGGGCATATTAGTCAAAAAACAGTATATACCATGTTTGAGGAAAATCCCTCCAGCCGTTTAGGCTGTAGAGGCGAGGACAGACAGACAGAATTGCGGACCCACTTTTTTCGAGTTCTCTATCATCGTTATGTTAGGGAAAATTATTAAGGCCTATTCTGCCAGATCTGTTATTCTGCTATGAATTTTCTGTTATGAATCATAAAAGATGTTCACCATAAAAGATCTTTTATAATTGGTATTCAGGAGTTCGAACTTTTATAAAAGTCTGTTATGGAACTTCGAAAAGGATTTTTTTACAGGAACAGACCTAAAATCTGTTACCAATAATCAGCTCAGCTGTGGTAAACAAAATATTTCTTTACTAAAAGTTGTTTAATGGTGGTGTTTGTGGTAAGCGTAATTAAATGACGCAATGAACTGTTGTATTTAATTATTTCTAGCCATTGTATTTTATTATTTCTAGCACATCAGGAATATCAAAGCGACTACAACTTAATTTCTTTGATGACAAGTGTTTGGTGCTTCCGTGTATTAAAATAATTTTGTGTGTTGTGTAAAAATACTTTGTGTTCCTATATAAATAAATATGTACTTTAATATCATTTAGTTGTATTTGTGTCCCTATTTTTGACGAAATAAAAGATAAATATCGATTTTTATTTCATTTCTTGAAATCTTTTATGATAAAAGTCACAAAAATGTGTCTTTTATTCTTTTATGATTCATAAAAGATTCCATAACAGATTGTGGCATGCTGAATACCAAAAATTCGATCCGTAAAAGATTTTCCGAATATAATTCATAAAAGATTTTTTGACAGCTCAAAGTTTTGTATGGTAACTGATAACAGAATAGCAGAATAACAGAATAAAAGACCTCGCTAAATAGGCCCAATATCTCGTGTTCAATTTTTTTTACGAATCCATAACTTACCATATAGTACCTACATCGCAAGTAAAAAGGATCAGACAAAGGTATACCTGCGGGCTACCTGGGTTTCCCAAAGACAATTGAAAAGGGATAATCCAATAACTAATCCGGTTAATGTGTAAAACAAAGATTTTTTTTTAAATAAGTGTTGTGTGCGTTAATCCGTGAATTATACTCTATCCAATGAATATGTGCAGTACAGGGAAGATAGGACGTTTGTATCTCACTCTAACTGCAAAGGAATCCCATTTAGTTGTGTGAAAGAAATAATTGTCAAGGGTTTCCGTACTTCATACTATAAAAATGCAAAAAGCTCAGAAGGGCTGCCAACTATGCTGAGGTTAAACTAAACAAAGAAATTCATTTAACAAAAATTATTAATTGAATTCTAAAATCAAAAATAATTATATCTCGGATATGAAAATTACGAAATTCAAAATCTAAAATGTGAGAATCTAGAAAATATCAAGATTTTCTAAGTCAGAGTTTTTATATGTCAACTGAAATAAATTGATCTTATCTTTTTCGACACCACAAAGCGGTAAGATAATAGGCGCGTTTTTAAGGTTATCCCCGGTAGGTCTGATCCCTTAACAAAAAAAAAAAAAAAAAAAAAAAAACAAATTCATTTTTCCAATAAACAAAATATACATATATCACAGGGTAATAAATATAAGTAAGGAACTTAATTTCAATGTACATAAATTACATAGCACTATATCACATAATTTTATTTGACGACGAGTAACTGCTGTTGCTTTCGTCATTTAAACTTATTATATGTACATAGGTTTGTGCATAGGTTCAAAATTAAAAGCAAAAACACAGTTTATCTTACACAGCACTAAAAAATAAGTTTGAGCATTTAATTTTTTTGTTTCACAACCAGAAATCAAAATGATGATTAATACTTAACAACAATACAAATTATATGCCAAACCGCACGCGCTCGAAAATCTACTGAAATAAAGCTTATTTCAATTAGCCAAATACTTTTTTAATGGCCTTTAATTTTTGTCCAAACTACCAAAAAACAACAAATTTATGTAACAAAAAAAAGCAAATGGTAACAATTATGTCTTCAAGTATCCTTAAAAGCGTATAAAAAGCTTCCATCCTGAAAGCTCCCTTATAAAATCCGAAGAAAAATATGCATTTGTAAGCATTACCATTGCCACGGTAACTCTGATTTGATGTGCTTATTTTTGGCACACACAAAGATGATTTTTAACGAGCATACGATCAGTACGGCTCGAGCCATTCGAAAGGCATGTCATAGTGGGGTGTACGCTTGATAATTAGAGAAAATGCACATACAGACAGTGGTTATTGAAGGGGATTCGAGATATTTTTGTATGCAGCAGGCACCCTTTACAGAAGGAAAGCTCTCCCATAAGGCCTGTACTGCACATATTCATTGGACAGAGTATAGTGTAATAAAGTGAATACCGAGAGACAAGCTTAGCAATGAGTGAACTGTTCACCTTTGAAACTACCTGCGCTTCAATCGAGGCTTCGCTAAACCGGATGAAAAAGGATTTGGGTCCTGAGTGTATGGAAAAAATCAGCGGATTAATCCAAGCCACAACAAGGATTGATAATAAATCGAAAGAAGGAGAACATACAATTATAAACGAAGTGGTAGATCGCGGCGGAGACAAAGCCATTTCAATAACCGAAAACCCAATCATGGATCAAAGATGGTAGCTCTCACTGGAGACGAAGACATTTCAACATCTGAAAGTGATAAAAGTGCAGAGGAGGAAACGACAACCAAAGGCAAGCGACAGAAGAAAACTTCAAAGAAGTCAAACAAAAAGCTTAAGCAGAATAGCAACAGCTTACCTTCACCCAGCCAACACCCAACTTCACTCACAGCAGCAATTGAAAAGCCACTTTCAATCGACAACGAGCCACCAACAACAACAACAATATTGAAAACACACAAAATCAAAAATGAAAAATTTATTAGAGATAGGGGTAAAAGGGAAAAAGTTAAGTCAGGTGTCAAAATTAAACCCATCAATTTCGTCACAAACCTATCAAGTCAATCGTTTTCAAGTGAACAACTTACTTTATTACAAAAGGGTTTGAAGTTTACACCAAAACCAGGGAAACCACCGGTATTTGATTTAGTGGCAAATATAGAAACAGGCATTAAATATGCCAATGAGACAACAAAACAAGACATCAGGAACAGAGCAATATCAGTCATTACAAAAGCATCTTATAAAAAACTCACATCTACAAGTAAACACGGAAAAGTTTTAACCGATTTGAAAAAGAAAGATTGTTTATTTATGAAATCAGATAAGGGAAGAGACATTGTCATTATGGACAAATACATTATAAGGAAAAAGTTTTTGAAACGACCGCCTCAAGTAGTTTTCAGTTGCTTAAAAAGAATCCCTTGCCTAAAATGATTCGTGATACAAACATTTCTTTGAAAGATATTGAAAAGGTGATTGACCCTACAGCCAAATAGAGTCTATTGGTTTCAAATCCATCTGTAACGAGAATTTATTGTATTATTGCTTTGGTATCTGTAAAGGTGAATCGTCAAATACAAATTATTTGCTACCACACAAAAATTGAAATGTAAAAGACGAGTCTATCAATTCAGAACTTCCAAATAATATTTTTTGTTTGATTTTTCTTAATTTGTTTATTAAATTTTAGCAACAAATTTGATTAAGGATGCAAATTAAATTAAAATGGAAAGTTAAAAAAGAACATGAAGAAGATTGCCGTTTGTTGTGACGTTTGAGTTTGAATGTATAAGTGCTTCTTGAGTGGATTCTGATTTGAAATCCAGAATCCAATTTCTCTTCTGGGAATCGTCTGAAGCGTACTTTTTGTGCCAATGGAATGGTTTCAGAATATTTAAAGACGCTTCCAGACGTCCAAAGGAAAACGGCATAAGACTCACAAGGACACTGTTAATCTAAAAATGCGACCAATAGAAATTGCAAAATATTAAGTGACAAAATTCAACGAATACCCGAAACGAAAAGGTTTATAAGTCGAAAACAGCTACGAGTTTTGCGAAAAAATGAAAGGTACAACAGTAAAGGAAAATGAAGTGTTAGTGTCTTTTGACGTCGAGTGTCTCTATCCAAGAATACCGATTCCAGAAACCCTCAACATCCTAGAAAATTGGATGATGGAACATGAACCAGGTGAAGAAAAACGAAATTTGTTTATAAGTTTAGCAAAGTTATGCATGGATGAAAGTATTTGCCAATTTGACGGAAAATTCTATCAAATCATGAAAGGCACATGAATGGAAATGCACTATCACCATTCATTGCTAATTTGTTTATGTCAAGTTTTGAGACAAAAATGAAAGATGATGGAACATTACCAAAAACTTGGTGGGGATACGTGGACGACGAATTATTGAAAAAGGAAAAGAAGTTGAAATTTTATTGCTTTTAAACACACAATGGCCAACAATCAATCAGAAAAATGCATCGTTACCGTTTCTAGACGTTCGATCAACGCGAAAAGTGACCATCGAGTTCACTGTTTATAGAAAACATTATCTACCACCAACTGTCTAGAAACTAACCACAATGACCTTAAAACAAAACTCTCAAGCATTAAAGTATATTTAAAAAAGACTCTTCAGAAAACTTCGGAATGCCTTGATAACTCCAACTCTATCCCTAACGTAAGTTCGCAGCTTATTAAAATTACTAAGGCTATTGGCGATACTAAATCCTTTCTTGAAAATACTACTTCTTCTATAAACTCTAATGATAACACTTTATCAAATGTAACTGGGTCCATTCAAGAACAATCAAGAACAATCGTCCGCGTTCAAGTCAATAGACAGGGATTTTACTGCTACATGTGAGACAATCAATAAAAACTCGATTATTCTTGCGGACATATTAATAAAAGAAGCCAATACCATTAATATCGCTATCGCTGAGTTGTCTGAAGAAGTGAAAATAAGCTCACATAAAAATGATTTCATTTCATGCCACCCTGGCATCAACAAGCTGAACTTAATGCTGCCACCGAGAAATCTAACGTCAACACAACTTTATTAAATCCTACTGCTTCTTCAACTACATACTTCTCCTTCATCATCTGTCCCAATCAACGAAAAAAACTCTACTTCAGCCGACTCTCCGATACCAATCAGCTATAAAAACTCTACTTTACCAAGTGATACCAACTCATTACAATTCTAACGTCAACTTATGCAGCCCCTTAGCTCAACAACACAAACATCATCTACCCCTCCACAATCTTCTCATTGCATAAATAAATTTGGTATAACCTGGACGCAAACCGAATGGAACAACCGCGTCGAGAAATTAAAAACTAACCAACTTGCTACCTTTATTGTTAAAGGTATACCCCGATATGCTAAAGATTCATGGCTTCGTAATTTTTTTGAGAAAAAAAAAAGCTTTCATCTCATCAACTGTAATCGTCTTAGTTTCGGAACTTTTAAAATTAACATTTCTTAAAACTTCGAATGGCTGTTCTCGCAAAGTCCCCTGCTTTCTAACAACAGTAAGATGAAAATTGCTCCTTGGATCCAAAAACCAACTTTAAAAAACAAATATTTATTTAAGCCTTTTCTTAAATCTAGTATTAAGTTAATTCCCAAAGTAAATAATACTCCTCTTCCTAAGATACCACTAATTCATTCTGATCATAAATATCCAAATTTCAAAAAAAGAACCCAACATCTCTCACCCCCCTTAATCTGTTTTTCCTAACCAACCAACTTTGATAAATATCCCACCATATTCAAATGCCACATCACCTAACACATCCCGTCCACAACAAAATAATAACCGAAATATTACCAATAATAAAAATCCTTTTCGTTCCTAACCCTCAGATTTCAAACGTTTCAAAACCCCAATTTATATCTGTATATTACCAAAACGTTAGGGGTTTACGCACAAAAAGTTCTGAAGTATACTTGAACTCCCAAAAACTTCCCTATGATGCATTTGCTCTTCCTGAAACCAATCTAACATCCGATTTTCTTAACAACGAGTTCTTCACTTCAGACTTTAATGTATTTAGAAAAGATATCTGCGTTACCGGTATGAACACTAATACTGATTCCCCAAGTTGTTCATCCTCCGGCCGTGGTGTTCTTCTGGAACTTCATTCCAACCTTGATTCCTCCTTGTTAAATATTCCCAATACATTTAACATGGAACTTGTTTGCGTAAAAGTCTCTGTATCAAACCGCTGTCTGTCTTTTTTTTTTAGTACGCGCACTCAAGGGGTTTTTGATAACCCTAAAATGTTAAATTAAACATAGTGCGAGCGTTAGGAAAACAGGGAAGGATTAAAGAGGAGATGCCGATGTACAATGGTTTTAAACCTTTGAATATCGAAATGGAAGGGAAAAATATAGCCGGGTAAAGCATTCCACATTCGGGTAGTTCGGCTAAAAAAAGAATCTCTATACTTGACAGTACGTCCGCAGTTGGGCTCAAGGGTAAACTGATGTGCATTCCTGAAAGTACGAGTATAACGGTTAAATTCTTTTAGGGGAGGAATACAACTGGCTACTTCAGTAGAGCACTGCTTATAAAAATAACGGTAAAACAACGAAAGACATGAAACATTGCGGCGGTGCTCGAGAGTTGCAAATGCTTCCGTTATATATCTGTCAGCTATCATTTTCATAGCTCTTCTTTGTATCTTATCCAAAAGACACAAGTGGGTTGATGGAGCACCTGCCCAAACATGGGAATTGTACTCGAGTTTTGGACGGATAAAGGCTTTATATATAACATCCAGATCAGATGGGGTGAAACATTTCTTGCATCGCCGTAGAAAACCCAAACACTTAGCAGCATTTTTGGCGCCATAAAATATGTGATCGTTCCACACAAGTTGGTTTGTGATACAAATACCGAGTACTGAAAGCTTTTCGGTTTCCTCAATGCAAGTGCCACTCATGGATAGTGGCATGGGGGGTGGGTTTCGTTTGAACGACAGAAGACAGCATTGAGTTTTAGAAGCATTAAATTCCACGCGGTTTTTGATTCCCCATTGAACAATGCTGTCAATATCAGAATTTAATGAGCTTATCATACGCTGCCGTTCAAGTTCCACATCCGAAGGACATGGAAGTGAATCTAAGAACGAATATGAAAAACTGAGGGCACTGTTGTCAGCGAAACAGTTTAATGGATTAGAGGTTTGAGATAAAAGATCATTAATGAAAATAAGTAAGAGAGTCGGGGACAAAACGGAGCCCTGGGGTACACGAGCATTTATTTTGTGGATTTCAGACTTGAAACCGTCTAAAACAACTTGTATTGAGCGGTCCGAAAGGTAATTTCTAATCCAACGAAGAAGAGATTCATCGATACCAAATGCGCGTATTTTCGATAAGAGAGCTTGATGCCAAACTCTATCAAACGCTTTTGAAATATCAAGCGCAATAATATTACTTTCTCCAAAACGATGTAAAGATTTGTTCCACTGTTCGGTGTGGTGTACCATAAGATCACCAGTGGACCTATTAATTCGAAAGCCGTACTGCCAGTCATTAAGAAGCTTTCGGTCTTCGAGATATTCCTTGAACTGAAAATTGATCAGCGTTTCCATGACCTTGGAAAGAAGGGACGTAAGTGCAATTGGACGATAATTTGAGGGTGAAGAAGATTCGCCTTTTTTAGGGACTGGCTGGACAAATGCTGTATTCCATACACTCGGAAAGAGACCAGTAGAATAGGACAGATGAAAAAGCTTACGCAGTGGTTTTGCCAGCGTTGAAGAACACCTCTTAAGAACAATGGGAGGGCTACTATCCGGGTCGCCTGCGGATTTGTGTATATCAAGATCTTTTAGGACTCTGGCAACTGCACGAGTGCGAAAGAAGATTCATCCCATAAAATCGTTTGCGCTCTCAAGTACGGGAGGAGTCATAACACTTTCTGGCAGCGTCGAATTAACAGCAGACTGTGCTGCAAGCAAATTGGCTTCCTCTAACGAGCTGATAAAAGGGGTGTCGTTGAAGACGAGCGTTGGAACCGACGACGAAGTAGTATTTCGTATGTTCTTTGCAAATGACCAAAAACTTTTACTACTATTGGGACATTGTAGAATTGTTTGCCTTAATTTTTGGTCATGCAAAAATTTGGTTCTACGAATATGGCCGTTACAGGTCTTCCTGGCTTGTTGAAACTTTTTCCGGTTTTCCTCAGTAGGGTTGGCTTTGTAACTACGGAAACTTACTTCTCTGACCCTTACAACCTCTTTACAGCTCGAATCAAACCACGAGTTTTCTTTGGGTTTGATAGATTTTACCCTATTCGGGATAAAATTTCTTATTCTACAAAGAATTTAATTTGTGATCATATCTGCACTGGCGTCTACGTCACTATCGAGGAAGCATATTGACCAGTTAAAGTTACTGAAGAAACCGTTGAGACCGCCCCAGATGGCTTTCTCGTATTGCCAAACGTTGGTGCTTTCTCTTTACTGAGTTTTGTTGGCACGAGAAATTAACAGATATGACACAATGGTCTGACGACCCTAGAGGCGATGATACACTAATAGTGTATTTATCAGGGTCAGAGGTAAGAAACAAGTCAAGGGTATTGGCGGATTAACCTGTAACGTTCGGTATTCGAGTTGGCTCGTCAACAAGCTGAGTCAGGTGGTTCAGCTCAGTAAAAAGCTCAACATACCTTCCTTCGGGATAAAATTTCTCATTCCACAAAGAATTAAATTTGTGATCATATCTGCACTGGCGTCTACGTCACTATCGAGGAAGCATATTGACCAGTTAAAGTTACTGAAGAAACCCTTGAGACCGTCCCAGTTGGCTTTCTCGTATTGCCAAACGTTGGAGCTTTCTCTTTACTGAGTTTTGTTGGCACGAGAAATTAGCAGATATGACACAATGGTCTGACGACCCTAGAGGCGATAATAAACTAATAGTGTATTTATCAGGGTCAGAGGTAAGAAACAAGTCAAGGGTATTGGCGGATTAACCTGTAACGTTCGGTATTCGAGTTGGCTCGTCAACAAGCTGAGTCAGGTGGTTCAGCTCAGTAAAAAGCTCAACATACCTTCCTTCGGGTGTTGTCTGACCCGAAAAGCGAAGCCAACTAGAATTGTGTATATTGAAATCGCCCGCAATGACGATTTCAGTGTGAGGGTAAAGGGCACCAATTCTTCGAATGGAGTCGGACAGAGCATCAAATTCGTTACAAGTAGAATTTCTGTCCAGATTAGGAATTCGATAAAGAAAACAAGTATGAATGATGCGCTTATTTACCGTGAATTTTAACCACATGACGTTGAAGTTTGTGTTAGAACACAAACCATTTGTTGTGGTTGAAGTTGGTACGCAACATCATATTTTATGTAAACGGCAAGATCATGACGGGGAAAGAATAATGGCACCAAGTTATAACCAAATAAATTAAATTCCGAATGATCAGAATTTTCACCAATCTGAATTTCACTCAGTGCCAAAACAGCTGAACGGTTTTTTGCAGTGTGAACATATGCGGCATAAAAATTCCTTATAAGCCCATGAATGTTGCTAAAATCAACTCTAAAACTACCAACCATTTCGATACTCTAAGCTAACAAAAACACAAGTCAGAGAATTACCTAAGTTGAATATTTAATTCTAGTTCCCAATTGGAACTTTTCAGTACAACTTGTCACTAGTGTTATGCCTTAGCGACAAATAGTACTGATCCGAACCCTGGTTAACTAGAAAAAATAACAACTATATATCTGATATCAGACTTACTTGCTCGATGCATGCACTATGTGGGAAGCTTCACACACAGTACACATAACGATCAAGTTAATGCAACTGTTAGAGGAGAAGGGAGGAGGAAAAAAGGGGTTTATCACTCGTTGCACTGTTTTTTTTTTTTTGTCATCGCTTTTCTTGCTTTCTTTTATTTTGGCACTGTACATTATAATTTTTTTTTTTTTTTGGTAAGTATAGTTTGCAATTTATGACACTGTTTTTATTGTTGATATTAGGTAGGTGGTATAGGACATTCACTAATAATTATTAATTTCGAATCAAACCACGAGTTTTCTTTGGGTTTGATAGATTTAACCCTATTCGGGATAAAATTTCTCATTCCACAAAGAATTAAATTTGTGATCATATCTGCACTGGCATCTACGTCACTATCGAGGAAGCATAGTGACTAGTTAAAGTTACTGAAGAAACCCCTGAGACCTTCCCAGTTGGCTTTCTCGTATTGCCAAACGGTTCTCTTTGGTGCTTTTTCTTTAACTGAGTTTTGTTGGCACGAGAAATTAGCATATATGACACAATGGTCTGATGAGCCTAGAGGCGATAATACACTAATAGTGTATTTATCAGGGTCAGAGGTAAGAAACAAGTCAAGAGTGTTGGCGGATTGACCTGCAACGTCAGGGATTCGAGTTGGCTCGTCAACAAGCTAACTCAGGTGGTTTAACTCAGCAAAGACATCAGAGTCCGGACACCCGGCAAACACCTTGGATGTAAGGTTCTGCTGGCAAAGAAGGAAGAAAAGAAAAAGGCCGAGTCTGTTGTGACCCGAGAAGCAACAACTACTCTCAAACTCTAATTCTACTTCTCTCAATATCACTCCAATTCGCATAGAACAATCACCTAACCAAAAACAAAACATAACTACCAACCAGACATAATTTTTATTTCGTTCTTATTATAGAACAATGTTTTGTTTACTCACAACGTTTCAAGCCATATGCGCGCCTCTATTGCAACGAATGCAGAAATATAAATAAACAACTGCAATGCAAAAGGGTATGTCAAGTAAAACATTCATACGAACTGCGATCGATGATGACACACCCAGAAGTACTTGAGTGGGTCACCATATGGTCGGCACATATGTAAGTAATACGAAATGAAGAACTATGACTAGGGCTGCCAGATTAAATTTAGTTCTTATCGGGACTCCAGGGCCCAAAAACCGGGACAAATCGGGACATTAAAAAAATTTATATTTATACAAATGTTAAATGCAATGGCGAACAATTCTAGGCGATTTAGTACAATGTTAAATCATTTTAAATTGATAAATTTAAAAAGAGTTTAGCATCTTACTATCTCATGTTTACTTATATTAAAATCTATTTTGTTTATTTATGCCGTTTTTCATTGGACGTCCGGAAGCGTCCAGAAGCGTCCGGAAGTCTTCCGAAACCATTCCATTGGCACAAAAAATACGCTTCTAATAATTCTGAGAAGAGAAATTCGATTCTAGATTTCAAATCAGAATCCACTCAAGAAGCACTAATACATTCAAACTCAAACGTCACAACAAACTGCAATCTACTTGATGTTATTTTTAACTTTCCATTTTAATTTAATTTGCATCCAAAATCAAAGCTTTTGGTGAATTTTAATACAAAAATTAAGAACAAATCAAACAAAAAATATTATTTGGAAGTTCTAAGTTGATGTTTTAGCATTTCACTTTTTGTGTGGCAGCAAATAATTTTTATTTCAGGATTCACCTATACAGATGCCAAGCCCCAGTATTGAGTAGAAGCATCTTGGATTGTTCCATTGGATTTCAAAACGAGTGAAACCTTGAGTGAAGGTGGTTTAACTCAGCAAAGACATCAGAGTCCGGACACCCGGCAAACACCTTGGATGTAAGGTTCTGCTGGCAAAGAAGGAAGAAAAGAAAAAGGCCGAGTCTGTTGTGACCCGAGAAGCAACAACTACTCTCAAACTCTAATTCTACTTCTCTCAATATCACTCCAATTCGCATAGAACAATCACCTAACCAAAAACAAAACATAACTACCAACCAGACATAATTTTTATTTCGTTCTTATTATAGAACAATGTTTTGTTTACTCACAACGATTCAAGCCATATGCGCGCCTCTATTGCAACGAATGCAGAAATATAAATAAACAACTGCAATGCAAAATGGTATGTCAAGTAAAACATTCATACGAACTGCGATCGATGATGACACACCCAGAAGTACTTGAGTGGGCCACCATATGGTCGGCACATATGTAAGTAATACGAAATGAAGAACTATGACTAGGGCTGCCAGATTAAATTTAGTTATTATCGGGACTCCAGGGCCCAAAAACCAGGACAAATCGGGACATTAAAAAAATTTATATTTATACAAATGTTAAATGCAATGGCGAACAATTCTAGGCGATTTAGTACAATGTTAAATCATTTTTAATTGATAAATTTAAAAAGAGTTTAGCATCTTACTATCTCATGTTTACTTATATTAAAATCTATTTTGTTTATTTATGCCGTTTTTCATTGGACGTCCGGAAGCGTCCAGAAGCATCCGGAAGTCTTCCGAAACCATTCCATTGGCACAAAAAATACGCTTCTAATAATTCTGAGAAGAGAAATTTGATTCTAGATTTCAAATCAGAATCCACTCAAGAAGCACTAATACATTCAAACTCAAACGTCACAACAAACTGCAATCTACTTGATGTTATTTTTAACTTTCCATTTTAATTTAATTTGCATCCAAAATCAAAGCTTTTGGTGAATTTTAATAAAAAAATTAAGAACAAATCAAACAAAAACTATTATTTGAAAGTTCTAAGTTGATGTTTAAGCATTTCACTTTTTGTGTGGTAGTAAATAATTTTTATTTCACGATTCACCTACACAGATGCCAAGCCCCAGTATTGAGTAGAAGCATCTTGGATTGTTCCATTGGATTTCAAAACGAGTGAAACCTTGAGTGAAACCAATGGAAAACAGCATTTAGTATCGTACTGAATCCATATGACACCTCTTAGCGTTTCTAAATGTCAAAATGATGACTTATGCCGTTTTCCTTTGGACGTCCAGAAGCGTCCGGAAATCTTCTAAAACCATTCCATTGGCACAAAAAGTACGCTTCTGACGATTCTGAGAAGAGAAATTCAATTCTTGATTTAAAATCAGAATCCACTCCAGAAGCACTAACACATTTAAAATGAAATGCAAAAAAAAATTCAATCAAGCGTTTTGACAGCATATTGTGAGAGATATGCACAAAAATTGTTAAGACGTTCATCGATGTTGGCAAAACTACGATTTTAGACGAAAAAACATCGATGTTTCAACATCGATATTTGAAGTATTAAAATCATTGATGTTCAGAAAGCTAAGGCACCTATTTACACATGAATTTTTGTATAAACGAGTTGCTAGATGTTCATTCATGCTAAATAATTATATATCGATGTTCAAACATTAAAATCATCGATGTTTAGAAAGGATAGACACAGTTTACAAAAGATATCTCTTACCCACGACTTGTTAGAAGCGCGAGTTTTACGGTTGAATTGTTTAAGGAGAGGAATGCAACTAACTATTTCACAAGAACAATCACTATAAAAATAGCGGTAAAATAGAGAAAGACATGAAACATTACGGCGGTGTTCGAGAGTTGTAATTGTTTCTATTATAGATCTATCTCCTATCATTTTTAAAGCTCTCTTTTGTATTCGGTCCAGTAAACTTAAGCGAGTTTTGGAGCTCCTGTCCAAACATAAGAATTAGTAGATCATAGTCAGATCAGAAGGGGAGACAAATTTCTTGCATCTACGGAGAAAACCTAAACATTTAGCAGCGTTTTCGGCGACGTCAAATATGTGGTCATTCCACAAAAGGTGGTCTGTGACACACATACCGAGAACTGAGAGCTGTTCGGTTTCCTCGATGCAAGTGCCGTCCATGGATAGCGGCATTGGGGGTGGGGTTCGCTTTAATGACAGGAGACAGCATTGAGTTTTTGAAGCATTAAATTCTACGCGGTTTTTGATTCCCCATTGGACAATGCTGTCGAGATCAGAATTTAATGAACTTATCATACGCTACCGTTCAAGTTCCACATCCGAAGGACATGGATGTGAATCTGTAAACTGTAAACTGTAAACGAAACGAGGGTACTACCGTCAGCGAAACAATTTAATGGATTAGAAGTTTCAGACAAAATATCATTTATAAAAATATGGAGACAAAACGGAGCCCTGGGGCACACCAGCATTTATTTTGTGAATTTCAGACTTGAAACCGTCCAAAACAACTTGTATTGAACGGTCCGAAATGTAATTTCTAATCCAACGAAGAAGAGATTCATCGAAACCAAATGCGGGCATTTTCAAGAAGAGAGCTTGGTGCCAAACTCTATCAAACGCTTTTGAAATATCAAGTGCAATAATCTTACATTCTCCAAAACGATGGAAAGATTTGTTCCACTGTTCGGTGAGATATACCGTCAGATCACCAGTGGCCTATTGCTACGAAAGCCGTACTGCCAGTCATTAAGAAGCTTTCGTTCTTCGAGATATTTCTTAAGCTGGAAATTAATCAGCGTTTCCATGACCTTGGAAAGAAGGGACGTAAGTGCAATTGGTCGATAGTGAGAGGGTGAAGAAGACACGCCTTTTTTAGGGACAGGCTGGACAAATGCTGTTTTCCATCCACTCGGATAGAGACCAGTAGAGTAGGACAGATGGAAAAGCTTACGCAGTGGTTTTGCCAGCGTTGAAGAACACCTCTTCAGAACAATGGGAGGGATACTATCCGGGCCAGCAGATTTGTGTACGTCGAGATCCTTTAGAACTCTTGCAACTGCACGATTGCGAAAGAAGATTTGTCCCATAAAATCATTTACGCTTTCTAGTACAGGAGGGGTCATAACATTTTCTGGCAGCGTCGAATTGACAGCAAACTGTGCTGCAACAAATTGGCTTTATCAAACGAGCTGACAAAAGGGGTGTTATTGAAGACGAGCGTTGGAACCGAGGAAGAATTGGTATTTCGTATGGTTTTAACAAATGACCAAAAAATTTTACTACATTGCAGTATTTTTTGCCGTAATTTTTGATCATGTAAAAATTTGGTTCTTCGAATATGAACGTTACAGGTCTTTCTAGCTTATTGAAACTTTTTCCGGTTTTCCTCAGTAGGGTTGGCTTTATAACATCGGAAGCTTACTTCTCTAACCCTAATTACCTCCTAACAGCTCGAATCAAACCAAGAGTTTTCTTTGGGTTTGATAGATTTTACCCTATTCGCGATAAAATTTCTCATTCCACAAAGAATAAAGTTTGTAATCATATCCGCACTGGCGTCTACGTCACTATCGAGGAAGCATAGTGACCAGTTAAAGCTCTTGAAGAAGTTATTGAGACCGTCCCAGATGGCTTTCTCGTATTGCCAAACGGTTCTCTTTGGAATTTTTTCTTTAACTGTGATTTGGTGGCACGAGAAATTCGCAGATATGACACAATGGTCTGATGTGCCTAGAGGTGATAAAACACTTATAGTGTATTTATCAGGGTCAGAGGTTAGGAACAAGTCTAGGGTGTTGGCGGATTGACCTGCAATGTCAGGAATCCGAGTAGGCTCGTCAACAAGCTGAGTCAGTTGGTTAAACTCAGCAAAAATCTCGGCATACCTTCCTTCGGGTGTTGTCTGACCAGAATAGCGGAGCCACGAAGAATTGTGTACATCTCTGGATTGAGTCGGATAGCGCATCGAATTCGTTAGAAGTCGACTTACCATCCAAGCTTGGGCTACTATAAATAAAATATGTATGAATGATGTGCTTATTGACGACGAATTTTTACCACATGAAGTTAAAGTTTGTATTTACACAAGGGCCATATTGTGGTTGAAGCTGATAAGCCACATCATTACGTACATATATTGCGAGACCATGGTGTCAGAAAAATAAAGGCACTAAGCTATAACCAGGTAGGCTAAATTCGGAGTAATCAGAATTTTCACCTACCTGGGTTTCACTAAGTGCCAATACTGCTGACCTATGTTTGACAGTATAAACGTACTGAAAATTTGTAATATTTTTTACAAATTAGCTTGTTTAAAGCTGACGAAAATTCGAATATTCTTTGAATAGAAAAACTAGCGAAAAAGCGAAAAAAAGAGTTAAATAAAAAAACGTGCGGTTAGTGCGGTACTTTCGTGTGGAATGAATTTTATTTTCCTGTTCTTTTTCTTCTTCTTCTTCTTTTTTTGAATTTGAAATAAAATATGGCCGGATGGGCGGGATATTTGAATTTTTAAACCAATGAGTACAGTTCACAATAGTTCACAATATTGAAATTTAAGCAAATTTAAGAGTTTTAAATTCAAGTATTTTTATAATTTAAATCTAATTTTCTTTTTATATAATTCATTTTTAATTTTAATATTGGTTTGACGAAACACCGGCCACGTTGAAAGGCTGTAGGCTTCAAGAGTCTTCATCGGGAATTAGAGCCAGTTTTACGATTGGACGTCTGAGCACCCCGTTGGATGTTTTGACGTCGGCGACCCTGACCTTGCCGTCCTGCCCTTCGACGACCCCTATAACTCGTCCTGTTTTCCACCGCTGAGGAGGTGAGTTGTCCTCGTGGATAAGGACGAGTTTGCCCACGACGAGATTGGGCTGCTCCTGTACCCACTTGGATCGCGCTTGTAGGCCAAGCAGATACTCCTTGGACCACTTCTGCCAGAACTGCTGCTTGAGCCAGCATAGAAGCTGCCATCTTTTCAAGCAGCCCGTTTGCCGTTCCGGCACTGGTTCCGGGGGCAGCGATCGTAAGCTGCTGCCGATTAGTAGATGCGCTGGGGTGAGGGGTTCTCCGTCGTTGGGGTCGGCGCTTAAAGGTGCGATTGGCCTTGAATTGAGGATTCCCTCCACCTCGATTACCACGGTCAACAGCTCTTCTGTTGTGAGCAATGCGTTGCCCACGGTACGCTGTAACAGCGTTTTCGCCGCTTTCACTGCCGCCTCCCATAGACCTCCGAAATGCGGTGCCCTGGGCGGTATCAAGGCAAAGCTGAAGCCTACCTCTGCTGCGTACCGGTGAACTGCTTCTGCGCCTTCTTCCAACTCGTCTCGAATTTCCCTCAAGATCGTCTGAGCTCCGACGAAGTTCGTCCCGTTGTCGCAATAAATCTTCTTCGGAAGTCCTCGGCGACAGATAAACCTTTTAAGGGCGAGAATGAAACAATCAGATGACAAATTAGAAGCTAATTCAATATGTACAGCTTTGGAGGCGAAACAAACAAAAACGCAAATATAAGTCTTATTCGGTGACCGGCCACGAATTTTAAGAGTGGTATATACTGGGCCACAGAAATCTACGCCACATACTAAGAACGGTCGTTGCGCTCGCAATCGATCCGCCGGTAGATTACCCATAAATTGTGAAAGTAATTTTGGTTTGTACTTGAAACAAAATATACATTGTCGTACAACTTTTTGGCAAGCTTCTTTGGCATTTATTAGCCAAATCTTTTCACGAAGCAATGCCACCATAGCTTGAGGTCCAGCATGGCAATTTTTTCGATGTAAATACGTTAAGTACGTTTTTACAAATGGTGAATTTTTCGTTAACAAAAGCGGGAATTTTGCATCATATTCAATTGGGGCGTTTAAAAGACGGCCACCTACACGAATCAACGAGAATGAAAATTCGTTGTCTTGAAATTGGTGAATGAAAGGATTGAGTTTTTGAATACTATTTTGAAGAATTATTTTCTTACGAAGTTTTTGAATTTCATCTGGGAACTCATAACTTTGGACGATTTCAACTATTCTTAGAAACGCCAAGTTCCTCTCTTTTGCTGTTGGTAATTTTTCAAATATTTCTTCTGTTTTGTTTTTTGTTCTTTTAAAAAATCGCATTATATAGGCAAACGTAGTTATAAGGTCGATGTATGAGGATTCTTCTTCTACAAAATCTAGAAGTTGAGTTCGAGGTTTTTCTGCTGCTATTAGAGCCAGGTTTGTTTTTCGTTTCTCTAAAGCTTCATCTTCTGGTGACAACTCAAAATGCGAATTGACCGGCCACGATGATTGTTCGTCCAATAAGAACTGTGGACCTTTGAACCAAATTGACGCATTGATTTCCTCAACATTACATCCTCTTGACAGAATGTCTGCTGGATTTTGTTTTGTTGGTACATGTCTCCATGATACTTTTTGTGTCCACTCTTGGATGTCGGACACTCGATTTGCAACAAAGGTTGCAAGCGTAGATGGATGTGTTTTTATCCAATGCAAAGTTATTTCGGAATCAGTCCAGAAAACAACTTGTTCGACGTCAAGACTCAACATTGCCTCTACTCTTGTCCATAACTTAGCAAGAGTATGCGCTGCGCAAAGTTCTAATCGAGGAATCGATTTCGTTTTCAAAGGGGCCACCCTAGACTTTGCAGTTAATAGCGTCGACTTGATACCGGCCGTGCTTTGGCTTCGGATGTAAATACAACAACCGTAAGCCCTCGTCGAAGCATCGGCAAACCCATGAATTTGAATTTTTGCGTTCGAATGAGTTTCGACAAATCTTGGAATATTTATCTCGCCAAGTTGAGATAAATTAGTTTTGAAATTTTGCCAACTTGTATCAAGGCGCAATGGAATCGACTCATCCCAATCAATTTTTGCAATCCAAAGCTCTTGTAATAAGATTTTTGCTTTGGTTACTATGGGGCATAACAAACCAAGAGGATCGAAAAGACGAGCGGAAACTGATAGTATGTTTCTCTTAGTAGCTCGCAGATCATGGAAATTACTGTCCAAATTGAAGCTAAATGTATCTTCTTTAGGATGCCAACAAATTCCCAGAGTTTTTGTGTAGTCTGAATCATTGAAATTAATTGATTTTTCAGAACTCTCCGTATTAAAATACTCTGGATGATTTGAAAACCATTTGGCTAATTGAAACCCTCCTTTTGTAAGGATTTCTTGAATCTCAAACTTCATTATTTTAAGGATTTCGAGATTATCGGCGCCAGTTAAGAGATCATCAACATAAAAATCTTTTCGAATTACATCTGACCCCGTGGGGAAAGAAGATTCGTTAGCATCGCCCAACATCTTTAAACACCGTATCGCTAAAAATGGCGCCGGAGACGTACCATACGTTACAGTATTTAATCGAAAGATTTGTAGTGGTTGTGACGGATGCTGCCTCCACACTATGAGCTGGTAATTCGTGTGCTCTTCAGCAACAAGAACTTGCCGGTACATTTTCGTAATATCAGCCGTAATGGCATATTTGTGTATACGAAACCGGAGCAACGTCGAAAATAGCTCCTCTTGAATAGTTGGCCCAACCATCAAGGTGTCATTCAGTGATAGTTGAGAAGATGTTCGACTTGAGGCGTCGAAAACAACTCTTAACTTTGTACTTGTACTTTGCGGTCGCAAAACACACTGATGTGGAATGAAATAGTGCGGGCCCTTTGGGATTTCATTATTTGTTGGTGACATATGACCCAACGAAACGTATTCGTTCATGAAATCCATATACATCGCTCTCAAATCGCTATTTTTGGATAATTTTCGCTCAAGTGCGAGAAACCTACGTTTGGCAGTTTCGAAAGATGATCCAAGCGAGTTTGAGGATAATTTGAAAGGAAGTTTTACCTCAAAACGACCTATCGGCAAAAGTTTTGTATTTTCAACAAAATGTTTTTCACATGATTGTTGTTCTAGCGTTAGAAACTTTTTCGTTTCTCCAGGAAATTCTTCCAACAACCAAAATTTTTGGACAATTTTATCTAAGTCTAATGATTCTTCAGACTGACATACCATATTACATTGTCTGGTCTTCGAAATTGTATTTCTGGGACATTTGCCAGATATGATCCAACCGAGAAGTGTTTTTTGAATTGTTGGATACTCGGGACCTTGTTTAATTTGACCTACTGACAACAATTCAAAGAATGTTTCTGCTCCTATTAGCAAGTCAATTTTCTGTGGCTTATCAAAATGAGGATCAGCTAATTGAATATTGGAAGGAATATTCCAATTCGAAGTGTTTATTGCGTGATCCGGTTGATAAGACGTTATGGAGTTCATAACCCAGTAATCAGCAGAAAACGAATGATCATTAAATTTTGATTTCACAACCGCCTGTACCTTTTTGTTAACAGTGGTACCGGTCTTTCCAATGCCAAGTAGATTTATTGCTTTTTCTTCCTTGCGAAGCTTCAACCTTTGTGCAAGCTCTTCAGTTATGAAATTTATTTGAGAGCCAGAGTCAAGTAATGCTCGAGCCAGCAAAAACTCACCAGTGATGCCTTTTATCTGCACAATTGCAGTAGCCAGAATGACCTGGTCAGTCGAAACTGAGGCATGCATAGCTTGAACATTCGAAGATGTTTGTGACGGTGAGCTATTGAAAGTTGTTTCATACTGATGTAACAACGTATGATGAGATCGATTGCATACACTACATTTACTTAATTTGCACTTTGAAACAGTGTGTCCTTTTCGAAGGCAGTTAATACAAGCTGGAACACTCTTTGCAAATTCAAATCTCTGCATTACAGGTATTGAAGCAAATGTCTGGCATGTTGTAATAAAATGTTCATTCGATTTACAATATAAGCATTTCGATTTATTTTGTTGCGAGTTTACACAAGCAAATGAAGATCTTTGATTTTTAAAACGACTTGAATCTTGTTTAAGTTTGGATTGCTTATCGGAAGATTTAAATTTTGCACTTGAAGCTTCTTCAGCAGAAAGATGCTGATATCTTTTGTTAAGAGCTTCTTCACAATCTTTCCATAAAGGAAGAGTATTGAAATCTAATTGTTCTTCCCATTTTGACCTCGTAATTGCATCCACCTTTGACATAACTAAATGTATAATGATCGCGTTAGTTATATTCTTTTCATCACCCAATGAAAGAAGCGAATCATAAATTGCAGAAACTGTATCGATCATGCTTCGCAATGAAGACGCGGATGGTTTGGATATTTCTTTTAATTCAAAAAGTGTTGAAACATTGTCAAAAAATATTAAACAATTGTTATCGTAGACTTTCTTTAAACTCGCCAGTGCTTTCGGATAGTTTTGCTCGGTAATTTGGAACGCCTTAACTGTTCCTAAAGCTTCACCTGATAAACAGGAAATTAAATGATTGAACTTTTCAATATCTGGAAGCATTGGATCGTTGTCTACTAAACTTTCGAAAAGGCTGATGAAATTTTTATACTCTGAGTATTTTCCGCTGAATTTAGGCAAAGACATTTTTGGAAGCCGTGAATGTTGTGGGTTGCTAAAAGAATAGTCAACTGCACTCGACTTTCGTCTTTTATTTATAAATGAAATGAGGAGTGATTTTGCACCAACACAAATGTCTTCCAATTCACCGCGGGAATCATCAATACAATCAGCTGATTCTATTTCCGACTGACAACTCATCAATTTTTCAATATATGAATTTAAAATATCTAATCGACATTCTAATTCGATTGGATTTAACGATAAAGTTTTTTGTTCAAGACCCGTTTTAATGCGAATTATATTATTTTTAATCATTAGTCGCTGTTGAATTAAATTCTCAAGATCTGCGTTCTTTTTTGGTGATGGCTGCCGTTTCTTGCCCGTCATTGTAATTAATTTATTTTATTTAATAACTTTCGAGAAATGTTTTATTTCCTGGAATTAGTTTATCCAAAAACTATTCAATTTGCACTTCAGTTTTTGATTTTAAATAATTGGAAAATCGTTAGAAAATTAGTTTATTTCTATTAGAAATTCCTCGAAAATAAAATTAATTTCAATAAACTATTTATGCGCAAATTGCCGAAAGTTGTTTAGGTACTTCAAACGAAATTGTTTAAAACGAAAAAAAAAATAAAATATTTTTATAAATATTTTGCTGAACACGCTCTTCGTATAATAAATTTGGAAATTATTTTGCGTCCCTGAACACGACCACTCTTGACAGCTGGGAGCTTAACGAAAGTGAGTACTAGCTGAACGAAATGTCAAAGAGTGAAATGTCAAAACAAGTTGGAAACAAATTTCACTATTGACACAGTTTCGGTCGAATTTACGTAAATTGTTTTATTCAATTAATTTAAATAAATTAATTATTCGTAAGTTATTGTTTAAATAAACACTCGCGAATATTATTTCAAGAACGTAAAGTTCGAATGTAATTTCCAAGACGCAAATGTCGGTATGTTTGTAAAAAATATCGATGCGTATGACGGACGATGACAGCGGCGGCGGTGCGACAGATCGAGATGCAATATGCAAATTGAATTTAATTTTGTAATTAATTAAATTGATAACGTAAATTATTAGTTTTAATTTCACTTGTTTTTATTAAATGGCAATAAAATTTTAAATAAAAATAAAAACGCACTTTGTTTGTTTCACCAAAATATAATATAAATATATGTGTATTGCAAAACAATAACAAAAACTGAAAGTTGTTGTTTTAAGTAGGTACGCAATAAATTATTAAACAAAAATGTTGCAATTTTGCAATCAATTAAATGTTAAACTTTCAGTTTTTGTGGATACCTCAGTTTCTGTGTCGACTTCCCTTGGGCACTTGTCTTTTGACATTGGGGTGACTTTGGAGCTCCGGGTATCCTTTATTTGCTATGTGCTTTGTTGTTGCCTTTAGCTTAGGTGATGTATGTAGCAATGGATCCTGATAAGGGTGTTTTGCTGGATAATTTAATGGTTTTTAATGCACTCACGCACGAATTAACGATTCCACCGATTTTAGTTAATTTAAATTGTTTTCAATCAAATTCACACGCGTCGTGTATACTTTCAAAGTTATTGATAATATATGTATATATATATGCAGTATACGTCTGTCGATATCACTTCGCGAATTTGATTTTAAATTGAACAAATTATTAAATTAAACTTGTCCCTGCTCGGGCGCCATGAAAATTTGTAATATTTTTTACAAATTAGCTTGTTTAAAGCTGACGAAAATTCGAATATTCTTTGAATAGAAAAACTAGCGAAAAAGCGAAAAAAAGAGTTAAATAAAAAAACGTGCGGTTAGTGCGGTACTTTCGTGTGGAATGAATTTTATTTTCCTGTTCTTTTTCTTCTTCTTCTTCTTTTTTTGAATTTGAAATAAAATATGGCCGGATGGGCGGGATATTTGAATTTTTAAACCAATGAGTACAGTTCACAATAGTTCACAATATTGAAATTTAAGCAAATTTAAGAGTTTTAAATTCAAGTATTTTTATAATTTAAATCTAATTTTCTTTTTATATAATTCATTTTTAATTTTAATATTGGTTTGACGAAACACGTACACTGCACAGAAATTCTTTCTCAGCCCCCGAATGTTGCTGAAATCGACCCTAAATTCACCTACCATTACGAAAAAACAAACATAAAAAAACCAAATCAGACAATTATCTATGCTGATATTTAGTTTGGGCCCCAATAAAACTTCACAGTTCAAAATACTCAATCAGTTACATACATTGCATGATATGAGCCACACACTGCATGTAATGAATAAGCCTAAGCAATGTGAGTGATGATGAAAGGAGAGATTTAGGAAATTTACCGCTTGCTGAACTTTTATTTTTGTGCAGCATCAGCTTCATGTACATGGGTGAACTATTTGTTGTTGCTTGTGTACACAGTCACTTGCACTGACACTGACACTGACACTGACACTTTTCTTTTTTTCTCTTTATGTGGGTATTAGGGCCCAGTTATAGCTATCATTGAAAACCATCATTGAAAAAGTTAGGTGTTGATTTTGAGACCTTTAGAAAGCATAATCATTGAATATTTTAATGCAGAAATATAGCTTACGACTTCAAAATTATTTCTCCTTCAAAAAAAAATCATTTTGACCCACATCTTCCCCATAACGTAACATTTAATATTTCCAATGACCAATGGTAAGGTAGTTCATCATTAAAAATTAAAAGTCATTTGATGAGAAAAGTTGTGCCAAATTGAACTTTGTTTTACCTCGAAATAATTATTAAGTCAATTAGCTTTACTTTTGCATCAAAATAATCATTTATTTTTTCTTCAAAATCTCTCAAAATTGGCAATTAATATTTTCAATGATGGGTTTCAACGATAGCTATAACTGGCCCCTTAGAAACGACTTGTTAGATGTGCATTCATGCTAAATAATTTAAGATCGATTTCAAACATACATATCAGCGAAATAGAAGAAATCATGGCACTTTGTACGATCTATTTTTGCATAGAAAATTTGGCCTGTAACTTAATATTTTGAACTCATCGATGTGATGGAAGAAATTAACGTTCAAGAACATGGTTATAATTTTGAAAACAAAGCAGGTATTTAATATTTGTAATGTATTGCATTTTTATGTTGGAAACAAATGTACATATTAAAAACATCAATGTTAAAAAAAAATCGGTGTTTATGATTCGATAATTTTTGACATCGAGATTGTTTTTTCGATGTTGACTTATCGATGTAAACATCCTCGATTTTCCAATAACGCTCATCCCTGCCACTAAATCTTTTGACGATTCACCAACACAAAGATAAAACTTCAGAATTGAGCAGAAGCATTACAAACTGTTCCATTGGATTTCAGAATGAGTGTAACCTTGAGTGAAACCAATGGAAAACGGCATAAGTTATGCCGAGTCAGAAACACCGATTTTTTTTTTAACAGCGATGTTTTTAATAAATTTTTTTCAACATGAAAATGCAATACATTAAAAATTTAAAATGCCTTCATTGTTTTGAAAATTATAGCCATGTTCTTGAACGTTATTTTCTTCCATAACACCGATGAATTCAAAATATTAAGATCCAGGCCAAATTGTCTATACAAAAATATATCGAACAAGTTGCCATAATTTCTTTTATTTCGCTGATTTTAGTGTTTGAAAATTGATCTTAAATTATTTAGCATGAATAAACACCTCACAAGTCGTTTGTACAAAAAATCATGTGTAGACGGTGCCTGAGCTTTCTGAACATCGATGATTTTAATGCTTGAAATCGATCTTAAGTTATTATGCATCAATGAATATCTAACAAGTCGTAGGTAAGAAAAATCTTTTGTAAACTGTGTCTATCCTTTCTGACCATCGATGATATTAATGTTTGAACATCGATATTAAATTATTTTGCATGAAAAAACATCTAACAAATAATTTATACAACAAATCATGTTTAATTGGTGCCTTAGCTTTCTGAACATCGATGATTTTAATACTTCAACAGCATTGAAAGCTAAAATAAATTTTTCGCCCAACATCGATGTTTTTTCATCTTCACAATTTTTGTTCATCTCTCACAATTTGCTGTCAAAACGCTTGAGTGTTTTTTTCTGACATTTGATTTTAAATGTGTTAGTGCTTCTTGAGTGGATTCTGATTTTAAATCAAGAATCGAATTTCTCTTCTCAGAATCGTCAGAAGCGTACTTTTTGTGCCAATAGAATGGTTTCAGAAGACTGCCGGACGCTTCTGGACGCTTCCGTACGGCCAAAGGAAAACAGCATTAGAATTTCCTCTACAGAATTGCAAAATGTTGACAAAATCGAAAAAGCCAACAGCGAGATATGCGGGAATATCTCAAAACAAGTAAGAAACCGGTAATTTTCACAAAAATACCCAAACATTTATTTCAGTTCTTCGTTTTTTTTGGCAAAAACTTATGCAGTGTTATCAAAACTGTTCTTGGGATTACATTTACGAAGTTTTACCAAAACCATTACAGCAGTTTTTTTTTTTAGAAAACTTGATAAAACCAGATAAGCTCAAAAAAATTAAATCTGACTCCTAGGGAAAAACATAGAATGTTTCAAAACAAAATTTAAATCAAATCCACCAATTCGCTTAGGCTCTAGCTTGATATAAATCGGGACGCACAGGCAAACAAACCGACGGACGTCTTTTGTCGATTTACAAATACAAAATTACTCAAATATAATTATATATGAGTTTTTTTTAAATATATAAATTTTTGATTAACTTTTGAATTTAAAGTACAAAAAATTAAGTTGATTTTTCATTAAAACACATTTTTAGTACAAATTTTTTTAATATTTTGCAATATTTTTTACACAAAAATTTAAGTTATAAGTCAACCTAAATTTCGTGTATCGTTTATTATGAACTATTAAGTATTACTCAATTTTGAAGCCTCTAAAGTTGTCATTACTCAAATATTTGATGAAGAATAATACACCTATTTGTAATTGTGTATCATTAGATTTTTGAAATTAAAAAAAAATTTCATCAAGTTTTAAATTTAATATATGTAATATAAATTTGACGGGTCATTTACACACCCTTTTAGTATGAAATTGAAAAAATCGATTGTGACGCTTACGTAATTATATAACGTGCTGTTTTGCCATTAGGTCCTTGCTGGCCGTAATCGAACTCGTAGCTCAGCCTTGGTGTGGTTCTTGGACCATAACACATTACAAAAAAAAAATTTGCCAGTGACATTGCATCTCGGTGTTGTGATGCGCGAGTAATCGCCTCAACCTTCCCTACCTTGGTTGCCTCCCTCGCTAGAGCAACCCCTTTCCTAGGCTTCTTCCCCTTTTAAATCTTCATCCTTCTCGTTTCCTCCCTCTCATCCCTTTAAAAAAACTTTTATTCCGACATCAAGTCCATTCTTAAAATCTTCATGAGTAAATTAAAAAAATTGGTTTCATTTTTAAAAATATATTATAAAGATTTTAATTTAAGTAATAATCATTTAAAATCATAAATTCACAAAGTTTATTAAAATTTAAAAGTTAATTATTTAACAATTTTCTAGAATGTAACTCAAATTCAATTTAAATATAAAATTCCCCTATATGGCAACCCTGTTGCTGATTAAAGAAACTTTTCAATTAATTGAAATATTAAAAACGTCTTCGATTTATTACCTACTTTGGGTATTCAATACCTCTTTTGTCTTTTCTTTCACTTTTTCTTCTTATTATTATACAATAATCCCCCGTTCAACCTTCCCCTCGATTCGCGTACTTATTAATTTTTCCTTTTTTTTATGAATATATTTAACAAAAGTGTATATTAAAATATGGGTATAAACAAAAACTCACCCTTAAACTCCTGCTGAAGTGGCCACTGCAACTGGTGTATATGTATTTGTTAAGGATGGTACCCTCCCTTTAAAGGTACCTTTTTTGTACCGATAATCACTTGTGTATATATATATATATATTAATCCGCGGATCGAGATATTTTAAAATGTTACGTTTCCCGCTTTTAACACTCTTATTTTAAAATCGTCGCAATTAATGGAATTTAGACTTTATAAAAAAATATGATTAAAGCAACTACTTTACTTTTAATAAAAAAAACTTCTATATGAATCACAAAAAAAAAAAAATGTTTTTCCCACTTTGGTTTCTGGTAATTTTGGGGATTGAACCCTGGACCTTCTTTCCTATAACTCAACCTCTTTTTTTTATAAATTCATTTTTATTTATTCATTTCTCTTAAAACTATCTTAAAGCTAGACAAAAATTCATGAAAAACTAGCCTACTTATCAATATCTTAAAAATAACTTACTGGCCCTAAGCGGGCGCTCTAAATTAAACAATAACTTAATGCTAATGCCTTTCGGCCTACGAACTATCTTAAAAATAATATCGATCATTGGTTTTATTTTTTACCAAGAAAGACTTTTTATTTTAAAAAAAAACTTTTTTACTTTAACATTTATTATTTTTTTCTTATATAAACTTAAAGCTAATTAAAAACTAATTAAAACTAATTAAAAACTAATTAAAACTACTTAGAACTACTATAAAACTACTTACAACTACCTTAAAACTAGAACAGCCACAGCAAGCAATTTTAACTTTTTTAAATTTTTTTTTGTTTAGGTTTTTTTGATTTTATAATTTTTTTCTTTAAATTTTTTTTTTTTTTTTGGTGCCACCCTGACTTAATTAATACACTTAATTAATACACTTAAAACTATGTTAGTCGGCCAAGACGAGAAAACTAAGTCAACTATATTGTATCTACTTCTTGCTTTAACTCTAAAACTGGTTCTCTTGTCTTACTCTGTCTCTCCGGTTCCGATCGGACACAGTCATACTGAACCGAAGGCGCTCTGCTCCGCCCTGTGCGAGGACGTCACGACTATAAAGGAGTCGTCTATCTACAGTTCTGCGGCCGACGTGGTAGATTAGCGGAACTGCCGCTCTATCCTGTATCAACCCTCGACTGTCTAAATAGAGGAAATCATCGGGTGGGATAAATCCACTTAAACGCACACTCTTGTAGTAATCAGTGTTGGGGTAGTAAGCCCCAAAAATTAAGCTATTGGCTGAGGACATCGCTCTTGCAATGTGACCCCGAATCAGCTTGATTATAAAATTATCGATTCTGTTAATGTTGGCTCCGTTGTATAGAACCTCGTTGGAATAATAATGTTTGTACTACGACTCTGGTGTTCTGTGTAATCCAAGGCAGCGTCGAAGACACTGCATCTCAAACACCCGAATCTTTTCCATTTGAGATGGGGCAACGTTGAACCACACCGGGCATCCATAGGCAATCATTGGCCGGATAAGGGCCATGTAGCAAATCACCTTAACCCTGCTGTCAAGACGGCGAAATACAAATACTGATCCATCCAGATGCCAAGGTACTTTACTACACTTTTATTCGCCAGTGGATGTCCATGTGGCCCTACGATCACCAGCTTGCGCCAGTTCTTTCTTGTATCCCTAGGGGCTCCATGCAATGGAGTCCTGAACAGAATGGTTTCGGATTTCTGAAAGTTTATTTTCAACTTCCAGTCATCGCAATATCGCTGAATTCTGATGACCTTAACTGTTGGAGCTGTTCTGTACGCAATTAGATCGTCGGCATACGCTATGGCATGGGCTAGACTACCTATCAGATCGCTGGTGTAAATACTGAATAGAATCGGTGAGTTCACCGCTCCCTGTTGAAGACCATTTTTAATTTCGAAGGTTGCGGTAGAAGTTACATTGCCAATTTTGACAACAAACTTTTTACCATTGAGCATATCTAAAAGCGGTTTACTTATGCCCAGTCTGGCTAGCTTTAGATACAGACCTTCTAACCATACGGTGTCGAAAGCTTTCTCCAAGTCAACCAGACAAGCACCCGTACACTGTCTTTTAGATTTGTTCCATTGGACATCAGAAACGAGCTTAGACGCGGCATGAATGGTGTCATGTCCCGCCTTAAAACCGAACTGATTGTCCGGTATGATATTGTTGTCCTCCGCCCACTTGGACAGAGCTCTATTTATAACTTTCTCAAATACCTTACTGATACTCGGAAGAAGACTTATCGACCGGAGATTCGCCGGATTGGAGTTGTCCTTACCCTTTTTCGGGAGAGGATGAACCACAGCTGTCTTCCACCGCCCTGGATAATATGCATTATTCAGAGCGTTGTTAAACAGTGTGGCATTAATGTCAACTGCTTCCTGAGGCAGATGTCGCAGTACAACGTTGGATATACCATCGATTCCTGCTGACTTCTTTTTCTTTAATGAAGCGAAGATGAGCTGGAGCTCAACTTTAGAAATTAACAGGGAATAAGCCCCGTTTCGCTCGGCGATGGTGGCGTTTGCCAAGTGTTCTTCATTGAACCCGGTGAAACCGAGATTCTCTGATCGCCATTGCGTCATTTCATTTCGAAGGTAGAAGTGGTGAAGCAAGGCTCTGTTTTCCAGGTCATGGTTCGGGCGAATGCTAGCATTCACCTTGTACACTTGCTGGAAAGCAGCCCCCACAGCCTACACTTTCTCACGAGGATCTTCGATTATAAAGAGGTCATCGTCCAGGACGGCTTCCTCTGGATCTATGCCTGCTATCAGAAGTACGTCTCTGTTCTCTGTCGTTCTCTGAAGCTTAAGACACGGAAGTTCGTTTTGATCATTCCGTCTAAATATTTTATTAATTTGAGGAAACATACTCGGGTCGCTAGAGTTAACGGCCCGAATTTAATTAATAGACAACCGTTAATTTTCCTTGATCAATTGGTTGATGTTTTTAATTGACGACTTCAGTGTCCTAATCTCCAGATCGTGTATGTCGGTAAAACGTCTGTACAAGATTTTCAGTCTTGTCAAAAGTCCACTTTTTTGTCTGTGTAGTGCGTCGATGGTCACGTTGCGGTACATGTCTGTGGCTTCGCGTTCTTTGTATTTTGGTATTGTTTTTTCCATTGTTCGTTGGATTGTACTGTCCATCTTTTCCAAGTAATCGTCAATTTCGGTATTTGTTAAATTCCTGTCATTTGGTGGGGATATGTTGTTCATTCGTAGTTCACTCTAGGTGAAGCGTGGCCAGCGAGTCTTACTGTAATTGTAAGAATGCAGTGGCACATACTGCTCCAACTCCACGAGCTCGTTCGGAAGTTGAATTACGGCCGCAAGTCCGCAGTGGTCACTGTCGTACTCTATCGTTCGTAAACAGTTTCTTGGTCGTTGACCCACAGTGTCAATAATTGTCAGTCTTGTGTCTTTCAACAATAGATCCAGATAGGAACCGCTCCTTGGAAACGAAGGCCTATCAGTAGCCAAAAGGTCGAGCATATACTCAACGTTGTATTGACACATCCAATTAAATAGATGGCTACCTCTCGGATTTTGTATTTGATTTCCCCAATCTACATGTTTGGCATTCAAATCACCGGCCATGAGATAGTAATTCTCTTCCGAGTTCAATTGTAAGCATTGAAAAAGTTTTTCGAGCTCTGTTAAAAATTCAGTTGGCTGAGGTGATTCCGGTGCATAAGCCGCAATCGCATACATCCGCTTCCCATGTTTGAGAGGAATGCATACGATACACGCCTCAAGCAACCGAAATCTGCGTACTTCACTATTATATATTACTTTATAATTTATGCCTTTTCGTACAAAGATTGCGACTGCTCCCCCCAAAGTGGAGTGGGGCCGATCTCTTCGTACGATATTGTAATTATTGTTAGTCAATTTATGTTTCTGGTTCAGCTTAGTTTCGCTGGCCATAAACACATCAGGACTCTGATCTTTCAACAATTGGAATAGATTTGCTCTACGTTCGGTCCTAATCAATGAATTTACATTCACAGCAAGGATCTTTAAGGGCCTCTTCGGCAGCGCACCCTTAACCTATAAAATGCGATAAGCTCGGCAAAGCAGAGTAGATATTGTCTACCCTTTTCGCCTGCTCACTTATCTGTTTTTGAAGTCCTGCTATTTGGCTCTGAATGGCCAGTAGCAAACCGCTTATTTCGGCCTATGCGTCCGGAGCCTTAGGCACAAGGGCCTGTGGGGCTGCCTTTGGCAAAGGCTGTACCGTTTTTCCCTTTCCTGACGCCATTTGGGCGTAGGAAATTTGGGGATTGACGGAAATTGCTGTTTGAGGACGCGTTGGTGGGCGTCTTTCTATCATCTCTGCTTGCCTTGCCGCTTTATTGTGTTTCATTTGCTGAAACGTCGGACATCCCCTATAGTTTGCGGGGTGCCCGTCGCCTCGGCAAAGTGCACATTTAAGTTGGGTCAATCCGACCCTTTCCTGCCCGAGCTTACACTCTCCTAAAATGCGGTTCTCACCACACTTGACGCAGCGTGACTGCATTTCGCAGTTTGCCGCAGCATGGCCGAACCTTTGGCAGCGCATGCATTGAAGCATGTCGCCGCGCCTCTTTAATTTATCCCAAGTCACAAGCTGGTAGTCGAGGACGGAGATATTCCTCAGACTTTCCAGTTTGCTGCTGGGCGAAAGCTGTACCAGGAAGAACGGCAGATTGCGTTTCACCCGCCTGGCCTTAACTGTAGCGAACGCCTTAACCCCGATAAATTCGAAATCGTCGCTCGCTTTTTGGCGAAGCTCATTTAAGAGCACCTGTGGGTCCGTGTAGGAGTCTATGCCCTTTAGTAGGACCGTCTGAAACTTTTCAGTTTTTGGGTTAAAACTAAAGAACTCCTTTGTTGATTCCTTTAACAAATCTTTAATAATTTAATAATCTTTAATGGAAAAGCACTGAATAGCGTGCCTATCTACACTTAATCTTTTTATTGTAAAATTTATGCCTATGGCCGACTTACATAGCTTTATTGTGTCCTGTAATTCCATTTTATACGTGTTTATTGGTGGCACCTTTTCTTTTTTTATCTGCGACGGCTGTGGCTGCTGCTGGTGTTCCCTCTGCTGCTGTGGTATCTGCTGCTGTTGTTTCTGCTGCTGCTGCTGCTGCTGGTTTTGGATCTGCTGCTGCTGCTGGTGTTGTTGTTGCTTTTGTTTATCTTGTTGCTGTTGCTGTGACTGTTGTTTTTGCCTATTTTGTGGCTGCTCTGATTGTTGTTGTTTATTTTGCTGGGGCTGCTTATTTGTTGGTTGCAGCTCCGCATTTTTAATTTGCCGTGGGGCTACTTTTGGTGGAGCCTGTAGCGACTTTTTTAACTCCCGCTCCTGTTTCTCGCGCTCTCGTCGAGCTATTTGTTTATATTTGAGGGCCTTTACGATTTCATGCACCTCTGCTCGTAGCTGCTCAATCTGACGTTGTTTTTCCTCAACGATGCTATTGAGAGCTTGCGACTTTCTTCTAATAAGTCTGTGAAGGCCGAAAACGTCTACACACTTCCACAGTACGAGATCGACTGATAACTCAACCTCTAGACGATCTTGGCTACCTTCTTTGTTAATTTCCTTGTGGCGAAATCGTATAACAGTAGGTATGGGTATCACTGACGTCTTACGGTAGCTGCAGGAAATGCTGGCTAAATGATTTAAGTAGGTATAGGTAAAATTATGATGTTCGTGTTGAGTGATTTGAAAATCATCGACCGGAAAAGCCAACACATACACAATTTTCCTCGGGAAATTTTAAAAGGATTGGGGCGGTTGGTAATGACAACCGCCTAAGATTTTTTCTATAAAAAAAAAATGTGTTTTACACTTGAACAAAGAAAAAATTTTTACCATTTACCTTTCTGAAGGCTTATAGCCTTTTTTAAATATTTTTTTAACTTTTCTGGCACTAAAAAAATTCTTTAAATTATTTGCACCCGTTTACCTAATAAATGAATTCAAAAATTTTTAATAAAAACGAGTTTTTAAATTTGAATTGAACGTACATATACGTAAATGTAATTAGTTAGGTACTTGCAAAAAAAACTGATTTCGTATATGTAGGTATGTATAGGTACATATATTGCAACGGCGGCGCGTGATTTAAAAATTGAAGACTAAGATGTTCGACTTGTACAATGAAGAAGAATTTTAGCTTTGCCGTAGCAGTTTTTCTCTATCCTATCACTAACCGACATTGGAAATTCTGCAAGACTTTTAAGTTTCATAAATTCCAGGATCATTGACATCATTAAGTGAAAACTTTCATTCTCGAGTCAAAGATCCTATAATTCCTGCCAACTCAACCCTCTCGTAAAAGTTGCTTCAGGAATGTTGACACAACTTTGTTGCCGAGAGAAAGGTAAGCAAATGTTGTTAAACATATCCTAAGGCTAGATCGTAAGAAAAACTTATAACACTATTACGATCTATTTATTCTACCTACACCTCTTACCCCTTCCGAAAACTTAAAAGCTCTGCATTTTTCTGTATGCATCAATAGTAATTAGAATTACATAATTGTATGCATATAGGTATATACCTACTTGTACTGTCACTGTCGTAGGTCGTAGGTATGTTTCGTCGTCGTCGTCGTCGGTGCGAAAGCTCTCGTTTATTTTGATTATTTATTTAAATTGTTTTTCTGTGAATAGTTATAATAAAGTCGGTTGCAGGGCTTTGCTTTTTCCGGATAAAACAATATCTGGAATATGCAAATGAACCCACGCAATTACAACTCGGTCGGTTGTGCAAAACAAACAATTATAATAGTGGTACAGATTATTTAAGTGCGAATAGAGAATTCCTTTCCTGTGCTTTATGCTCATGATTAAGAATTCGAATATGATTGGATCGGTTTCAGTACAAGTGAAAAGAATGCAAAAAAAATCAATACCGATTAAAATGTTAAAATAAAATATCTATGGAATTATAAAAAGATTAACTAAAATAATATTCAGTGCATATCAACAAAAAAAAAATGTAAACGTAAACAAAACGAGAATAAAAAAAAATGTTTTACCGTCGGACGTGAATGAGACGGATGTATTGCTTTTCGCCTTATTTGCTCGTAGGATAGTGTGAAACGCAAGGTGTTAATATAAGGCAGTGAAAAAAAAATTCGTTTAATTGTTGTTATTGAAAAGTCAACAAGATACCTATGAAAATTTCACAACGGTAAAAAAAAACAAACAAAATGTAAACAAACAAAAAGGTGTTCATCTATGAAAGATGTGTTTTGCCGCCGGTTAAATGAAAAATTATTTGTTTTTGTGGGTATTCTGCACGTTAGTGTTTTTCCGTCGGTAAAATAAAAGAATGAAAATTTAAAAGAAAATCGTTTCTTGTTGTTTACAGTGCGGTGCATCAATATTTTTCTTTTCTATTTTAAATTCGAGGAAGGCGCGTAAACAATTTGCTCATAAAGGATTTAAATCCAAAGTTTCTTTTGCCAGCAAGTGTTAAACATTGATCACAATAAAACAAAATTTAATTTTATCAACAAACAACGTGGGTCGCGAACCCATTTAACTAGCTGGGCAGATATTATCATCAAATAAGTTACAATTATAAGATTTATCTCTAAAAATAGATACTTTGTGTTTTATTTTGTTTCGTTACAGGGTGTTTACTGCCGTATGTCTTTGGCATGGAAAATGCCTATGAGTTAACCAGCTCGCGTTTCTAATTCATACATGCAGTTACCTACAACTCTTCTTATGCGGGATTTTAAAAATTTTGGCAGCAGTTTGGCGTTAATTCCCTGGACGAACTTGCTTTGAGCGAAATTTCTATGGAAAACTTCTTGACCTTCGCGATATACAACCTGTTTTGAACGTGAGTTATAAGTGTTTTTTGACTTTACGTGTGCCCTAAGTAAATTCTCTGACAACTTCTGTATCGCGAGTGTAGTTTTTAGAGCGGTAGGCGTGACCAACACATCCGGGTCTCCTAACGCTTTTAAGTCTCGTAGTATTCGATACGAAGAGCCGTGAGATATCATGTTTTGACCGAAAAGAGCAAAATATGGTTGACTGCCTAACGATTCGTGCAAATCTGAGCGCGAAGCGCACGCGATACTTGACAGATGCAAATCCCAGTCATTTTGCTCTTTCGAAATCAAGACTCTCAGCTTGCTTAGAACGCTCCGGTTGACCCTTTCGGATATGTTGGCCTGCGGCGAATACAACGCCGTACGCACATGCCTTATGCCGTAGTCTGCCATTAAGTTTTTGAACTCATTGGAGGCAAACTGACATCCGTTGTCAGAATGAATGAACTCAGGGGTCTCGAAAGTATGAAAGATTTCGTTCTCGAGATACTGTTCTACCGTAGAAGATGTCACTTTAGGCATGGCTTTAAGAACGTGAATTTTGTGAAGTGGTCCACTACAATGAAGACATACACATTTCCTCGCTTAGTACGCGGATATGGCCCCAAGAAGTCCACATACAGTCTCTGAATGGGCCTTTCGGTTACAACCTGCTTGGTGATTGGTGGACGAAGAATCGCGTTAGGGGCCTTTACCATCTTGCAGGTATCGCATTCACTCACATATGCCTTGATGTCTTTTACCATTTTTGGCCAATAATACTTGTCTCTTATACGGGCGTACGTCTTCGCTAAGCCACTATGACAACTCAGATGGGTATTGTGAGACAATTCAATGCATTTGTGGGTGAGTGCATCGGGCAACCAAAGGCGCCATAACGAGTCCTCCTCGTTCACCTCGCCTGTCCTGAACCTAACTCTTTTGTATATAAATTTTCCCGATACAACTAGGTCAGGAAGCGCAGCTTGATTCGAAACGATGCTCTCTCTCAATTAGGAATATTGCTCCGAATCGAATTCCACCGAGTCAAGGTCGATCTCGCCACATAGCATTGTCGATGAAGCTTCACCAAGCTCATTCTCTTCCACGGTTACTTTCGCAGCAACCTCTTCCATGTCCATACGAGATATCGTATCTGGCACTACGTTGAGGGATCCCTTCCGATGTTCGATGCTAAAATCATAACCTTGGAGTTCCAAACTCCATCGAGCGAGTCTTCCACTCAGCTCCTTCATCGACATCAACCATTTTAAACTTGAATAGTCCGTTATGACCTTGAAAGGCAACCCATCAACGTAAGGCCTAAATGTTCGTATACTTAGGACTGCTGCAAGACATTCCTGCTCAGTAACTGTGTAGTTTTTCTAAGCCTTGTTTAGCTTCTTCGACATATATGCAATTGGCCTCTCGTCGTCGTTCTCATCCAATTGAAAGAGAACACCACCCACTCCCTCCGAAGAGGCGTCACATTGTATAGTGAACGGTTTCGTGAAATCTGGTTGTGACAACACCGGTGCCGAGGAAAGTTGAGTCTTCAGTTTATCAAACCCCTCCAGAGCTTCAGGTGTTAGCTCAAAATTTTTCTTCAATCTGTT
The DNA here is from genome assembly GCA_949320155.1 of Melangyna quadrimaculata. Classification (NCBI taxonomy): domain Eukaryota; kingdom Metazoa; phylum Arthropoda; class Insecta; order Diptera; family Syrphidae; genus Melangyna; species Melangyna quadrimaculata. The sequence continues at coordinate 269,202,490 of OX439483.1, forward strand.
AGTGGAGCTGCCAGATCGGAATAGTTCTAAATGAACCTCCGATACCAACCAGTTAAACCCAAAAATCTCCTAACCTGTCTTGAGGTCGTGGGAACGGGAAAATTAACCAATGTCTCAATTTTGTCACGATTGGTTTTCAAAATACCTTGGCCAACTATGTATCCGAAATACTTAATCTCTCGCATGCAGAACTTGCTTTTATCGAGGTTAATAGTTAGATTTGCCCTGCGCAGACAGGCAGCCACCTCGTTAAGGATACGCATGTGTGACTCAAAATCAGCCGTACAAATCAGAAGATCGTCTAAATATACGAACACATTTTCGCGTAGAGAACTTGGCACCACTTGATCGATTACCCTATTCATTGTCTGACCCGCATTGCTCAAACCAAACGGCATAACTTAAATAGGTAGAGGTCTACCGGGTACTGCAAATGCGGTCTTTTCATGCGAATTTTCGTCAAGTGGTATTTGCCAATATGCGTCCTTTAAATCAATCCCCGTTATGAAGTGTGTATCTTTTATACGGCTAAGTAAGCCTTCGATGTGAGGCAGCGGATACGCATCCTTAACAGTGACTGCGTTTACTTTTCGAAAGTCTAAACACAGTCGAACCTTGCCGGGTTTTCTAACTAAAACAACAGGGCAACTCCAAGGAGAATTACTGACCTCGATAACCCCAAGTACTAGCATACGGTCCAATTCTTTGTAAACTTCCTCCTGACGAACTGGAGACAATGGATAATGCCGGGATTTGATCGGGACCGCGTTTCCCGTATCGACGACGTGACAACCAAATGTCGTCTTACCCAGCCCTAGAACGACAAAGTTAGGAAACAAATTTTTGACTTTCTCAAGTTGAAGACTTTGTTCAGGTGAAAGTTCGATCAACTCAGCCTCATCCTTGAAGTTAACGTCCTTTTCACCTATTCCGATGTCGGCTTGAATTTCGCTTATTTGTGGCATAAGGTTGAAGTCTCGCCAAATGTTCATCCCTAAATATAGTTTTTGAGTAAGATTGGGTATCAGATAAAAAGAAAGGTGCTTCGTGATGCCATTGTACGTGGTTTGAATCTCGCAATGACCTATAATGTTATGTGACTTACCATCTGCAGTCCGTACAACATTTTTGTATGGCTTCACATCCACTTCAATTCTTTTCACTAAGTCCCAACACTCGCTGCCTAGTACAGAGATGGATGCCCCGCTATCCAATAAGCCAAAAACTGATTCATTGTTAAGCTGGACATTTGCGTACATCCTACCATCTGTATTCGAAGAAATTATTGATACCACGATTTCTTTTCGAAATTTTTTTCTTTTCCGAAACCGACGCCGACATTTTTGAATACTAGCTGAACTACTACCAGTTCCGAAAATTCGGGAACGAACTTTGTAGTAATTCAGCTTTTGCTCATGAAGCGATTTTAGAGCATAAGTATCTAAAGGATGAGACTGAGTGACTGGCGAAATAATAGGTGTTGTTTTTTTTTTTAAAGATTTTGTTGGGAATGCTTTCTTCAGGGACTTCTGTACGGGCGATTAGGATATTTTTGTCGTCTAATTTGATGTTTGATTGGGGTTGCTCTTTGAGGAACGAATCTCCCCCTTCTTCTTTTCGTCCCTCGCCAGGTTTCCCGCATGTTTTCCACATTCTATTGTTGTAACCCCTTTTGAACCGCACAAGCAACAAAAGAGATTCCTTTCCCGTGAAGGACAAAAGTGGTAAGCGTGTCCCTTCTGATCGCAATTCCAACACACGTAATTTGCAACTGAAGTCGGTTTTCGATAAGATGAAAAGGCCGCGATTTCCTCCCCGTCCTGGTCGGAATTTTGTTCTACTTCGACCGCGATCTCATGGACCGTTTTCTGAGAAGAAGTTCGCTTCGTCAAATATCTCTATGCCTCTCTTGCCTTATTCCTAAGATGTTCTAGGTCTTTAATATTTGAAACTAACAGAATTTCACCTATCTTATCTTTTGCATTGTTGCGAATGACATGAACCATTTTTCTTTCATCGAAAGGTTCTTTCAAACGGTCGTTAAGACCCACGATAGAACTATAGAAATCGTCAAACGATTCTTTAATGCCTTGCTTGCGAGTAAGCAACCGCATGTAGATTTCTACGTCGCTTTCTAGACGCCCAAATTCTTTTTTCATGGCTGCCTTTACCTCTGCCAATTTTGCCTTACGGTTTCTTCTTAAAAAGGCCCAAAACCATTTGTTGGCATTTCCCTTTAGCAAAATGTGAAAATCGCCTGTGATCTGTTCGTCGGTATAAGGGGATGCTGACACCTTATGTTCAACCTGAAAAAGGAAATCTGTCACGCTATCTGTTCCGTCGTATGTGATACCCCATCTATCTAACCTACACGGCTCGGAAGTACTACTCATCGAGAAGGTTGAATTCCTCGGTCTGTGTATAGGATTGCAATTTCCCGATGCCCCACCCTCAACACCTGCTTCACGAGAATTGGATCTGGTCGGAGTATTCTGAATGACCTTAACCATAAATAGTTCCATTTGCTGGAACAGCATGACCTGATTGTCCATCATTCCCCGCTCAATGCGAATGGCCAAATCTTCAACGGAATTGTTCCGCTGGGCGTTTGCAGGTACTTCGTTGTCCTGATTTGCCAACTCGTCCACATCTCCATTATTTTCGTTTGACATGGTGGAAATTGAGTTTAAAACTATTGAGTTCAGATCTTCAGAAAAGCTGAACGAATTATCCAAGTTAAAACGATCGATCGTAGTCCGAAATTTTCGATAAAATTCCTCGAACCTAGCCTCAGAATTCGCGTAGATAACACTCAAGTTGTCGTGAAGTGAAATCCGACGACTTCTACTCATACCTCTTCAACAACTAACTCTCGATTTTTACCCACTCAGACCCCAAGAGAATAGTTAGTATGGCGAAAATCTAAATTTCGAATAGAGAAGAAAAACTTTCACAAAACAATGTCAAAATCCTAAAAAAAAAACTAAAAAAATTTGTTCTCAGAACTTCCAATGTCCGCCAGCTATGTAAAAGGAAAAACAAAAACCAAAAACAATGGAATCAAATCGTAGACAAAAGTTTTGCTATTCCCATATAATTTTTCGAAAATCCAAAACGAATCCCCAAAACCCTTGATTGAAAATGTTTTAATATAAAATCAATATGTATGTAATTCAAAAAAAAATATCAAAAGCTTAAAAAAAATTAATAAAATATTTGTTAAAAAATATGAAAAATAAAATAGTAACATAAAGTTCAAACTATTTTCCGAAATTTTCAAAAGAAAACACTTTTAAAACTTTCTAAAAATTAAAAAAAAATGTATTGTTCATAAAATGTAAAAAGATGAGAGATCAGATTTGAGAAGGATGTCAATTCATTATGAAGAAAAAGCCGTAGTTCTGCGAGCCAAAAAAAAAATGAGCAAACAAACAAAGTAGGTATTACGTTACTATTGCAACTAGTGATATAAAAAAATTAATTGTTTTTCTCCTTAGCTGTCAGGACATCGACTGACGAATCATTCCATCAGGAAGGCTCTGAAAACCGCAGAGAATATCAAAAAAAAAATTGTTTTGGAAGGACCTCCGAAAACGCCACTCACATCAACGGGTCTCTTCCAAAATTAATTAATTTCAAGTGTGTGCTAGGTATCTGGCCATTTGAATACCTGCTATGCCGGTATCCAAAGACTCGGACTTTTAAACCCACACTTGTGTTTGTATACATCGGATGACTGCCCCCTCCCTGTGGCAGCGCGGTACCGAGCGCTTTACACCCAATAACCGGGACTCACAGGAAAGGTGCAGCCACTATCGATCATTAAACACCGGATGGTTGGATGTTGTAGGACGCGGGTAGTCACTGAGTGGCGTCAACACGGCGATGTCCAGTGATGTAACGAATACTACACATCAATTGTGCTTATTTTACCTCCAAGTGGTAACCATCGGGTACTGGTCTCGTCCATCCGGACTTGACTTGCCAAACAAATAAGCGCGAGTGTTGAACAAGAGACAAAAATAGCAACACTATAAATACTCTGTCGGAAATGACTGGCTGTATAAGTCGGCTGAAGTCTTAGACGAGCCCATCAGAAGGAAGGTGTGCGGCGGATGAATTCATCAGAATCAACGGTGTCACCAACAGTATGGACGACAGAGACCTTACGTGAGCTACTCTGAAATATTTAGAGCTGAGGTCGGTAAGGAATTTCAGTACTAGCCAGGGTGCTGAAAAAGAGATGGTGGCGGATGAACCCTTCAAGGGTCAACGGCAGCACTCATATCCCCGTAGTGGGCTACTGGTATCGGATTATCCGGCCTGCTGTCCTAAGGCTACACAAGGATCCGGCCCTCCGGGTCTGGGGGTCGTGTGACGGGTTGGCAACCTACCACATGTAAAGAAATCAACCGCTTCGAATCGGCAACTACAGCCTCGGATAAGGAATGATCAAACGATGACGACTTTTGGCTATCGAACAAGGACAAAGATTGGATTCTGGAATGTTAAAACTCTTCTCGATAACCGCGAAGAAGGCCCTAACAACGCCAGATTCCTCCAACTTGAGAAAGAATTCCTACGGTACAACCTAGACATCTTGGGTCTGAGTGAAGTGAGATGGTTGAGCGCAGGGCAGGTGGATTCACCTTCGAAAAGCACTTTCTTTATTTACTCCGGAAAACCAGTTGGAAGCTCCCGATGTTCCGGCGTAGGTTTAATGTTGACTCCAAAGGCGCGGCAAAGTCTTATAACCTGGAAACCCATCAACGACATGATATTGACAGCCAGGTTCCAGAGTAAATTAAGAAAAATCACCATCATCCAGTGCTATGCCCCAACTGAGGAAGCGTCGGACGCCGAGAAGGACGAATTTTACAGCCAACTTAGCGCTGTTTTCAGAAGCTCGCCGAATGGAGACATCACTATCGTAATGGGAGATCTTAATGCTAAGGTTGGCCAGGACAACACAGCGTTGAAGCACGTTCTGGGTAACCACGGTTATGGGGAACGGAACGACAATGGAGAGCGGTTTGTCGACTTCTGTAACGCAAATCAGCTAGTCATTGGAGGTACTCTGTTCGAGCATAGGATCTCGCACAAGATAAGTTGGTTATCCACAGATCGTCAATGTACAGCGAACTTAATCGATCACTTTGCTATTAGCAAGCGCTTTAAAAATTGTCTTCTCGACGTCCGAAACAGACGCGGTGCTGATGTAGGGTTAGCTCGCGATCACCATCTTATGCTTGCCTACGTTCGTCCTCGAATTGCTTCAGTACATGGAAATCGGCAAAACTTCCTGCGTACACCCAGGTACAATACCGACAGATTACGGGATCCTACAGTGCGCCAAAGATATAAGGAAGCAGAAGCAGAAGTCATCAGCATTGCCACGCCAGAAAATGCAGACCAACACTGGAGCAATGTGAAAAAGGCCTTTGCAACTGCCGCAACTGAGTCAGTGGGTATAAGGCAGAGAAGCCAAAGCACATGGCTTTCTGCAGATACATGGAGTAAGATTGAAGAAAGGAACGCGATTAGATCCCAACTTGCGGCTGCCCCAGTAGGTGAGAGATTTAACATCGAGTCTCAGTACCGTAGGAAAAGTTAAGAAGTGCAGCGTAGTGTCAGACGCGACAAAAGGAGGCGCGTAAATGTTCTCGCAGAACAGGCAGAGGAAGCAGCATCAAGGTGCGACAGTGGTACCGTCTACAAGATAACCAAGGAATTGGTTGGAAACAACAACTCCCGGAAACAACACCTCGTCAAGGATGTAGACGGCACCCTGCTAGTTACGGATGAGGATCAGCTCAGGAGATGGAAGGAACATTTTGCTAGCGTGCTCAACCACATAGGCGATAGCGGAGGTGTTCCAGCCCCTAACCCAAATGAGCTATTCGTAGAAACTAGTTCCCGTATTCGCACCTGCCCTCCCAGTTTAGCCGAGATAACATCAGCAATCAAATCCCTCAAGAGCAACAAAGCGGTAGGTTTGGACGGCATTCCCGCTGAGCTCTACCAAGCAGATCCACAAACATCAGCGAAGTTGTTAAACCCCTTAATAGCACAGGCATGGGAGAACGAAAGTTTCCCCATTGAATGGAAAAAAGGGATGATCGTCAAACTACCAAAAAAGGGAAATCTTACGGATTACGGAAACTGGAGAGGGATCTGTGTCCTCCCCGCGGTGGCAAAGATAATGGCGAAAATAATCTTGGAACGAATCAATGAACATCTCGATTCTACTCTCGACAAAGAGCAAATGGGATTTCGTGCAGGCTCATCCTGCATTGATCACATCAACACCTTGAGGATCATAATAGAACAATGCGTAGAGTTCCGTTCCCCTCTTCATTTGCTCTTCATCGACTTCGAAAAGGCTTTCGATAGTTTGAATCGAGATTTCATTTGGTCAGCTTTACGTAGGAGAGGAGTACCCGAGAAGATTATCGCCGTTATAAAGGCTACCTACGAGGCTGCATCGTGTCAAGTCTTACACAACGGAAAGGTATCAGAGGACTTCGATATCCATAGCGGAGTTCGTCAAGGATGTTTGCTATCTCCACTACTTTTCCTGGTGGTTATAGGGGATGTCCTTCATGCAGCTCTAGCCGACCAAGCGCGTGGAATTCGATGGACGATTTTTTCGTTCCTGCAACATCTTGATTACGCTGACGATATTTGTTTGCTCTCGCACAACATTATGGATCTTCACCATACGGTGACTAATCTGGAATGCGAGGCAAACAAAGTCGGTTTGAGGATCAACACCGGGAAAACAAAAATCCTCAACATTTCTGAATCTTCTTCTCAAGTTGTCGTTGCGGGACAGCAGGTTGAAGCGGTGGACAACTTCCTGTACCTCGGTAGTGTTGTCTCAAAAGACGGCGGTGGTACGGATGAAGATGTTAACTGCCGAATCGGCAAAGCTAAAGCTGCTTTCGGCATGCTGTCTAAAGTTTGGAGGAGCAACGTCTACAGTACGAAGACCAAGCTGCGACTGTTCCGGTCGAACGTAGAGTCAGTACTACTATATGGGTGTAGTACATGGAAAGTGACCACCTCTGTCACAAGGAAGCTACAAACTTTCGAAAATAGATGTCTCCGAAACATCCTAAGGATTTTTTGGCCGAACACCATCTCCAACCAAGAACTCCTTCGGAGAACGGGCCAAAGTCCTATTGACATCGTTATTAGGAAAAGAAAGTGGCAGTGGATTGGTCACACCCTACGTCGTGGTGCAGACTCTATTGCAAGACATGCAATGGAGTGGGATCCACTCATCCAAGATGGAAGAAGACCTGGAGGCCAGAGAAAATCTTGGCGCAGAACAGTCGACAAGGAATCACAAAAGCTCGGTAAAAGTTGGGGAGAGCTAAAATGCATTTCCAGAAACCGAACGAGATGGCGTGTAGCGGTAGTTGACGCCCTGTGCCCCTTAGAGGGGTCAAGGATCTAAGTAAGTAAGTAAGTATTAAACACCGTGAAAAGATAAAACAAAATTTAAAAAAAACTTTAAATGTTGTGAAAAAAATAAAATGAAATAAAACTTTGAAAGAAATTAACTATAGAGAAAAAATCTAATTGAAAAAAAAAGAAATTGAAAGGCTCAAAAAAAAATGTTAGCCACACTATCTTTAGATAGTGGGCTCCACGTTGGGCGCCATTTTGTAACGTGCTGTTTTGACTTTAGGTCCTTGCTGGCCGTAATCGAACCCGTAGCTCAGCCTTGGTGTGGTTCTTGGACCATAACACCATAACACATTACAAAAAAAAAATTTGCCAGTGACATTGCATCTCGGTGTTGTGATGCGCGAGTAATCGCCTCAACCCTCCCTACCTTGGTTGCCTCCCCTTTCCTAGGCTTTTTCCCCTTTTAAATCTTCATCCTACTCGTTTCCTCCCTCTCATCCCTTTAAAAAAACTTTTATTCCGACATCAAGTTCATTCTTAAAATCATCATGAGTAAATTAAAAAAATTGGTTTCATTTTTAAAAATATATTATAAAGATTTTAATTTAAGTAATAATCATTTAAAATCATAAATTCACAAAGTTTATTAAAATTTAAAAGTTAATTATTTAACAATTTTCTAGAATGTAACTCAAATTCAATTAAAATATAAAATTCCCCTATATGGCAACCCTGTTGCTGATTAAAGAAACTTTTCAATTAATTAAAATATTAAAAATGTCTTTTTTTTCACTTTTTCTTCTTATTATTATACAATAATCCCCCGTTCAACCCTCCCCTCGATTCGCGTACTAATTAATTTTTCCTTTTTTTTGTATGTATATATGTATATATTTAACAAAAGTGTATACTAAAATATGGGTATAAACAAAAACTCACCCTTAAACTCCTGCTGAAGTGGCCACTGCAACTGGTGTATATGTATTTGTTAAGGATGGTACCCTCCCTTTAAAGGTACCTTTTTTGTACCGATAATCACTTGTATATATATATATATTAATCCGCGGATCGAGATATTTTAAAATGTTACGTTTCCCGCTTTTAACACTCTTATTTTAAAATCGTTTTTCTTACAATTGTTAACACAGGTCGCAATTAATGGAATTTAGACTTTATAAGAAAAAATATAATTAAAGCAACTACTTTACCATTAATAAAAAAAACTTCTATATGAATCACAAAAAAAAAAATGTTTTTCCCACTTTGGTTTCTGGTAATTTTGGGGATTGAACCCTGAATCTTCTTTTCTATAACTCAAACTCTAGACGATCTTGGTTACCTTCTTTGTTAATTTCCTTGTGGCGAAATCGTATAACAGTAGGTATGGGTATCACTGACGTCTTACGGTAGCTGCAGGAAATGCTGGCTAAATGATTTAAGTAGGTATAGGTAAAATTATGATGTTCGTGTTGAGTGATTTGAAAATCATCTTTACTTTTAATAAAAAAAACTTCTATATGAATCACAAAAAAAAAAATGTTTTTCCCACTTTGGTTTCTGGTAATTTTGGGGATTGAACCCTGAATCTTCTTTTCTATAACTCAAACTCTAGACGATCTTGGTTACCTTCTTTGTTAATTTCCTTGTGGCGAAATCGTATAACAGTAGGTATGGGTATCACTGACGTCTTACGGTAGCTGCAGGAAATGCTGGCTAAATGATTTAAGTAGGTATAGGTAAAATTATGATGTTCGTGTTGAGTGATTTGAAAATCATCGACCGGAAAAGCCAACACATACACAATTTTCCTCGGGAAATTTTAAAAGGATTGGGGCGGTTGGTAATGACAACCGCCAAAGATTTTTTCTATAAAAAAAAAATGTGTTTTACACTTGAACAAAGAAAAAATTTTTACCATTTACCTTTCTGAAGGCTTATAGCCTTTTTTTAATATTTTTTTAACTTTTCTGGCACTAAAAAAATTCTTTAAATTATTTACACCCGTTTACCTAATAAATGAATTCAAAAATTTTTAATAAAAACGAGTTTTTAAATTTGAATTGAACGTACATATACGTAAATGTAATTAGTTAGGTACTTGCAAAAAAAAAAACTGATTTCGTATATGTAGGTATGTATAGGTACATATATTGCAACGGCGGCGGCGCGTGATTTAAAAATTGAAGACTAAGATGTTCGACTAGCACAATGAAGAAGAATTTTAGCTTTGCCATAGCATTTTGTCTCTATCCTATCACTAACCGACAATGGAAATTCTGCAAAACTTTTAAGTTTCATAAATTCCAGGATCATTGACATCATTAAGTGAAAACTTTCATTCTCGAGTCAAAGATCCTATAATTCCTGCCAACTCAACCCTCTCTTAAAAGTTGCTTCAGGAATGTTGACACAACTTTGTTGCCGAGAGAAAGGTAAGCAAATGTTGTTAAACATATCCTAAGGCTAGATCGTAAGAAAAACTTATAAGACTATTACGATCTATTTATTCTACCTACACCTCTTACCCCCTCCGAAAACTTAAAAGCTCTGCATTTTTCTGTATGCATCAATAGTAATTAGAATTACATAATTGTATGCATATAGGTATATACCTACTTGTACTGTCGCTGTCGTAGGTCGTAGGTATGTTTCGTCGTCGTCGTCGGTGCGAAAGCTCTCGTTTATTTTGATTGTTTATTTAAATTGTTTTTCTGTGAATAGTTATAATAAAATCGGTTACAATTAAAAAATGAAGTATCAAATTATTGATTATTCTATTGAGTATAATATATGAGAAAATTAAACCATTAAATCAATCCATGCACACTTTCACATATTATTAAGTAATATGTGTTAAAATGTTATATTCTTAATTCCTCAGCTCAACTAGGAATATATAAATATATAAATTCCTAGAACATATAGCTATAATTCATTAGTACATTGCAAACATGTACGACTGTTTATTAAAAAGATATTAATAAAAGACAAACAAATAAATTTCAAAATTGTTACCCTTTCTTAAGTAAATCTGTCAAATGATAAGTTAAGCTCGATTCACAATGCGACGTGAAAACGTGACGAGAGCGTGACGTGAACCGCTGTCATTTTTTGTCTAGTTATAAAATCGTTCCCCAATTCACAATGCGACGAGTTTCTTGACGACGAGTTTTTTGACAGCGTTAAATTATTTATTATTTTTGTTCTTGCTGTACAATGTGCGTTCAAAATAATAAAAAAAAATCAAACTGAAATTACTTTAATTATTTAAATATTATAATTGTGTTTGTCCATTGGGCTGGTGAAATGATTTTCGGCTAAAAATGCAAAGAAATTAAAACAATACAACATTATAATATTGTCAACACAAATAGATCTATAAATATAATTTCATTGTCAACAAAATTTATATTTATTTTTGTTAATTCACACTTATCTGTTGTTTTCACAAAATCCACCATCAGTCAAATATAAAAAAAAACATAAAAAACGTCGACAAAAGCGTTTTTTTTCCATTTTATAAAATCCGGCGTGACGTGACGACGAGAAACGTTTCATTGTGCATACCATGGCGTTTCCTCGTATACTTACATGATTTGAAATCGGCTTGACAACTACGACGAGTTCTCGTCACGCTCACGTCGCATTTTCACGTCGCATTGTGAATCGAGCATTAGAAAGCTATCAAATATATCTATAACATATTTAAATTTTAGATTTTTCCAACAACCCATTAAAAAGATAAAAATCAGATACTTTTAAAAATTGACCGAAAAAAATTAGCCTTTTTCAAAAATCATTTTGAGTATGAAAAAAAATCCTATCAAGAATTCCTTAAACATGGATAATTTTTTGTTCATCTTAATAATGTAAATTAAAATATGTAAAAATAAAAAAAAATAAAAAATCAACCCCCATACTAGTACTAAGTACTTTAATTTTAATGCTTGAAATCGATCTTAAGTTATTATGCATCAATGAACATCTAACAAGTCGTAGGTAAGAAAAATCTTTTGTAAACTGTGTCTATCCTTTCTGACCATCGATGATTTTAATGTTTGAACATTGATATTAAATTATTTTGCATGAATAAACATCTAACAAATCAATTATACAACAAATCATGTTTAATTGGTGCCTTAGCTATCTGAACATCGATAATTTTAAAACTTCAACAGCATTGAAAGCTAAAATAAATTTTTCGCCCAACATCGATGTTTTTTCATCTTCACAATTTTTGTTCATCTCTCACAATTTGCTGTCAAAATGCTTGAGTGTTTTTTTTTTATGACATTTGATTTTAAATGTGTTAATGCTTCTTGAGTGGATTCTGATTTTAAATCAAGAATCGAATTTCTCTTCTCAGAATCGTCAGAAGCGTACTTTTTGTGCCAATGAAATGGTTTCAGAAGACTGCCGGACGCTTCTGGACGCTTCCGGACGGCCAAAGGAAAACAGCATTAGAAGTACCTCTACAGAATTGCAAAATGTTGACAAAATCGAAAAAGCCCACAGAGAGATATGCGGGAATATCTCAAAACAAGTAAGAAACCGGTAATTTTCACAAAAATACCCAAACATTTATTTCAGTTCTTCGTTTTTTTTTTGGCAAAAACTTATGCAGTGTTATCAAAACTGTTCTTGGGATTACATTTACGAAGTTTTACCAAAACCATTACAGCAGTTTTTTTTTAGAAAACTTGATAAAACCAGATAAGCTCAACAAAATTAAATCTCACTCCTAGGGAAAAACATAGAATGTTTCACACCAAAATTTAAATCAAATCCACCAATTCACTTAGACTCTAGCTTGATATAAATCGGGACGCACAGGCAAACAAACCGACCGACGTCTTTTGTCGATTTACAAATACAAAATTACTCACATATAAATATATATGAGTTTTTTTTAAATATATAAATTTTTGATTAACTTTTGAATTTAAAGTACAAAAAATTAAGTTGATTTTTCATTAAAACACATTTTTAGTACAAATTTTTTTAATATTTTGCAATATTTTTTACACAAAAATTTAAGTTATAAGTCTACCTAAATTTCCTGTATCGTTTATTATGAACTATTAAGTATTACTCAATTTTGAAGCCTCTAAAGTTGTCATTACTCACATATTTGATGAAGAATAATACACCTATTTGTAATTGTGTATCATTAGATTTTTGAAATTAAAAAAAAAATTTCATCAAGTTTTGAATTTAATATATATGTAATATAAATTTGACGGGTCATTTACACACCCTTTTAGTATGAAATTGAAAAAATCGATTGTGACGCTTACGTAGATTAAAAAATGAAGTATCAAATTATTGATTATTCTATTGAGTATAATATATGAGAAAATTAAACCATTAAATCAATCCATGCACACTTTCACATATTATTAAGTAATATGTGTTAAAATGTTATATTCTTAATTCCTCAGCTCAACTAGGAATATATAAATATATAAATTCCTAGAACATATAGCTATAATTCATTAGTACATTGCAAACATGTACGACTGTTTATTAAAAAGATATTAATAAAAGACAAACAAATAAATTTCAAAATTGTTACCCTTTCTTAAGTAAATCTGTCAAATGATAAGTTAAGCTCGATTCACAATGCGACGTGAAAACGTGACGAGAGCGTGACGTGAACCGCTGTCATTTTTTGTCTAGTTATAAAATCGTTCCCCAATTCACAATGCGACGAGTTTCTTGACGACGAGTTTTTTGACAGCGTTAAATTATTTATTATTTTTGTTCTTGCTGTGCAATGTGCGTTCAAAATAATAAAAAAAAAATCAAACTGAAATTACTTTAATTATTTAAATATTTGATTGTGTTTGTCCATTGGGCTGGTGAAATGATTTTCGGCTAAAAATGCAAAGAAATTAAAACATTACAACATTATAATATTGTCAACACAAATAGATCTATAAATATAATTTCATTGTCAACAAAATTTATATTTATTTTTGTTAATTTACACTTATCTGTTGTTTTCACAAAATCCACCATCAGTCAAATATAAAAAAAAAACATAAAAAACGTCGACAAAAGCGTTTTTTTCCATTTTACAAAATCCGGCGTGACGTGACGACGAGAAACGTTTCATTGTGCATACCATGGCGTTTCCTCGTATACTTACATGATTTGAAATCGGCTTGACAACTACGACGAGTTCTCGTCACGCTCACGTCGCATTTTCACGTCGCATTGTGAATCGAGCATTAGAAAGCTATCAAATATATCTATAACATATCATATTATCTTTAATATGTAAATTAAAATATGTAAAAATAAAAAAAAAAAAAAAAATCAACCCCCATACTACTACTAAGTACTTTTCGTAACGACTATTTGTGAATTTTCAGTTTTAAACCGGTTATCTGGGTTTGTAGATTAAAAAAAAGAAAAAAAGATGTACTTGTTTTTTTTCCTAGCTTTTCAATATCTTTAAGTTAAAAATAATCAAGACTCTACGAATACGCCTTAGAAGTTAGTTTTTCTACTTTGTTTCAGTTTTTACCCCTAAAACCCTATTAAATGTATGAATTAAAAAAAAAAAAGTTTTTAGTGCCCCCTACATAAAAGATAAATTTTAGTATATATTTTTAGTACTTGTAGTTTAAGCTGTGCAATGATTTCACCTTAGTTGTATTTTTGACGGGTTGAGGTCTTATTTTAAAAGTAAAATGTAGGGCGGATTACAAAACTTCGGCTGGACCGATTTTCAAATTTTTTTTCTGAACCATCTCTGAATGGTACCCTTTCATTAAAAAAAAAAATATAAAAATGCACCCAGACGGATTCTAGTTATAAGGTCACACACAAAAGTTTAACTCGTTTTTTATATAGATAAAAGATTTTAATCAAAAAAAACGATTTGAATGAAAAAATCATGTTAATCCTGCGGTTATTCCCCCTTTTACGAAATTCAAAATCGTTTCTTAAAATTGATTTTTAGTACGAGAAAGTTCAAAAAATTGCCCCCCCCCCCCGCTACCTTTGCAGATATCGAAAATCTTAAGCTTGTCGCAGGTACATAATCACTCAAATGCAATTGATCCAAGGATTCGTGCAAAATGTTTGTTAAATTAAAGATTTTAAACAAACAAAAAAATTCTGCGCACTTTTCATATCTCCATAACCTAAAACTCCAAGGATTCAAATACGAAGCCATGCAAATACCAAGACATGTAAATCCAAAAAATTCCAAGTTCGTCTCTTTCGATATTGTTGATATAAATTTTTTGCCCAACGAATGAAAACTGCTAGCCATTAATTTTTTTTAATAAATTCCTTGAACATATAGCTATAATTCATTAGTACATTGCAAACATGTACGACTGTCTATTAAAAAGATATTAATAAAAGATAAACAAATAAATTTCAAAATGTTTTCCATTTCTTAAGTAAATCTGTCAAATGACAAGTTAGAAAGCTATCAAATATATCTATAACATATTGAAATTTTAGATTTTTCCAACAACCCATTAAAAAGATTAAAAATTGACCAAAAAAAATTAGCCTTTTTCAAAAATCATTTTGGGTATAAAAAAAATCCAATCAAGAATTCCTTTAACATGGATAATTTTTTGTTCATCTTCTATTAAAATATGTAAAAATAAAAAAAATAAAAAATCAACCCCCATACTACTACTAAGTACTTTTCGTAACGACTATTTGTCAATTTTCAGTTTTAAACAGGTTATCAGGGTTTGTAGATCAAAAAAAAAAAAGATGTACTTGTTTTTTTTTCCTAGCTTTTCAATATCTTTAAGTTAAAAAAAATCAAGTCTACGAATACGCGTTTAGAAGTTAGTTTTTCGACTTTGTTTCAGTTTTTACCCCTAAAACCCTATTAAATGTATGAATAAAAAAAAAACGTTTTTAGTGCACCCCTACATACAAAATAAATTTTAGTATATATTTTTAGTACTTGTAGTTTAAGCTGTGCAATGATTTCACCCAAGTTGTTGTATTTTTGACGGGTTGAGGTCTTATTTTAAAAGTAAAATGCAGGGCGGATTACAAAACTTCGGCTGGACCGATTTTCAATTTTTTTTCTAAACCATCTCCAAGTGGTACCCTTTCATTAAAAAAAAATTATAAAAATCCACCCAGCCGGATTCTAGTTATAAGGTCACACACAACTTTAACTCGTTTTTATATTATACATACAGGGTGTCCCGTAAGTAATGGATAACCCTGAAATGCCGCATAGTAGACTTTATGACCGTCCTGAAAACTGATAAAAAAAAGTTCTATCCCAACCACAAGAAAAGTTATATGCATTTTTTTGTTCAGTGCATTATTTTTTTTCTTACTTTACATTTTTGAATACCACGACTACAAGTGAATGAGTTCCATCATTTTTTTTTTGCAGGAATATTTTAAATTACTTGTGCCAACACATAAGTAGAAGAAAAATATTATAACTGTTGGACTTCTTAGAGAAAAAAATTATTTAACATTGAATTTCAATGGAAAATGTGAAAACAAATAATTTTTGAAAAAGTTAAATCATAGCTGGTATAAAAAAAATGCATGAATATCTGAGTGGCCAACTATTTTAAAAATATGCGCGTTAAATGCAGATTTCAAAATGGTATTACTTATTATTATATCTAGAGTCAATAGCAAGTTATTGGTAAAAATCTGCAATACTAGAGTAAATTTAGCAAAAACAAAAGTTTTCAAAATTAGCACAGTAAACGTGAAAATAATACCAAGCGTTGAACATAGCAGATTTTTGATTTATTGGCTGTTTCTACGATGTTGTTCTAATGATAAATCCAAGCTTTCAAATTCTAGGACCGAATGCATTATTGATAAAAATGTCAAAAAAGTGTAAAAAACGGTTACATTTTCGAGCTTGTTTTGAATTTTACCTGTTCTCTTGGGCTTTAACAAACCCATCAAATATTTTGTTGGTTGCTATTAGTTTATTTGTTATTTTCTCTAAACAAAAAGTTGTTGAGCCAGCTTTTAATCACATGATCACTTAGTTAGAAAACAAAAACAAAAATAGATAATTTTTTAATTTTTTTTTTATTTAAAGCAAATGCTCAAACTGTTTTCCACCCACTCTTATACAGGTTCTGCACCTCCGAATAAATGAACGTCTTAGTGAACGTGCAAGGTTTTGCTCAGAAATTTGTAATGCAGCTGCCTCCACACGATTTCTTAGCTCCTCTAAAGACCTGATCGGCTTGCTGTATACGAATTTCCTTAATGCATCCCCAATAAAAAAAATCAAGTGGATTTAGGTCTGGTGAACGGGGTGGCCATAAAATTGGTCCCAGACGTCCTATCCATCTGCCTGGATATCTGGCATTTAAATATGCCCGCACAGGCACAGCATAGTGTGCTGGACAACCATCATTTTGAAGCCAATGGGATTCCTTTAGTTCTTGAGGCACTTCTTCCAGCAAAGGTTGAGAGATCATTTTGGAGGAACTTCAAATAACCTTGGCCAGTTAAAATCCCCGGCAACTCAAAGGGTCCAATTATTTTCCCATTGAGAATCCCAGTCCAATAGTTTATTTTGAATTGGTACTGGGACCTGTCTTCCCTCATGATGTTTGGGTTTTGTAGTGCCCAGAAGTGGAGATTATGGAGATTAGTGTAGCCATCTCTTTTAAATGTCGACTCATCGCTCCAAAGAATTTTGTCAAAAAACTGCGGATCTTCTTCAATTTTCATTATCATTTGTCGACAAAAACTCATTCTCGTTTAAAAATCTTGCGGCTGGAGAGTTTGCACCCGTGTTAGGTGAAAGGGATGATATTTATATTTACTTAGCACATTATGCGCAGTCGTCTTTCCGATCCCAGTGCGCTATTGCTCGGATTGATACTGTAGGATCTCGGTCAAGTTCCGCAAGCACTAAGTCTTCGGTATCTCCTCGAGGGGGTCGTCCCACGCCAGCACCACCAACACCACTACCAGGCAGCCTTCCTTCCGAGAAACAGCTATGGACTCTAATAAACACTCGATAATCCGGGTGACGTGCGTTAGGGTACCTTTCCCTATACAGAGTCGCAGCTTCGTTTGCGTTGCCTCTGCACTCTCCATAAATGAAATGCATGTTTGCACATTCTTGTGCAGAATACAGAATACGTGGCATCGAAAAAGTTCAATCAAACGTCTTAATTATCAAAAAGCAGGTTCAGGAAAACAGCTATTTAGACCGTTAATTTTTCTGAAGAATGAACAATAAAAACGATATAAATAAGTGTTCGTCGTGGTCTTAATCTTATGAATTAAGATCAAATTATAAAAACTTTAATTCAAAATTTAAAAAACTTACGATTTTATGCGTTCTCACTTTCTCAGGATCATACAATTTACTATTCAAAAAACACAATTAAAATTGAATCAGAAGACTTTTTGTTTGGAGAAAATAACAAATAAAAAATAGCAACCAACAAAATATTTGATGGGTTTGTTAAAGCCCAAAAGAACAGGTAAAATTCAAAACAAGCTCGAAACTGTAACCGTTTTTTGCACTTTTTTGACATTTTTATCAGTAATGCATTCGGCCCTAGAAGTTGAAAGCTTGGATTTATCATTAGGACAACATCGTAGAAACAGCCAATAAATCAAAAAGCTTGGTATTATTTTCACGTTTACTGTGCTAATTTTGAAAACTTTTGTTTTTGCTAAATTTACTCTAGTATTGCAGATTTTTACCAATAACTTGCTATTGACTCTAGATATAATAATAAGTAATACCATTTTGAAATCTGCATTTAACGCGCATATTTTTAAAATAGTTGGCCACTCAGATATTCATGCATTTTTTTTATACCAGCTATGATTTAACTTTTTCAAAAATTATTTGTTTTCACATTTTGCATTGAAATTCAATGTTAAATAATTTTTTTCTCTAAGAAGTCCAACAGTTATAATAATTTTCTTCTACTTATGTGTTGGCACAAGTAATTTAAAATATTCCTGCAAAAAAAAAAATGATGGAACTCATTCACTTGTAGTCGTGGTATTCAAAAATGTAAAGTAAGAAAAAAAATAATGCACTGAACAAAAAAATGCATATAACTTTTCTTGTGGTTGGGATAGAACTTTTTTTTATCAGTTTTCAGGACGGTCATAAAGTCTACTATGCGGCATTTCAGGGTTATCCATTACTTACGGGACACCCTGTATATAGATAAAAGATTTTAATACAAAAAAAAAAAGACGATTTGAATGAAAAAATCATGTTAATCAACCCCTATACAACTACTAAGTACTTCTCGTAACGACTATTTGTCAATTTTCAGTCTTAAACCGGTTATCTAGGTTTCTTGATTTAAACAAAAAAAAGATGTACTTGTTTTTTCCTAGCTTTTCAATATCTTTAAGATAAAAAAAATCAAGTCTCTACGAATACGCGTTTAGAAGTTTTTACCCCTAAAACCCTATTAAATGAATGAATTAAAAAAAAAAACGTTTTTAGTGCACCCCTACACACAAAATAAACTTTAGTATATATTTTTAGTACTTGTAGTTTAAGCTGTGCAATGATTTCACCTAAGTTGTTGTATTTTTGACGGTGTGAGGTGATTTTAAAAGTAAAATGTAGGGCGGATTACAAAACTTCGGCTGGACCGATTTTCTAATTTTTTTCTAAACCATCTCAAAATGGTACCCTTTCATTAAAAAAAAAATATAAAAATCCACCCAACCGGATTCTAGTTATAAGGTCACACACACTCGTTTTTAAATATATAGATAAAAGATTTTAATCAAAAAAAAAAAAAAACGATTTGAATGAAAAAATATGTTAGTCCTGCGCTTATTCCCCCTTTTACGAAATTCAGAATCGTTTCTTAAAATTGATTTTTAGTACGAGAAAGTTAAAAAAATTGCAAAATTGTAGGTACAGAATCACTCAAATGCAGTTGATCCAAGGATTCGTGCAAATTTTTTTTTTTATTAATGATTTTAATCTAAAAATAAGTTTTCCGCGCCCCCCTTTTCAGATATCCAAAATCTAAACCTTGGTCCAAGTGCAGAATCACTCACACAAATACCAAGACATTCAAATACCAAATTATTCCAAATTCGTCTCATTCGACATTGTCGATATGAATTTTTTTGCCCACCGAATGTATACTGCTGGTCATTTGTTTTAATACAGATTTTTTTTTTTTTTTCAAAAAAACATTTTACGATTTCTCCATAACCTTTAATAATTATGACAAATCAAATCACTGAATTTATTAAGTGAAATACGAGGATTAAGACCGGTCGCCCAGTTACTATACATACATATGTATGTATATATCGCCAGGATACATTTTTGTTTGTGTTTTCGCCCATATACCTATGGCATGACAGTCCAACGCACCAAGCATTATGATAGGTAAACAATTGATTTGATATTTAATTTAATTTAAATACAAAAGTATGAATAACAATACAAATGAATAGTTATATAAAAATTAAACATACCTTTTTATTACATTTATCGCAATGATAGGCATCTGCACCTTCAAGTATTTCACCTTTAACATATTGTTCGAGTGATTCCGTCAAAGAGCTGTGGTTTCGAATATCAACGCTGAATACACTAAACGGCTCCTCCTTCGAATAACGATGTGGACACTCTTGACAGATTTTTTGGTCGCTAAAAGATCCACCTAACGTATTAACCATAATTTGTGTCTGTCCTAAAGCTTTTAAGCCCTCGTCTAAGCTTTCAAAAAGTGACATAAAGAACTCAACTGCATCTTGTTGCTCTCTTAAGTTAACGGATTCTCCTTGTAACCTAGAAATACAATTTTTATATAACTTAACGGAAGGACTTAAATATGAACGATTTAAAACTTTAAAATTAATGCCGCAACATTTTAAACGATTTAGTAAATTTTTAAAGCCAATTTAGTAAGTCACTAAGTTAAAAAGAAGATTTTGCTAATTTTAAACGATCTTGACATCTTACTATCTCTTAACAACTTACTTAAGTTAAAATCACAACGGGCCTTACCAATAATCGTATTTAGTAAGGACTTTAATATTCCAGTAAATTAACCTTATTTGTATCGATCACAAATAATGTACTATTTGGAATGTTTAATTTTTTGAAGTCAATCCTATATTTGATCCACTATTTAGAGTTAACATTAACATAAAGGTCGTACCATGTACAGTGAATTAGTTAGATTCCATACCTTAATGGTTCATTTTACAGAAAGAAATATTTAAGTCGTCACTAAATTTGATTATTGCTAAGGCCCAAAGTGGTTACTTTAACTTTTAGTAATTTGCTAACTTCATATGAGTGGAGCATTTTACTCCAGGTATAGGTTTGACAAGACAACAGTTAATCATCCAAGAAAATGTTGTTTTTGCTGTGGCTGAGCTCCACAATGTGGCCAAAGAGCAGTGAGTCAGTTGGCTAGGTTGGCTGCGTCAACGCTAAAATTTCAGCTTAAATATAGTTACTACAAACAAATTTTTTGTATTAAACCTTGGATGCATAATAACAAAAAACATAACCTCCCAATGCGTTTAAATTATTATAAAACCAGCAAAACCTATTAAAATCGAGCCAGGTTGCAGCTGTACGGGCTATATTATAGTCTAAGAGCCGAGAGCAAATTTTGGGAGTGGATGTATAACCAAAGTCTGAGTATGAGGCTTATAGGTGCATATTTTGTGATGTCTGGCAGGTTTTTTGTTCAGCCTTTGGCGGGGGGGGGGGTTGGTTGAAAATAGAGATTTTCTAAAATTGTTATAAGGGGTATTACACTTCCATCAATTTTTTGAAAATACATTATGATGGTCTGTCATTTCCCTAAGTCCAAACACCTTAATCTTGGTGATATGACTAATAGAATTCAAGATATATAGGCCTATTCGGCGCAATCTTTTATTCTGTTATTCTTTATTCAATTTCCATAAAAATTTTCGAACTGTCGAAAACACCTTTTATTCTTTTATTAATTGGTGTTCTGCAGTTCGAATTCTGTTATGAAATCTGTTACAAGCAACAACAGAATAAAAGACAGATTTGTTTGACTTTTCTCATAAAAGATTTCAATACATGAAGTAATTTTTGAAGATTTTTTTTATTTACTACAACTGATAGCAGATCTTAGGTCTGTTCGTATAAATGTTACTTTTTCGAAGTTCCATAACAGACTTTTATAAAAGATCGAACTCCTGAATACCAATTATAAAAATCTTTTATGGTGGAGATCTGTTATGCATCATAACAGAAAATTCATAGCAGAATAACATATATGGCAGAATAGGCCTAATAAGCCTTTTAAGCGAGTCTAAACTGTTTTTGCTTGGAGATTTATAAACCGCAAAAAATCAACAAAACTAAGTCTCCAAAAAAATTTGATTGACGTTCGTTTTAAAAGCTAACGTTTAAAAAGCTAACATCGTTCTTGAAGCAATTGTACGCAACGCTAAAAGTCAACACCATCGGTACAATTCCCCCTCCTCCACAGCCTGCGGTGCCACCACATGTGCAGACAGAACGCAGCCCACCGAATACTTCAAAGCAAACATCAGCCGCTGTTATCACTGTTAAGAAACCGAAAAACAACAGTCAATGACGTTTATAAATAAAAGAATTTGGAAGATGAAAGGCAGTTGCAAGCACAGCACGCACGATATGGAGTATATTTTTTATTTTTTTCATATTAAGCGCGCACTAAAGGGGTTTTTACTACCCTTAAAATGTTTAAACACAGTGCGAGCGTTAGGAAAATAGGAAAGGATTTAAGAGGGGATACCGATGCACATTGGTTTTGAACCTCTGAATATCGAAATGGCAGGGAAAAATAATGCCAGGTAGAGCATTCTACATTCTTGTAGTGCGACTAAAGAAAGAATCTCTATACTTAACAGTACGTCCGAAGTTGGGCTCAAGGGTTAACTGATGGGCATTCCTAGAAGCACGAGTATTACGGTTGCATTGTTTACTGTTTGTGAAAATAACTGTAAAATAACGAAAGATATGAAACATTGCGTCGGTGTTCTAAATGTGCATTTGCTTCCGTTATATTTCTACCACCTATCATTTTTATAGCTCTTCCTTGAATTCTATCCAATAGACTCAAGTGGGTTATTACCCTGCCCAAACATGAGAATTGTTCTCGAGTTTCGGACAAATAAAGGCTTTATAGATAACAGGCAGATCAGAAGGAGTGAAAAATGTCTTGCATCGCCGAAGAAAACCTAAACAAATAGCAGCATTTTTGCCTACATCAAATATGTGATCGTTCCACATAAGGTGGTCTGTGATACACATACACATACCGAGGACTGAGCAGAAGTATGCTCTGTTGAAAGAACTGGAGATCGAAGCTGATGATAACTTCTCAATTCAACAAAGCTTCACAGTGCTACACCCAACAAACGAGCCTAAATCGGTTGCGGTAACAAAGTCAACTTTGTTTGGACCTAGAGACGGTTGGAATAGCACGTTTTGCCACGGACTCGTCCAATTGAAAAGAATTTGCGACTTAGACATCAATTCAGCCCTCGTAAAAGAATTCAATCAAAGACTGGGACTGATTCTCCAATCCAAACTTAATGCTGGAAATATATTTAAAGCGCTCAACACCTTCGGCTTAGTTAAATGGTCCAATACGGATCTGGACAAAATAACGCGCTCGAACACAGGTAACAAAACATCGGTTCCACCATCCAAAAAGCGCCTTTGAAAGGATTGTCATGCCACGTTGCGAAGGAGGCAGAGGTCTTATCGACATCCCCCAACTGTATCACAAGCCAATTCTTAGCTTTAGGTCTTATTTTGGAGAAAAGTCGCGAGCATCAAGTTTCCTAAACACCATATGTCTGGCGGACAAACACCATACGCCACCTAACTTGCGCTCACAAAAAACTGACATCCCACCTAACGTCCAAACTGAAGCAGCACTCATAGATACGTGGAAAAAGAAAAGCCTACACGGAACGCATCGCATCGAGCAGGAAACCATTAAAAAAATCTAGTTCAAACCTATGGTTAACACGTGAAAAGCTATTTGCGACAACCGAAGGATTTATTATCTCGATCCAAGATAAAGTTGTTGCAACCAAAAACTACAGGAGGATAATACTCCAAGATAGTATGCCAAATGATCTTTGCAGGCGATGTTAAGCAAGTTCGGAAACTATATATCATATACTGGCGGCACATGACTATACATCTAGGCATAATCAAGTTGCCAAAATCGTCCATTATGGATTAGCCATAGATCTTAAGTTGGCAGTAGAAAAACAACCCAACTACAAATATAATACTCCGGCAGTTTTGGAAAACAATGCTTTTAAGTTGTATTGGGATAGGTCAATTGTGACAGACCAAACCATCAGAGCTAACAGACCGGATATAGTCATGTTTCGTCACGATTGTGATTTCAGCGACTAGTGTGATCACGAAATCCGTTATCGTGCAGCTAGATAAAGAAAAACTGAGCTCTGAGTTAAAACAAATGCAAAAGGCCGTAATTTTGAGCACTTCCAATATAGTCCGACGCTTCCTACAACTTCAATAATAGAAAAACCTCCACCAAAACAAAAATAAGTCCACAGAGCATAATCCCTTGGTATAGCCCGGGATAGGTATTTTCCAACTTCATAGAGGTTGAGAAATTTAGAAACTCTTGAATAAAAATAATAATAATAATAATGAAAATAATAATAATAGCGAATTATTGTTCCTTATTTTTCTTACTTGAAATGAGTCCACAGTCCACGAGGCACGTAATACTGCAAGGCACTATGGCCTAAGTGAGCGAAAATAGCCTGAACATGTTTCAAAATCCCGACATGATAATTTTTGTCCGCATTTCCAAAAAAAAACTCATCTGTGTACAAAGGTGGTTCACCATCTCCGCTAAAGTCTTCAGATTCATTTATTGCAGCACCTTTAACTTTTAAAATACCTAGTCGGATAGAGGGCACCATATAAAGTTGTTGCAATACTGAGTTCATATAGCACGTAGCCCCAGCATTTTTAAGACCACAAAATCCTTTAGATTGCCTTGCTGCAATTGGTGGTAGATAGTCCCATTCCTTAAGAGGTTCTATATCTTAAAAAAAAAAATTGTTTAGGGTCTGAACAATAGTTAAGTATATTATATATTTATTTACCATTACAAACACTGTTAATAAGTGTTTTCGTGAGCAGCTTCATGTTAGACACACAATTTTGGCAAAGAGCAACAAGGAGTTCACAAGCGGCTGCTACTGTGTGAGGACTTTTACATACAGGAGGTGGAGCCTGATAATTGCTTAATTTTCCTGTCTGTCTAAAATGCAGGTATTGTTTTGACGCGGGAAATAGAAAATCATCCGTAAGTTCATCCAACAAACTACTAAGTTGTGTTTTTGTTTGTATGTCTAAAAAAACCATCAGTTCTTTTGTCAGACATAAATGTCCCTCTAAAAGATCTTCATGTACTTCTGTGTTGCCACTTGATTTCACATTGTTATTGATTCTCCTAAGCCAACTAATCTCTTGAGTCAGCAATCCTTCAATTACACTATGCGGCCAGTTCCAAGTACATCCGTAACTTAATGTTCTGCACAATAGTTGAAAAAGATCAGCACATGTACTCGAGTATTGAGGAATTGAAGTGTTTAAAAGAGATATTAAGTGATTGATCATAAATTCAAATGGACGTCTGTTGCCAGAATAGTAGGTACAGCTAAAAAATAATTGTTCTGCTGAAATTTGACGAATAATCTTTGACGGATTCTTTAAGATAAGCGATGTTATAAATTCCGACCAAATTTCATCCTGTAATAATACATCATTTGCACTAGGGTTTAGTACAAGACACGCGATTAGAACTTCAAGTGATTCTTTGCAAAGCGCAAAATCTTGGGCACCAGGTATAGCAATATCGTCACTAAAATTATCTTTGCTTCCATACAATTCAAATTTTCCACATGAAGATGACCAAGCTAGTTGAACTATTGCTTTAATTGTAGCGATATCAGGACATGACCATTGTAATGCATCAGAAAAAAGTTGTCTACTTTTCTGGCCTTCGGTACTGGCTGTTAACATTTCAGCAGATACATTTTCAGCTAACTTACTTGATAAAAACCGCAATGTGTTCTCAGAACTATTAGGAACAGTTGTTAGAATTTGTTTCAATATATCTATTTGTGACCTCGTACGAACATTAATGTTTGATAACACAGGTTCATCTGCAACTCGACTTAGAACACAACTTATAACGTATAAAAACATCTTAACAAGTCTAAGAATACTTAGAAATGCTGCTCGTTTTGTTTCCATATCCGCATTGGGTAGAAAATTATTCTTAGTTAGTAATTCTAGTAAATAATGTGCACCTCCTGACCTTAACCACGCCGATTGAATTATTAAAGTCTCTTCGCTATATGGATTAATCGCTGGTATAAGTATGACATTAAGAACTTCAAGATTGTATAACACCTTTGCTGGCGTTGTATACAAAAAAATTTTCGATGGTGTTACTTCTTCTAAATTGTTTTTACATTCTTGGTCATTTAAAATGGACGTATCGATATTGTGAATATTTTCAGAGCCAGTAGTTAAATCTATATTTTTAATATGACACATCCTTTTAAGCTCATGCACGGTTTCACGATCAGCTGGAAGGAGCGAAAGAAGCAATGCTGCACTATCCCTTAAATTGCTATACTGCATGTCTATGCCCAATTGATGTAGCTTCAAAAAGAAGTTGGTATAATACGACTTTTCTGAAATGATAACACCAGGCAATGTATGTTCGCATTCTATTCTTCTTATATCCGCACTAGGGCGTGGTGGTGAACCAGTACTTGAATCACTGGAACTATCTGGACTGCTAGCTAAGGCCGTTCCAACTGTTGTCAGCTTGGCAGTAATAACCATTTTATCTCTGATAGTATAACTTGACAATGGATTTATATCATCCAACATTTCAATTAGTTCTCCATTATTATAGAAAAAGTCTATTTTTATATTAGCAGTGTTTTTTAAGCGTTGTAAAATACTCTTTTTGAAAGAAGCTACAGTTTCATTGCTGTGTGTTATTATTTCAATATCATCGATTGATCTCCCGGAGTTTTGAAATCTTATATACAAACTGGTATGTTTACCCCTTGTCGCACGACATAATGGCAATTGATGTCGGTCACCAGTAAATGAACGATCGCATTCTTTTACATACTCTTGTAATACTTTTAAGATTCTGCACATTTTTTCAGTTTCGTTGCACCAAAACTTTGTTTCCTTATCGTTTGAACTATATCCCACGTTGCTGTTCAAAAATAATATAGTGTCGTAAAGAGCTCTAAGTTTATCACAACATTCCCCAAGGAACGTTTCATGAAATGTCGGAATATTTGCTAGAAGTGTAGGGCCCAATGCTGTCGAAACTTCCGTTAACAAATCAATTCCTTTGTTAGCAATATCTATTTCAGCTGAAGTTATAATAAGCCATAGGTACTCTTTTCCAATTAAATCATTATTTTCAAGTACATAACCCCGATGGACCGGCTTAATTCTATCTTCCTTAGAATTGACTGCTTTGAAAAATCGTTCAAAACATTTAATTCCGCTTTCCGTTAGCAAAAAAGGATTGAGTTGAAGGATATTGTTCTCGAAAAAATCTTTGTTGACTCCAGGATCCAGATCCGGTTCTTCTCCCATGAGTTTGGTGAACCAACGAAAACATTCCTCACGGTCACTTGGGAAAACAGATTTTACAGCTAGACAATGCCATATCTGCTTTGCTTGATCTGCACATAGCCATAGTTGTCCATCTTTCAGCAAATATTTTAAAAAGTCCAGTCTCTCTTGAATTTGTATATCATGAGAGAACCGTCCGTCAATGCAGTATTTGGTTGGGTCTAATTCAGGATTTTCTTCATTTATAGCTCGAATTTTATCCATATAGGAAATAAGGCTGTTGGTTACCAGAATAACCAGAGAATACTCATTCTGTAAGCGTTCGATGACTTGTTGTCTATTTAAAACTTTGTTGGAATTTTGAACATGATGATGATGATTTGATTCATATAAACAGCAAATTTCTCGAATTAAGCGCAAAGCAGGAAGAACCCAATTGTTACCGGTTTTAAGTTCGTCTACACATTTGTCAAGCCACACTGTTTTTTGAGCATCACGTTCTTGAGAACAACTGTAGTCTAATATTTTAACGTGAGCAATTAATGCTTGATCAAATACTTCAGGCGGTATATCCACATTATGAGCCAAAGTCCAAAAGAGGTTTAACACTTTTTGTGCCATGACACCATTCTTATCATCTTCAGCTAAGCGCCTGATTAATTCAAGAAGGTGTTCCCTTTGTCTCTTGTTTGCAGTGGTCATACTTCTCTAAAATTAGATAATTGTTATATTTATAAAATACTAATTGAAAAGCAGAAAAAAAAGAAATTTCCTATTTTTTCGTAAAGCCCTTATGATACTACATTTTTTTTCTCATTTTTAATTCATTAAATCATGACTTATTGTCAGCAAAGAGGAAAAGAGAAATGAGTTTTTTTTTATGAAAAGAACGATATTATCTTTTGACAATTACAATGTCCACAAAAGTAAATATACACCCAAAACCTAGTGTCCTCATAAGCCAAGTGTATACTTTTTTTGTAGTCACAGTGTACTTTAAAATAATTTTTAATTTTCAATATATGAAAAGTCAAATTTTTAATGCATTAAAAATGAGAAAAAAATATTGTATCATACGGGCTTAAGTAACTAAATAGCTGGATTTATAATGTAGAAACAAATTAGAAATCATTCGAACGTAACTTTTTATTTGGGACTGTCGTAAAAGTCCATTACCAGATCGTTTCAGCGTCCATAGCTATGTCGAAAATATCAGTTGACTCACAATATCTTGCAACTGATTTTTTTAATGGCAAACAAAGGGTAATATTTTTTCTAGAGAATATTTAAATCTACAAGATAATCTCAAAATGTCCGTCAAAATTCTTTATTTAAGAGGAAAGAGCCAAAAAGCATTGTTTTCGACTTTTGGCAATTTTTTTAAATAATGATACCATACAAATATGGATGCTCCAAAAAAATTGTTCTATGTTTATGTAAGGTTACATAATATTTAAATTTTGATAATATAGTTTTTCATTAAATATGCCGTTTAAAAGCAAAAAAACTGTATTTTCGACATTTGAGGGTATTGAAGTAGCAATACCCTATGACTTGTGACATGTATTGAAAAAATCATCATAATGTTTTTGTAGCAAATATTATGGTCAAAAAATTAAGCTCCAGTTTTTTTTCGACTTATTCGTCATATAAGAGTTAAATTCAAAAAAGAAATTTAGAAATTTTGTCAAACTGTTAATTATTATATCTTTAAAAATGTTGTTTTAAAGAAAAGTCTTATAATTTGTTCATATGTACATAATACCTACAAACTTAGTGAAATACCGAATTCGAGGTCACACAAGTTGTATATGAAATAAAACGCACTTATAGTTGGACATGGATTTTTAATGACTATTCGATTCAGAGATTGACAAAGACTACTTTTTGGCTAGACATTGCCAGCTTAATATAACATTCTGCCCCCATTAAAGTTCCCTTCAATTAACAGGTAATATTGATATCTTTACGATGGGACGTTTGAGTTAACCCAGTTTTGTACGCAAGGTAAGAGCTTATAAAATCAATTTATTTGTATAAACCTGAACTGTAGAATGCTTCTGAGGCGCAACCAATACACTATCATGTGAATGATATTTTCAGTTGTATGGAATACTTGAAGGTTGATTCGTTTCGCTTCATTTTTTGTTTGGTATGATTATGATGGTTGTTGAGATGGATAATGTGATTTAGATTGATTTAACCACAGATTGATGAATATTCTAGAGTCTTAGAGATGCTCCTTGTTTACCAGTCTTAATGTGCATATTACTTTCATATTGCATTATTTAATTTTGTCTCTTAAATCTAAAATGTAACCTTGCCTTTAAAAACGCTCTCTTATATTGTGAATTTGCCTTTTGACATTTAAGACCACTTTCACACATGGATTGTCAGAAACTAGTAAGTTTATAGGCCAGAAGGGTGTGAGGGGAGATTTGTTTCCTTCCTCTTACGCCCTTTTCGCATAAAAACTGAAATTTGCTGGCAACTCAGTTTTCTTGTGTGAAAGCGGTCCAAGTTTCGTCCATTGAAATTTGGTAATGTTATGCTCGTTTCACTGAAAAATTAGTCATAATTTTATCAAAAGATTATAACCTTTTCTAGGGAAATTATATTGAAATTATTTTGATTGCATAAGATTGGGCATTAAAAATTACCCTAAGGTCATGTGCCGTATGCTTAGATTATACCAAGATAAATATATAGTGGTTTGGTATACTTCCACCTTCCCGTCCCCCCATTTTAAAAGCGATTATACACTAATACATGGATAAAAATGGACTTCGGATATGCTGTAGAGTATGAAATTCTACGTCGACGCTCATCTTAAAATTTTATGATTATTCATTTTGTTAACATTATTTTCTGAAAAATAAAAACCCTTGTCCGCCGAGGGTATTTTGCTCCCCCCGCGTACAAGGGTGGAGGAGGGGACAAAAAATTAACATATTCCAATGGCCTGAAGTATTCTTAATCCAACAAGACATGCCACGACATCAACTGATGTCTGGTTCGTGTTAAAACATGGTCAGAATGCAACCCTTATATCTCCGGTCTGCCAGTCTTGCCACCGTGGAAACACTTCTTAAAATTAAATTTGGGGTGTGGGCTATTAGTGTACCAAAAGCTCATTCCGTCAGAACGTCCTAACTTTTATTGAAATATCGAATGTGAGCTCACACAAGTTGTATACGAAATTAAACGCACCAATAGTTGGACATGGATTTTTAATGACTATTCGATTCGTAGATTTTCAAAGACTACTTTTTGGCTAGACGTTGCCAGCATAATATAACATTCTGCCCCCATTAAAATTCCCTTCCAATTACTAGGTAATATTGATATTCCTGGATTACTGCGGTTGTTCGTCCAAGAAGCCAAGAGGTTGGAGGTGGGTTATCTTCATGAACGGGGACTAAATCGTTAACTGCGACATTCTTATGTTCTCTTCCCCATTTTGGACGTTGGTAAAGTTCATGTAGATAATAACCTGACCATAGTTTCCAATATAACTGGACCATCCTCTGAATGTGTTGCCATCGATTTAGTCTTTTTGGGTTTGTGTCTATAAAACTCTTTTCCGCACTTCCACGGTGATAGTTGTGCGAATCTAAAAGTGACCCGGAGTTAAAGGGTCCAACCTGCTAACACCAGAGTCGCTGATTTGAGATATCGGACGAAAATTAAGAATTTCCTCATTTTGTGTTAGTCGTGTGGCCATCTCTTCAAACGTAAGCACGGCATCACCGATTACACGCTTTATACATATTTCTACTGATTTGATTCCTGATTCCCAAAATCCGCTAAAGGTGTGTAAGCAGATGGGATGAAGTGCTACTGACACTCTTTTTTAGATAAAAATGTGGCTACGATGTTGCTAAAGTCTGTTGCTAAAACACGTCTGTGAAGTTGGCAGGGCAACTTTCACCTAGACTAACGGGATCAACACAGTAATTTGCAGTTTTTGTTTGCATTTATTTTGCATTTCTATTTCCGATTTTGCAGTTCACCAAATATTGGGTGTAATCGAGTGACATTCTAACTTCACTGTGAAGTTAGCAGGTCACATAGTGTATCTCGAGAACCAAGAATGCTAGAGACTTGAAGTTAGGATCCAAATTTGCAGTTAATTTTGCATTTCAAGAAATTAAAGGTACAAATTTTGAAATCCGTTACATGAAAAAAAAATTCATATCACCCTGCTAACTTCACAGTAAGGCCGTGAGTCAATTGCGTTAAAATGTTGGTTAAATTTGATCCCAGTTAAATTTGATCCATTTTTATAGGGGTGAATAAAATTGAAGGGTTTTGCTGTGTCAATTGCATTAAATGGAATTTTTTTAAACATATATTTTTCATTGACGTTCCTTGCGTTAAGAAACCTAACTGAGACGGTCTCAACCTATCCAAAATTGTTCAGATACCTTGTTTTGTTGTTGTAATAGCTTTTTTCAGAGGAATTACAACACAAATTTGTCCAAATCGCTTGAAATACGATCGTGAACGCGGAAATTGCATTTTGATAGTGGAAGTCATGAACCTAGTATACCTTGACTGCTAGTCGATCGTCATTCTCATTTGTTAAGCATGACACACAAGACGTCATTTTCAACTTTTGGTTTGCATTAGAATAATTTTGCACTTGAGTGTGAATATGTTTCTTTATTAATTTCAGATATTCAAAGTATTTGGAATGGGAATTTCGTGTTTCCTTATTCAATAAAATACTCGTGATAAACCATTATTGTCAATTTTGTATTTAATCCGAATAATTGGAATGGATTTTTCATTCCATCTGAAGAGCGGAGCCAAAAGAACACAAAAAAAAAAAAAAAACTCAATGCTCATGCGGTTCCCCATCTTAGTATAAACCGCGTCCGAAGATGCTTGATTTCGGTGATCTGACGAGAACCTGTTTTTGTTTTTTTTTTAAACCGATATTTTCCGTAACGTCTTTCGTCAAAAGCCACTGAATCCTTTATTAAATAAAAAAACCATAACTGTCGTTGCTTTTGAAAGGCAAAAACAAAATCATGGTCGTCCTATTTATCGATACCAACACGGGGAAGCATTTTATATTTCCGCCTGTCAAAGGAAAACATCTCTTCCTCTGCATCATATTCGCTGTTCCAAAACGATGACGCCCAATTCTCCCGGAAGTAGGTAATTTGCACGAAACATGTTTTATTTTATTATTTCAATTAGAACAGAGCTCTATTCTTATTTAATTATTATTTATTTTAAGATATTTTTCCTTTCGAAGTCAAAAGCGAAAAGTTTACACAACTGAATATCATGAATGAATAAACAGAAATGATGAAAACTCCCAAGTTTACTTCGTAACTTCTACTCCTGATCAACTCTAAAGTTGAAAATCAAAAGTTGAAAACGTCAACTCCGAGTGGAAAAAACACTATTTCTTAAGTTGACTGTAAAAATCCAAAGGTTATGATCAACTTTGAGTGAACAAATTAGTCCTAAGTCATTTTCAAATTGCTTCTAGTGTATCGATTTTTTTTTTTTAATACGGGGAACCATCGCACTGTGGTGCGTTTGCGGAAAAAAAATACCAATAATGAAATTTGTAATATGGAGTTTTTTAGTTTATATCATATATAACTATTCTAAGTTTTCCTTAGATTTGGGAAATTTTTGTCAAGGAATATGCGAGGAGCGCTCTAAAGTTACCCTTTTTTTTAGTTTTGAAATTCATGCATTTTCTTGCAATAAATGTTTGGCATGAAAAGTCGGTTTTTTTTAACCGTTTGGATAAAATTAATTTAAAAAAAAAAATAAAAAACAAAAATAAATTATTTTTTTTTTTGGGTTAGGGTGGAGTGCACTGGAATTAATATTTTAATGGTCTTTCCCTTGAGCTACAGTTTTAGCTCCATTAAGCTACGCCTTGTGGTTACCATTTCTAGAAAGCTACAGTATTCAGCTAACTAATTTTGTATTCGTCCTGATCCGTTCTTCAACGTAATGTACAAATTTGTTTCACTGAATCAGATTAAAAAAAACATGGTTTTGACATTGGTAATGTTACAAAAGGTATAATTGCTTGCGTAATAATAATTAGACCAAGACCAACCTTTCTTTAAAATATAAAATAAAATGAATGCCTAGACGGAGCTGTGAGATATTCAATTTTTAGCTCAATCTCTTTTTCTTGCCTCAATATTTTCCAATTTCTTACTTATTTTTCTTAGAAATATGTGGTAATCATATATTGTTTTATGGTGTTATTTAAAAAATACGTTAGTACCTACAAAATTGCGTACCTTAACATTTTAATCTAACTGTTTTTATCAGGTGAACAGGTAGGAACAGGTCATAACAAAAAAGGACACTTTTTACCTGAACACGAGTTTTTTTTTTCTAAAACCTGTTCCGTTTTTTCAACAACCACTTGAGAGGGCTATCACCATTGTATTTGCCTGGAATTATTGCAATTTCATGGCTGCCACACCAATCGTCAGATTCCCTTTAGTGGTCCTTAGTATTTTATGTTCAATTTTAATTTATAAACTAGTGCCGTCAATTGGACCAGCTACCTCTGAGGCCTATGCACTACGCATTTCGCCACCGAGGTCACCTGATCATGCCCATCCAATGTAAGGTTTTGTTTTTATAAATTGCATATTGAGACAACTAGCATTTTTACTAGCCGCACACAAAGCCGCACAAAAATGCTAGTTGTCTCAATATGCAATTTATAAAGACAATACCTTACATTGGATGGGCATGATCAGGTGATCTCGGTGGCGCAATGCTTAGTGCATAGGCCTCAGAGGTAGCTGGTCTAGGTTCGATTCCAATTGACGGCACTAATTTATAAATTAAAATTGAACATAAAAGACTAAGCACCACTGAAAGGAATCTGATGATTGGTCTGGCAGCCATGAAATTGCAATAATTCCAGCCAAATACAATGGTGGTAGCCCACTCAAGTGGTTGTTGAAAATTCAAACATTCATAAATAATATAAGTGACGGAGCGAAAGCTATGCAGCCTAACTGCGAGTGTGTTATCACACAAAAAACAAACAATTTAATTAAAAATGAATTCTTGACCAGTGTCAAATCTTTCATACATTCTCCCACCTTACAATTGTCTAACGAATTGTTGGTTTGTAAATCGTGTACGGTGAAAAGAGAAAGAACCCGAATGATCAACAACCAACTTGTGTTAGGCTAGTAAAGATGCTAGTTGTCTCAATATGCAATTTATAAAGACAAAACCTTACATTGGATTGGCATGATCAGGTGACCTCGGTGGCGCAATGTGTAGTGCATAGGCCTCAGAGGTAGCTGGTCTAGGTTCGATTCCAATTGACGGCACTAATTTATAAATTAAAATTGAACATAAAAGACTAAGCACCACGGAAAGGATGATTGGTGTGCAGCCATGAAATACTGATCTCTATAATACACTGGAAAGTGTATTCCTTACAGATATAACAGTTTTGTTTGCTCGAATTAAAGATGACAAGTACGCGCCAAGTCAACAATTTGACGTCTTCCAGTCGCAAAAAAAAAGTATTGGCCTCGTTCACTAACCAATGGCCGAGTTCGGATACGTAAACAAAGATATTTGGATTTGTTCGTGTTGTTCTAATGCCTAATACTACGTTTTCACTGGGTCAAATGAGGTAATGTCGTTGCAAATTTCCAAATCAGATCCGAAATTACCTCATTTCCCATACAATTTCTCGTTCTCAAATGAGCTAATTACAACTCGAACAAATCTAGATACCTTTGGCGACGTACCGGAACGCGGCCATTGTGTAGTTTTATGTTTATTTGACAGCAGGCAGCTAGGGATGAGTTTGTTCATCGATGTTAGACGAAAAAACATCGATGTTAAAACATGTGAAACATCGCAACATCAATGTTTAGATTGAGCACATCGACTTTAAAACAGCTAACAAAATGCAAAATAATTTATAATTAAGGTGAGACCGCACTAGGCGAAACTGCACTGCAGCGGAACTGCGATTTACAATAATTTGTATGAAATTTTATTTAGTTGAGTTGCCGCTTTGTGCGATATAGCTCATACAATTTCATACAAATAATGTTTTGCCGCGTCCTGAAGTGTAGTTCCGCTGCAGTTGTAAGCGGTCTAACCTTTGTACTTTTTTTTGCCTTTAAGCACTCGTTACATTTGAAATCTTTTGTCTATGAGATAGATAAATTCTTTGTTATACAAAAAATGTTTTACAATATTTCTTTACTTAAGACTAAAGCCATGGCTTTTCCGCCGTCTGCCTGATAAGACATTTCATTTTAGTGTTAAAAAAAGAATAGAAAGAATAAAATAAAAGTAACTAGTACTATATCTTAGAATATAATAATGAGAAACATTTAAAAGGATCATAAAACAACTCAATTTTGATTGATTCAAATTAAAAATTTTGTAAAAGATAATAAATTTCTTTAAATAATCGCTAGCTATATAACAATTATAGTATGGTTTGAACACCAAATAATTTCAATTTTAAAATGATTTGAAACACAAAATAATTTAAATTTTAATATGATTTGAAACATAAAATTAATTCAATTTTAATATGATTTGAAACACAAAAAATTAACATACCAATTTTGAAATGATTTGAAACACAAAATAGTTTACAATTTTAAAGTGATTTGAAACACAAAAATAGAGGGCAAAGGGTACTTTAAACTGCAGTAACTGGTTGAACTATATGTTTTATGTTATGAAACTGTTACGATAAGTTAAGGCGTGTTTGCAGTACTTAAATAAGGTAGACCATCCTAGTGCTCCGTTAAGTATTTCATAAAGTCGACCTGGAGAAAACTCTCGTTGAAATATAAACGCCGGATTTCCTGCAATATGGGACAGATAGCAATGAAATGATTTGTATCTACATTCTCTCTTCTGTTACAAAGACTTCATTTATTTGACAGGTCATCTCGATGAGGCATAAAGTTTATGTTAAAAAAATCAACACGAGCTCTGAAAATATAGCTTATAACTTCAACCGAAAATTCATTGCTGAAGTAGTTTGCTTCCGTGGGCTACTGGTGATCAAGGTTCCTGTATGTATTCCTGGATGTTGAAGAAGTTGCTCTGTAAAGATGCTGGGTGTAAAGCTTCTCGTCTATTTTAGCAGTAACATCTGCAAACATACCCCGCCATTCATCGACATTTGTTTCCATCAGTGATAGTTGAGCTTCATGGGATTGGGCTATCTGATTCCATTCCTTGAATAGGGAGGCATTAGTTTGCAGAAGTTTTAACATGATTGATTTGTGGAGACTTTTTTCACTTCTTTTCATCACTCTCATCAAATTATCGGAGTTGGCTTTGAGATTTTGAATGTAAAGAGGTGTAAGACCCGATTCCACATAGATGGCATAGTTTGGTGTAGAAATTGGCAGCCTAAATAAGCGCTTGAAAGATATCTCTGCAATTTTTCAAATGCATCAAAGAATATATACCCAAAAATCTGGGCACCATAGCACATACATGTGTCGACAGTGGCGTTAAAAACACGATATTTTGACACCAGATCGATTTCTTGATTCGCAAAGAACTTGGGCCACATTAAACTCAAAGCAAATTTGGCCTCATTGCATTTTTGTTTTGCGTATTTCGAGAAATTTAGGTTATGCGTGACTAAAAATCCCAGGTTTTTAAATTCCTGCACAACTTCAATAGACACATTGCTGAGGATCCATTTTTCTTCGGATTGCCTTCTTCTTTGACGCGTTTCAAAAATCATCACCTTAGTTTTTCTCGTATTAACGAGTAACCCCCACTTCTCACAGAATGTGTTCAACCTATTGATTTGTAACTGGAGGCTGAAAGGGTTGTCCGCCAGTAATACTAGGTCGTCAGCGTAGACCAAGACTTTCACTTGAATATCGGCAAAGAGTATTACTCCTGGAAGTATGTCGTAAATATCGTCAATAAATAAGGCAAAGAGGATTGGACAGTAGGGTGGAGCGAAATTTTAGTTTTCAAGATTTTTTTTTTCCTGTATTATAAATTGTTGACCCATGGTCTCAAATGTATGAATTCCAAATTTCAGTCTTCTACGTCAACATCTTCAGGTGGCGCGCTAGACTAGAACTTTGAAGTATAAGCAAAAAAAAGGCATCTCAAAACGGTGCAAATAAAATGCATTATAATATTTTTTTTATTGAATATACTTTAAAAATAGATAAAAGAACAATAAATAAGATCTGAAATAAATTTAATTGCTTCCAGCAGAAGTTGTTGGGCCTTCGGTACGGTTGAAATATTGCGATTTGGTTTCAAAAAACGGTAATTCTTGCCTAGATTTGATCTTTGCTCTAATGAAGCCATCTCGTGCGGCTTGACCACAAACAGATAATGAAGCTTCGGTAACAAGCTTAACGCAACGTTCTACTGCTTGAGTGTGGCAAGGTAACTTCTGCAAAAACATTAAATTGTCCTTTGAAGAAATCATGTTCGATATTTCTGTATCGCTGTATCTCATTGTCATTGGTGGTTCGGTTACTTTTTCCTTTGACCAGTCTATTAAGTCAAAGTAATTAGATGCATCTATTTGTAGTTTAGGAAGTTGAAACACACGAACTTCATTGCCTTTCTTCAGTTGTCTTGCTTTTATTAATCTTCGGAGAGCTAGCTCTCTTATGTGTGATTGGTCATCTTGCAACATAGCTAGCAACAAATTTTCTGGGTGTACGAAGAATGAATTTCTTTGTATAGTTCTTATAACGATGTTCTTAAGGTCATCCCGCAAGTACAATGATCTTTTTAGCATGTTGAAAATGTGAATCGGCCCATATTTACAGGATGGCTTTGTTTTTATATCAAACCACGTTGGGGCGTAGACTTTCACAATGAATATGACAAGTTCTTTAAGGTTCTCTGAAGGAATTTCTGTGCCAACATACAATCGAAGAATACTGTTCGCACAAGTTAGCCATCGGGAATGTGCCAGCTTTCCTGGATCCTTGCTAGCTAAAGCGGGCGAAATTGAACCAATAGAAATAGCTGAGCATATTTGATGCAAATAATTTTGATCTGTGCTTAAAGATTCAGCATCCACATCTGGAAGTTCTGCATTTACTGCTTCAAATTTCACCACTTTGAAGCTTAGGCATTTTTCAAGCATTTTCCCAATGCTTCCGGAAAAACTATTGGGGCCTGTGGTGGTTCCATCGAGACTTGCAAATAGATGATGAAACGGTAGCTCATTTGCATGTAATAAGCACACAAACCATTGTAAAGGATGACCAATATGTTTTTCTAACAATGCAATAACGCCGTTCTTATGTCCTGTATTTACAGCAGTGCCATCACACCCAATTGCTACCAAAGAAGTATGAAATTCAAAATTTGTTTCCAGAAATTCAACTATACTTCTTTCAATAGTAACTGCTTTTCCCGAATCAATTGAAAGGTGTCCTATGTATTCTGAACCTGGCTCCGATATAAGTGATATATGTTCTTCAGTAACAGTCTTTCGATGTGATATGTGATCAGTCTTAGCTATGAATAATGTTTTATCTTTACGGCCGTCAAAATAAAGTGAGGATATAGGTTTTATAAAACCTGCAGCTTCACATTGTAAACCTAGACGGACTTTTTGACGCTCTCGTCGTAATTTACTGCGATCTATCACTTTCGATGAATTTTCGCTACTTATGACATTCAAATCCAACATAGCAGCGTTTACTATGATAGCTGCCGATCTATCTGAAACCCCAGTTCGATCACAAGCTGTAGCCAAATTCTGTAGTTTGTTTCTCATTTGGCGGGTTTCTTTCTTTTTTTTAAGGGTTTTAAGGGGCAAAATTCCTTGAATTCAGTTTCAGTACAACTACTGTCAGACAAATAGTCCACATCTGCAAAAGCAGTAGACGTGCTTGGAGTATCAGCAGTAGTTTTTAAAAATTGTTGGTATTTTCGTTTCCTGAGATCCTTACGATGCAAAGACTTGGTTGCCACCTGATCAACAGATCCAATATACATTTTACGAGAATTTCGTTGATCTTTTAAAAAGGGTTCTTCTCCAATAGGTATTTTTGTCCCACATTTACACAGTCCTCTTGAAATACATTTACATGTTGCAATATCAAACAACTTTTGCAGAGAATTTTGATAAAACTCCTTCTTTTTTGTTTCACTGCGTAGTTTCTTCGTACTCTTATACTTATTATAATAAGAAATCAACCTTGCAACAACTTGTTGATGACTGATGGTAGGAAGTGATGCTTTATTCCATATACTTTCGACGTCACTAGAAACTATTTCACTTACCTCCTTGATTGAAGGGTCCTTTCCATTATTCAATGCAATTAAATCGTTTCTAATCCACAAATAATGTTTAATTATATCAAAATAAGTTGGCAACATATTATAATTCAGTTTTTGTGCATCACCAAAAACAGGGCAACGCGTATTTTTACGAGTTTTAGGCATTTTAATAAGTCAAATAGCAAAGGAATTTATTGGAACGAGTAACTTAGTTAAAGGTATAAATATTAAATAAAAATAGTTAGTACGCACAATTACACGTCATAGACAGCGATTCTAACACATTTTGATTCTAACACAAAAAATATTAAAAATTACTCTGAATCGAAGGAAGAATTAAATTGTAGGCCTTAAATTTATTTTTAATTCAAATAATTTGCGGCAACTGAGAGTAAAATCATAGGTTCCTGATTTAAAATAACTCTGATGTGAGGGAAGAACTTTTTAATATGAGGTATTAATTTTCTTTAAATTGAAGTCGTCTGCGCCACCTAAAGATAAAATCACAGCTTCCTGATTTTTCGCATAAATGATGTCCTAATAGAGGTTCACCAGTTAACAATACAGGAACAAACAAATTTTGATTTTTTTTTTTTTTGCCATATTCGCTCCACCCTATATGGACAGCCCTGTGGAATGACTGCTGTCGTGTCAAACCAATCGGAGAATTCCGATCCATCCCATACCGAGGCACTCGAGGATACAAGAAGGTGAAAGTACATCATCAAGAATTTCCGGGAGATTCCCAACATACTCGTTAATGCGAAAATATGGTCCATCGTTGAGTAGTAACCCGAGCGAAAACAGGCTTGAAACATACTTAGAAGGTTTTTGTCTTCGATCCATTTGGTCAGACTTTCGTAGAGAATTGAAGTGAAGATCTTCCTCAGAGAGCTAAGGATAGAAATACCTCTATAGTTTTCTGGAAGGTTTACGTCTCCGTTTTAGTGAAAGGCATTAGTATTAAGATACTGTTTAACTTAGAGCGCCCGCCTAGGGCCATTAAGTTAGTTGTAAGATATTGATAAGAAGGGTAGCTTTTATGAATTTTTGTCTAGCATTAAGATAGTTTTAAGTTGAATATAAAAATAAAAATGAATTAAAAGAAAATAAAAAGTGCATAGGCCTTGGAGGTAGCTGGTCTAGGTTCGATTCCAATTGACAGCACTAATTTATAAATTAAAATTGAATATAAAAGACTAAGCACCACTGAAAGGAATCTGATGATTGGTGTGGCCGCCATGAAATTGCAATAATTCCAGTCAAATACAATGGTGGTAGCCCACTCAATAGGTTGTTGAAAATTCAAAGATTCATAAATAATATAAATGACGAAGCGAAAGCTATGCAGCCTTACTGCGAGTGTGTTATCACACAAAAAACCCAATTTAAACAATATTTAAGTTGTTGCGGTTAGATTTATTGCTTTTTATGACTCATAACATGAAACATGATCTGATCATGATATCATCTAATCTCGATGACAAACTTGATGACAGTCAATAATATAAGATAGGTCAACACTTTTTTAAGAAGAAAGAAAAACCATGAAATACATTGTTTCAGGGGGGCATACCCCCCTTTGACCCCCCTTGGCTACGGACCTGGTCAAATTTTGTAGAAATGTGTGTTACCGCAATCCAAAAATGTTTTCATAATTTCATAGCTCTCCGTTCTATAGTTCAGATTTTATAGATTTTTTTCCGGTCTCCCATACAAAGCGCACCACTATGCATCGTGACGTTGACTCCTAGCAGTCCAGGTATAATAGGTCGATGGTGTAAGTAATGTGCAAGAAGCTTACTACAAACGTCAAAATTTATCCACTTGTTGAAATTTAAACGAGCTCCTGAGCAGGTTAAATATTGACGACTGTATTCACCTCAGTAATGTCAAAATTTAGCCATGGGATCACATTTAACGCAATTGACACACTGCCTAAAGTTAGCAGATCAGAGGTTAATTCTCGAAAATTAAGCATGCTAGAGACTTGAAGTCTTGTTCAAAGGGTAGTTATGTGCATTCAAGAGGACACAAGCGTCCACAGGTTTTGCTCATAACCCACCTCTGTCTACCAAATCCTACTCTCACCTCCTAGTGGTGAACATCGGGTGTCTAGTACCTCAGCTGGAGATGGGGGTTTAATACCTGTGGAGAGCTGTTGGCAACAGACAACGA
Organism: Melangyna quadrimaculata; assembly: GCA_949320155.1. Taxonomy (NCBI): domain Eukaryota; kingdom Metazoa; phylum Arthropoda; class Insecta; order Diptera; family Syrphidae; genus Melangyna; species Melangyna quadrimaculata. Next base: position 269,244,011 of record OX439483.1, read on the forward strand.
CAGAGGGGGGGTGTAACCACTAAGTCACTCTTCCTTTCATCCAGGCGGCAGCGGGAGATGGAATTCCCAGATGGAATCAACGAACGGTGGCAGCTACAGTTCCAGTTAGGTTGAACTACTTAGTGAACACCGTATATGGGCTACTACGACATATTCGTAGCTTAGGCCTATGAGGAGCGGTTTATCCGGCTCCCTACCCTTGGAGTTATACTAAGGGTCTGGCCGTCCAGGTCAGGGGTTGTGCGACAACAACAAGCCTTGGATATGGAAGATTTTAAAGTTGACGACCCCAGCAAACAAAACAAGGACAATTAATTTTGGATCTGCACGTGGAACGTCTTATCCTTATACAGCAACACCCTTGTTCATAAAGAAAAAATAGTTATTTTAGCTACCGCATTTAGAAAACCCACACCATGCAATAAGAATTTTCCGGTCTCAAATGGAGCACTAAGCAATTGCCTTTAGTTTGTGCCCAGAAAATTCTTATTCCATGGTGTAGATTTCCTAAACACGGGAGCTAAAAAAACATTTATGCCACACTGTTTAAAAACGCTCTGAATAATGCTAATTATCCAGGGCGGTGGAAGACAGCTGTGGTTCATCCTCTCCCGAAAAAGGAAAAGGACAACTCCAATACGGCGAATCTCCGGTCGATAAGTGTTCTTCCGAGTATCAGTAAGGTATTTGAGAAAGTTTTAAATAGAGCTCTGTCCAAGTGGGCGGAGGACAACAATATCATACCGGACAATCAGTTCGGCTTTAAGGCGGGACATGACACCATTCATGCTGCGTCTAAGTCCGAAAATAAAAGGAACTCTTAATGATTCGGTTGATAAGAAACTAGCAGTGGAACGCCTTAAAAATCATTAATTGTGAACCATTCAAAATAACATTAAATCCACTTTTGATCTTCAGGACGATGACATGTCCGACGGGCGACGATGATGCATCCCCAGACAATACTTCATTCGCAACATCAACAACCTAAAATGTTGCTTCATTCATGTAGTAACGCCGCTGCCGTTAAATTTGTAGCAACGCTCGAATCGAATCTACACAGTGAATAGTTAGAATAGGTCCATAAGTCCCCCACACCAATTTTTGTTATGTTATATCTGTTGAATTGTCTTCCAGAATCTTATTAAATTTACCACACAAAAAGAAACTCTTGTTGTTAGTTCTATTATTATTTTCTTAATATACGAGATACATAGTTTTGAAATGACAGTGGTTTGTAAATATGTAACACCGACAAGAATTTTGAGAGAAAGTCTTACGAAATTCGTGTAAGTGATACATGCAAACCACCGTCATTCCAAAAATACTTACTTCACTTGGATTATTGAAATGGTTTTGAGTTTCAATTTATGTCACCTAAGTGTTCCTTACAACCATTTTCAATTTTTGGAATGATTTCAAAAAATTTCCATGTAAAAGTATTTTCTTCATTTTTTAATTTTCAAAAAAAAAAAAAATGTTGAACGTTTTTTAGATGGAATTTTGTTGAAATAATTTTTTAAATTAAAAATGCTTTCCGGAACTAGTTACGAAACATAAATTAGAACTCAGAGTATTTTCAATCATCCCAATGAAGCACGTAGTTTTGAAATGGCAGTGGTTTGTATGCATCACTTATAGTTTTGCCTGGAAAGTTATCGAACAGCATAAAATAATTAAAAATTTATTAAAAGTCTCCACAACTGAATTCTTCAGCTTCACGCCAAGAGTTGATAAATAACAAACGGTCGTCTTGAAGCGCATAGATTCCTGCACGGAACCGAAGGACCTCTTAAATGAGCTCCGCCAAAAAGCGAGCGATGATTTCGACTCTATCGAGGTCAACCCGTTTACCACAGTCCGAGCCAGACGGGAGAAGAGGAATTTGTCCATCTTCCTAATGCAGCTCTCACTCAACAGAAAACAGGATAGTTTGAGGAGTATCTCCGTCTTCAACTACCAGTGCGTAACCTGGGATAGATTAAAGAGCCGCGGTCACATGCTGCAATGCATGCGCTGCCAAAGGTTCGGCCACGCTGCAGCAAACTGCGAAATGCAGTGACGCTGCGTAAGGTGTGGTGAGAACCACATAAAAGGAGAATGTAAGTTAGGTGAGGAAAGGGTCGAAGACAAGGCCCTGCTCAAATGTGCACTCTGCCGGAAAGACGGATACCCTGCTAGCTATCGGGGATGTCCAATCTTTCCGAATTTAAAAAATTAAAAAGCAAAGCAAATGGAGGTAGAGAAACGCCCATTAACGTGTGCTCCCACAACAATACCCGTTAACCCCCACATCTCTTCCGCCCAAATGGCGTCAGGGAGGGGAACAACGGTACAGGCTACGCCAAAGGCAGCCCCACAGGCCCCCGTGCCTAAGGCACCGGCGGCACAGACGGATATTATGACCTTGTTGGTGGCCATTCAGGGCCAATTAACCGGTCTTCAAAAACAGATCAGGGAGCAGGCAAAGCGGGTAGATCATCTCTACTCCTATTTGCCAAGCTTAACGCTATTTATAGGTTAAGGGCGCGCTGCCCGAGAGGCCCTTGCTGTGAATGTTAATTCACTGGTTAGGACCGAACTTAGAGCAAATCTATTCCAATTGTTGAAAGATCAAAGTCCAGATGTGTTTATGGCAACCGAAACTAAGCTGAACCAAAAACATAAATTGACTAACAATAATTACAATATCGTACGAAATCGGCCCAACTCCACTTTTGGGGGAGGAGTCGCAATCTTTGTACGAAAAGACATTAATTATAAAGCTATATATAATAGTGAAGTACGCAGATTTCGGTTGCTTGAGGCGTGTATCATATGCATTCCTCTCAAACATGGGAAGCGGATGTATGCGATTGCGGATTATGCACCGGAATCACCTCAGCCAACTGAATTTTTAACAGAGCTTGAAAAACTTTTTCAACGCTTACAACATGCTTACAACTGAACTCGGAAGAGAATTACTATCTCATGGCCGGTGGTTTGAATGCCACACATGTAGATTGGGGAAATCAAATACAAAATCCGAGAGGTAGCCATCTATTTAATTAGATGAATCAATACAACGTTGAGTATATGCTCGATCTTCTGGCTACTGATAGGCCTTCTTTTCCAAGAAGCGGTTCCTATCTGGATCTATTGCATAAGTACTCAAGACTGACAATTACTGACACTGTGGGTCAACGACCAAGAAACTGCTTGCGGACGAAAGAGTACGACAGTGACCATTGCGGACTTGCTGCCGTAATTCAACTTACGAACGAGCTCGTGGAGTTGGAAGAGTATGTGCCAGTGAATTCTTACAACCACAGTAAGACTCGCTGACCACGCTTCTCCAGCGCTTTATCAAGTGAACTACGTACGAACAATATATCCCCAACAAATGACAGGAATTTAACAAATAGGGAAATTGACGATTACTTGAAAAAAAAGTACAATCCAACGAACAATGGAAAAAACAATACCAAAATACAAAGAACGCGAAGCCACAGACATGTACCGCAACGCGACCACCGAAACACTACACAGACAAAAAAGTGGACTTTTGACAAGACTGAAACTCTTGTACAGACGATTTACTGACAGACACGATCTAGAGATTAGGACACTGAAGTCGTCAATTAAAAACATCAACCAACTGATCAAGGAAAACTACCGGTTGTCTGTTAATTTGTACTGAGACGATAAAATGCGGGCCGTTAATTCTTGCAACCCGAGTATGTTTCCTCAAATTAATAAAATATTTAGACGGAATGATCAAAACGAACTTCCGTGTCTTAAGCTTCAGAGAACGACAGAGAACAGAGACGTACTTCTGATAGCAGGCATAGATCCAAAGTAAGCTGTCTTGGACTTTGACCTCTTTATAATCGAAGATCCTCGTGAGAAAGTTGAGGCTGTGGGGGCTGCTTTCCAGCAAGTGTACAAGGTGAATGCTAGCATTCGCCCGAACCATGACCTGGAAAACAGAGCCTTGCTTGACCACTTCTTCCTTCGAAATGAAATAACGCAATGGCGATCAGAGAACCTCGGTTTCACCGTGTTCAATGAAGAACACTTGACAAACGCCACCATCGCTGAGCGAAACGGGGCTAGTTCCCTGTTAATTTCGAAAGTTGAGCTCCAGCTCATCTTCGCTTCATTTAAGAAAAAGAAATTAGAAGGAATCGATGGTATATCCAACGTTGTACTGCGACATCTGCCTCAGGAAGCAGTTGACATTTATGCCACACTATTTAACAACGCTCTGAATAATGCATATTATCCAGGCTGGTGGAAGACAGCTGTGGTTCATCCTCTCCCGAAAAAGGGAAAGAACAACTCCAATCCGGCGAATCTCCGGTCGATAAGTCTTCTTCCGTGTATCAGTAATGTATTTGAGAATGTTATAAATAGAGCTCTGTCCAAGTGGGCGGAGGACAACAATATCATACCGGACAATCAGTTCGGCTTTAAGGCGGGACATGTCAACATTCATGCCGCGTCTAAGCTCGTTTCTGACGTCCAATGGAACAAATATATAAGACAGTGTACGGGTGCTTGTCTGGTTGACTTGGAGAAAGCTTTCGACACCGTATGGTTAGAAGGTCTCTATATAAAGCTAGCCAGACTTGGCATAAATAAATTCCTTTTATATATGCTTTATGATATGCTCAATGGTAGAAAGTTTGTTGTCAAAAGTGGCAATGTAACTTCTAACGCAACCTTCGAAATTAAAAATGGTCTTCAGCAGGGAGCGGTGAACTCACCGATTCTCTTCAAGCCCATGCCATAGCGTATGCCGACAATCTAATTGCGTACAGATCGGCTCCAACAGTTGAGGTCATCAGAATTCTTTTGCAGCGTGACTTCGACAAGATTCAGCGATATTGTGATGACTGGAAGTTGAAAATCAACGTCCAGAAATCTGAAACTATTCTGTTCAGGATTCCATTGCATGGAGCCTCTAGGAATACAAGAAAGAACTGGCGCAAGCTGGTGATCGTAGGTCCACATGGACATCCACTGGCGAGTAAAAATGTACTAAATTACCTTGGCATCTGGATGGATCAGTATTTGTATTTTTTTGTCATATAAGTACTGCTCTGACCAGGGCCAGGGGAGCTTTTGCCCTGACAAAACGGTTGTTTTATAGCAGCCGTCTTGATAGCAGGGTTAAGGTGATTTGTAACATGGCCCTCATTCGGCCAATGATTGCCCATGGATGCCCGGTTTGGTCCAACGTTGCCGCATCTCAAATGGAAAAGATTTGAGTGTTTGAGAGGCAGTGTCTCCTATACAAAGGAGCCAACATTAACAGAATCGACAATTTTATACTCAAGCTGATTTGGGGTCACATTGCAAGAGCTATGTCCTCGGCCAATAGCTTAATTTTTGGGGCTTACTACCCCAACAACGAATACTATTAGAGTGTGCGTGTGAGCCGTTATATTCCACCTAACGCATTCTTCTATTTAGACAGTCGGGGGCTGATACAGGATAGAGAGGCGGTTCCGCTAATCTACCACGTCTGCCGTAGAACTGTGGATAAGCGACTTCTTTATAGTCGAGACGTCATCGGACAAGGCGGAGCTGAGTGACTTCGGTTCAGAAGGACTGTGTCTGATAGGGACCGAAGAGAGAGGGTGAAGCAGGAGAGCCAGTTTTGGTGGCTTAACGCTGAAAATAATGATTTCTAAAGTTGACTTAGCTCTTTGGTCTCGGTCGACTTACATAGTTTTAGGTTTTTTAGTTTTAAGTAGGGACAGTCCGGGTAGCACAAAAAAAATATTAAACAAAAAAATTATAAGAACAACAAAATCAAAAAAAAAAAAAATTATAGAACAACAAATCAAACAAAACAAATATAAAACAACAAAATCGACAAAAAAAAAACACTAATTAAAAAAGCCTGCTGTGGCTGTTCTAGTTTTAAGGTAGTTGTAAGTTTTTGTATAGTAGCTTTAGGTAGACTATGTAGTTTTAATTAGTTTTAAGATATTTTTTAGGTAGTGTGTAAGTTTTATATAAAAAAAAAATGATATGGATAACAAGTTTTTTTCAATCATTCTTGGTGAAAAATAAAACCAAATAGATTTTAGTGAAAGGCATTAGTATTAAGATACTGTTTAACTTAGAGCGCCCGCCTAGGGCCATTAAGTTAGTTGTAAGATATTGATAAGAAGGGTAGCTTTTATGAATTTTTGTCTAGCATTAAGATAGTTTTAAGTTGAATATAAAAATAAAAATGAATTAAAAGAAAATAAAAAGTGCATAGGCCTCGGAGGTAGCTGGTCTAGGTTCGATTCCAATTGACAGCACTAATTTATAAATTAAAATTGAACATAAAAGACTAAGCAACACTGAAAGGAATCTGATGATTGGTGTGGCAGCCATGAAATTGCAATAATTCCAGTCAAATACAATGGTGGTAGCCCACTCAATAGGTTGTTGAAAATTCAAAGATTCATAAATAATATAAATGACGAAGCGAAAGCTATGCAGCCTTACTGCGAGTGTGTTATCACACAAAAAACCCAATTTAAACAATATTTAAGTTGTTGCGGTTAGATTTATTGCTTTTTATGACTCATAACATGAAACATGATCTGATCATGATATCATCTAATCTCGATGACAAACGTGATGACAGTCAATAATATAAGATAGGTCAACACTTTTTTAAGAAGAAAGAAAAACCATGAAATACATTGTTTCAGGGGGGCATACCCCCCTTTGACCCCCTTGGCTACGGACCTGGTCAAATTTTGTAGAAATGTGTGTTACCGCAATCCAAAAATGTGTTCATAATTTCATAGCTCTCCGTTTTATAGTTCAGATTTTATAGATTTTTTCCCGGTCTCAATGGTCACAATGGTGGTAGCCCACTCAATAGGTTGTTGAAAATTCAAAGATTCATAAATAATATAAATGACGAAGCGAAAGCTATGCAGCCTTACTGCGAGTGTGTTATCACACAAAAAACCCAATTTAAACAATATTTAAGTTGTTGCGGTTAGATTTATTGCTTTTTATGACTCATAACATGAAACATGATCTGATCATGATATCATCTTATCTCGATGACAAACTTGATGACAGTCAATAATATAAGATAGGTCAACACTTTTTTAAGAAGAAAGAAAAACCATGAAATACATTGTTTCAGGGGGGCATACCCCCCTTTGACCCCCCTTGGCTACGGACCTGGTCAAATTTTGTAGAAATGTGTGTTACCGCAATCCAAAAATGTGTTCATAATTTCATAGCTCTCCGTTTTATAGTTCAGATTTTATAGATTTTTTCCCGGTCTCCCATACAAAGCGCACCACTATGCATCCTCCTAGCAGTCCAGGTATAATAGGTCGATGGTGTAAGTAATGTGCAAGAAGCTTACTACAAACGTCAAAATTTATCCACTTGTTGAAATTTAAACGAGCTCCTGAGCAGGTTAAATATTGACGACTGTATTCACCTCAGTAATGTCAAAATTTAGCCATGGGATCACATTTAACGCAATTGACACACGGCCTAAAGTTAGCAGATCAGAGGTTAATTCTCGAAAATTAAGCATGCTAGAGACTTGAAGTCTTGTTCAAAGGGTAGTTATGTGCATTCAAGAGGACACAAGCGTCCACAGGTTTTGCCCATAACCCACCTCTGTCTACCAACTCCTACTCTCACCTCCTAGTGGTGAACATCGGGTGTCTAGTACCTCAGCTGGAGATGGGGGTTTAATACCTGTGGAGAGCTGTTGGCAACAGACAACGAGAGAGGGGGGGTGTAATCACTAAGTCACTCTTCCTTTCATCCAGGCGGCAGCGGGAGATGGAATTCCCAGATGGAATCAACGAACGGTGGCAGCTACAGTTCCAGTTAGGTTGAACTACTTAGTGAACACCGTATATGGGCTACTACGACATATTCGTAGCTTAGGCCTATGAGGAGCGGTTTATCCAGCTCCCTACCCTTGGAGTTATACTAAGGGTCTGGCCGTCCAGGTCAGGGGTTGTGCGACAACAACAAGCCTTGGATATGGAAGATTTTAAAGTTGACGACCCCAGCAAACAAAACAAGGACAATCAATTTTGGATCTGCACGTGGAACGTCTTATCCTTATACAGCAACACCCTTATTCATAAAGAAAAAATAGTTATTTTAGCTACCGCATTTAGAAAACCCACACCCTGCAATAAGAATTTTCCGGTCTCAAATGGAGCACTAAGCAATTGCCTTTAGTTTGCCCAGAAAATTCTTATTCCATGGTGTAGTTTTCCTAAACACGGGAGCTAAAAAAGCTATTTTTTTTTTATGAACACGGATGCAAGTCTACAAGGTGAATGCTAGCATTCGCCCGAACCATGACCTGGAAAACAGAGCCTTGCTTGACCACTTCTACCTTCGAAATGAAATGACGCAATGGCGATCAGAGAACCTCGGTTTCACCGGGTTCAATGAAGAACACTTGGCAAACGCCACTATCGCCGAGCGAAACCGGGCTTATTCCCTGCTAATTTCGAAAGTTGAGCTCCAGCTCATCTTCGCTTAACTATTCGCTTAACTAAAAAAAAAAGAAATCAGAAGGAATCGATGGTATATCCAACGTTGTACTGCGACATCTGCTTCAGGAAGCAGTTGACATTTATGCCACACTGTTTAAAAACGCTCTGAATAATGCTAATTATCCAGGGCGGTGGAAGACAGCTGTGGTTCATCCTCTCCCGAAAAAGGAAAAGGACAACTCCAATACGGCGAATCTCCGGTCGATAAGTCTTCTTCCGAGTATCAGTAAGGTATTTGAGAAAGTTTTAAATAGAGCTCTGTCCAAGTGGGCGGAGGACAACAATATCATACCGGACAATCAGTTCGGCTTTATGGCGGGACATGACACCATTCATGCTGCGTCTAAGCTCGTTTCTCACGTCCAATAGAACAAATCTTAAAGACGGACGGGTGTACGGGTGTTTGTCTGGGTTTAATCCCTGTGGAGAGCTGTTGAGGACAGACAACGAGAGAGGGGGGGGGGTGTAACCACTAAGGCATGCTTCCTTTCATCCAGGCGGCAGCGGGAGAATTCCCAGATGGAATCAACGAACGGTGGCGGCTACAGTTCTAGTTAGGTATATTCGGAGCTTAGGCATATGAGGACCGGTTTATCCGGCTCCCTACTCTTGGAGTCTGGGTCTGGCCGTCCAGGTCAGGGGTTGTGCGACAACAACAAGCCTTGGATATGGAAGATTTTAAAGTTGACGACCCCAGCAAACGAAACAAGGACAATTCATTTTGGATCTGCAAGTGGAACGTCTTGTCCTTATACAGAACACGTACAGCCGAACAATTAGTGGAGAACCTGAACAGGCTTAAGGCTGACGTAACAGCTATCCAGGACCCATGTTCTGTAACTTGCGAAGCAATAAAACTAGTAGAGAAACGGTGAGAATTGGAACGAAACTCATTTTATCGCATTATCGGGTTTCTGTAACTCTAACAGGCGATAACTTTATCAACTGGAACAAACGGAATAGAAATACTGGAAAAAATGCGATAAAATGGGTTTCTGTATTTCTGAAGGTCGATAAGTTTATTATTTCAAACGTCAAATCTTATCGGTAACCGCTTCATCATCCAATAAGACCCAAGAAGAGAAGCTTCTTAACGGGAGCAATGTCGCTGACGATGAAGAAGCAGATGATAACGTTAAAGAAGTCCGAAAATAAAAGGAACTCTTAATGATTCGGTTGATAAGAAACTAGCAGTGGAACGCCTTAAAAATCATTAATTGTGAACCATTCAAAATAACATTAAATCCACTTTTGATCTTCAGGACGATGACATGTCCGACGGGCGACGATGATGCATCCCCAGACAATACTTCATCCGCAACATAAGCAACCTAAAATGTTGCTTCATTCATGTAGTAACGCCGCTGCCGTTAAATTTGTAGCAACGCTCGAATCGAATCTACACAGTGAATAGTTAGAATAGGTCCATAAGTCACCCACACCAATTTTTGTTATGTTATATCTGTTGAATTGTCTTCCAGAATCTTATTAAATTTACCACACAAAAAGAAACTCTTGTTGTTAGTTCTATTATTATTTTCTTAATATACGACATACATAGTTTTGAAATGACAGTGGTTTGTAAATATGTAACACCGACAAGAATTTTGAGAGAAAGTCTTACGAAATTCGTGTAAGTGATACATGCAAACCACCGTCATTCCAAAAATACTTACTTCACTTGGATTATTGAAATGGTTTTGAGTTTCAATTTATGTCACCTAAGTGTTCCTTACAACCATTTTCAATTTTTGGAATGATTTCAAAAAATTTCCATGTAAAAGTATTTTCTTCATTTTTTAATTTTCAAAAAAAAAAAAATGTTGAACGTTTTTTAGATGGAATTTTGTTGAAATAATTTTTTAAATTAAAAATGCTTTCCGGAACTAGTTAGGAAACATAAATTAGAACTCAGAGTATTTTCAATCATCCCAATGAAGCACGTAGTTTTGAAATGGCAGTGGTTTGTATGCATCACTTATAGTTTTGCCTGGAAAGTTATCGAACAGCATAAAATAATTAAAAATTTATTAAAAGTCTCCACAACTGAATTCTTCAGCTTCACGCCAAGAGTTGATAAATAACAAACGGTCGTCTTGAAGGGCATAGATTCCTGCACGGAACCGAAGGACCTCTTAAATGAGCTCCGCCAAAAAGCGAGCGATGATTTCGACTCTATCGAGGTCAACCCGTTTACCACAGTCCGAGCCAGACGGGAGAAGAGGAATTTGTCCATCTTCCTAATGCAGCTCTCACTCAACAGAAAACAGGATAGTTTGAGGAGTATCTCCGTCTTCAACTACCAGTGCGTAACCTGGGATAGATTAAAGAGCCGCGGTCACATGCTGCAATGCATGCGCTGCCAAAGGTTCGGCCACGCTGCAGCAAACTGCGAAATGCAGTGACGCTGCGTAAAGTGTGGTGAGAACCACATAAAAGGAGAATGTAAGCTAGGTGAGGAAAGGGTCGAAGACAAGGCCCTGCTCAAATGTGCACTCTGCCGGAAAGACGGATACCCTGCTAGCTATCGGGGATGTCCAATCTTTCCGAATTTAAAAAATTAAAAAGCAAAGCAAATGGAGGTAGAGAAACGCCCATTAACGTGTGCTCCCACAACAATACCCGTTAACCCCCACATCTCTTCCGCCCAAATGGCGTCAGGGAGGGGAACAACGGTACAGGCTACGCCAAAGGCAGCCCCACAGGCCCCCGTGCCTAAGGCACCGGCGGCACAGACGGATATTATGACCTTGTTGGTGGCCATTCAGGGCCAATTAACCGGTCTTCAAAAACAGATCAGGGAGCAGGCAAAGCGGGTAGATCATCTCTACTCCTATTTGCCAAGCTTAACGCTATTTATAGGTTAAGGGCGCGCTGCCCGAGAGGCCCTTGCTGTGAATGTTAATTCACTGGTTAGGACCGAACTTAGAGCAAATCTATTCCAATTGTTGAAAGATCAAAGTCCAGATGTGTTTATGGCAACCGAAACTAAGCTGAACCAAAAACATAAATTGACTAACAATAATTACAATATCGTACGAAATCGGCCCAACTCCACTTTTGGGGGAGGAGTCGCAATCTTTGTACGAAAAGACATTAATTATAAAGCTATATATAATAGTGAAGTACGCAGATTTCGGTTGCTTGAGGCGTGTATCATATGCATTCCTCTCAAACATGGGAAGCGGATGTATGCGATTGCGGATTATGCACCGGAATCACCTCAGCCAACTGAATTTTTAACAGAGCTTGAAAAACTTTTTCAACGCTTACAACATGCTTACAACTGAACTCGGAAGAGAATTACTATCTCATGGCCGGTGGTTTGAATGCCACACATGTAGATTGGGGAAATCAAATACAAAATCCGAGAGGTAGCCATCTATTTAATTAGATGAATCAATACAACGTTGAGTATATGCTCGATCTTCTGGCTACTGATAGGCCTTCTTTTCCAAGAAGCGGTTCCTATCTGGATCTATTGCATAAGTACTCAAGACTGACAATTACTGACACTGTGGGTCAACGACCAAGAAACTGCTTGCGGACGAAAGAGTACGACAGTGACCATTGCGGACTTGCTGCCGTAATTCAACTTACGAACGAGCTCGTGGAGTTGGAAGAGTATGTGCCAGTGAATTCTTACAACCACAGTAAGACTCGCTGGCCACGCTTCTCCAGCGCTTTATCAAGTGAACTACGTACGAACAATATATCCCCAACAAATGACAGGAATTTAACAAATAGGGAAATTGACGATTACTTGGAAAAAAAGTACAATCCAACGAACAATGAAAAAAACAATACCAAAATACAAAGAACGCGAAGCCACAGACATGTACCGCAACGCGACCACCGAAACACTACACAGACAAAAAAGTGGACTTTTGACAAGACTGAAACTCTTGTACAGACGATTTACTGACAGACACGATCTGGAGATTAGGACACTGAAGTCGTCAATTAAAAACATCAACCAACTGATCAAGGAAAACTACCGGTTGTCTATTAATTTGTACTTGGAGCGGTTTATCCGGCTCCCTACCCTTGGAGTTATACTAAGGGTCTGGCCGTCCAGGTCAGGGGTTGTGCGACAACAACAAGCCTTGGATATGGAAGATTTTAAAGTTGACGACCCCAGCAAACAAAACAAGGACAATTAATTTTGGATCTGCACGTGGAACGTCTTATCCTTATACAGCAACACCCTTATTCATAAAGAAAAAATAGTTATTTTAGCTACCGCATTTAGAAAACCCACACCCTGCAATAAGAATTTTCCGGTCTCAAATGGAGCACTAAGCAATTGCCTTTAGTTTGTGCCCAGAAAATTCTTATTCCATAGTGTAGTTTTCCTAAACACGGGAGCTAAAAAAGCTATTTTTTTTTATGAACACGGATGCAAGTGTACAAGGTGAATGCTAGCATTCGCCCGAACCATGACCTGGAAAACAGAGCCTTGCTTGACCACTTCTACCTTCGAAATGAAATGACGCAATGGCGATCAGAGAACCTCGGTTTCAACGGGTTCAATGAAGAACACTTGGCAAACGCCACTATCGCCGAGCGAAACCGGGCTTATTCCCTGCTAATTTCGAAAGTTGAGCTCCAGCTCATCTTCGCTTAACTAAAAAAAAAAAGAAATCAGAAGGAATCGATGGTATATCCAACGTTGTACTGCGACATCTGCTTCAGGAAGCAGTTGACATTTATGCCACACTGTTTAAAAACGCTCTGAATAATGCTAATTATCCAGGGCGGTGGAAGACAGCTGTGGTTCATCCTCTCCCGAAAAAGGAAAAGGACAACTCCAATACGGCGAATCTCCGGTCGATAAGTCTTCTTCCGAGTATCAGTAAGGTATTTGAGAAAGTTTTAAATAGAGCTCTGTCCAAGTGGGCGGAGGACAACAATATCATACCGGACAATCAGTTCGGCTTTAAGGCGGGACATGACACCATTCATGCTGCGTCTAAGCTCGTTTCTCACGTCCAATAGAACAAATCTTAAAGACGGACGGGTGTACGGGTGTTTGTCTGGGTTTAATCCCTGTGGAGAGCTGTTGAGGACAGACAACGAGAGAGGGGGGGGGGTGTTACCACTAAGGCATTCTTCCTTTCATCCAGGCGGCAGCGGGAGAATTCCCAGATGGAATCAACGAACGGTGGCGGCTACAGTTCTAGTTAGGTATATTCGGAGCTTAGGCATATGAGGACCGGTTTATCCGGCTCCCTACTCTTGGAGTCTGGGTCTGGCCGTCCAGGTCAGGGGTTGTGCGACAACAACAAGCCTTGGATATGGAAGATTTTAAAGTTGACGACCACAGCAAACGAAACAAGGACAATTCATTTTGGATCTGCACGTGGAACGTCTTGTCCTTATACAGAACACGTACAGCCGAACAATTAGTGGAGAACCTGAACAGGCTTAAGGCTGACGTAACAGCCATCCAGGACCCATGTTCTGTAACTTGCGAAGCAATAAAACTAGTAGAGAAACGGTGAGAATTGGAACGAAACTCATTTTATCGCATTATCGGGTTTCTGTAACTTTAACAGGCGATAACTTTATCAACTGGAACAAACGGAATAGAAATACTGGAAAAAATGCGATAAAATGGGTTTCTGTATTTCTGAAGGTCGATAAGTTTATTATTTCAAACGTCAAATCTTATCGCTAACCGCTTCATCATCCAATAAGACCCAAGAAGAGAAGCTTCTTAACGGGAGCAATGTCGCTGACGATGAAGAAGCAGATGATAACGTTAAAGAAGTCCGAAAATAAAAGGAACTCTTAATGATTCGGTTGATAAGAAACTAGCAGTGGAACGCCTTAAAAATCATTAATTGTGAACCATTCAAAATAACATTAAATCCACTTTTGATCTTCAGGACGATGAAATGTCCGACGGGCGACGATGATGCATCCCCAGACAATACTTCATCCGCAACATCAGCAACCTTAAATGTTGCTTCATTCATGTAGTAACGCCGCTGCCGTTAAATTTGTTGTAACGCTCGAATCGAATCTACACAGTGAATAGTTAGAATAGGTCCATAAGTCACCCACACCAATTTTTGTTATGTTATATCTGTTGAATTGTCTTCCAGAATCTTATTAAATTTACCACACAAAAAGAAACTCTTGTTGTTAGTTCTATTATTATTTTCTTAATATACGACATACATAGTTTTGAAATGACAGTGGTTTGTAAATATGTAACACCGACAAGAATTTTGAGAGAAAGTCTTACGAAATTCGTGTAAGTGATACATGCAAACCACCGTCATTCCAAAAATACTTACTTCACTTGGATTATTAAAATGGTTTTGAGTTTCAATTTATGTCACCTAAGTGTTCCTTACAACCATTTTCAATTTTTGGAATGATTTCAAAAAATTTCCATGTAAAAGTATTTTCTTCATTTTTTAATTTTCAAAAAAAAAAAAATGTTGAACGTTTTTTAGATGGAATTTTGTTGAAATAATTTTTTAAATTAAAAATGCTTTCCGGAACTAGTTAGGAAACATAAATTAGAACTCAGAGTATTTTCAATCATCCCAATGAAGCACGTAGTTTTGAAATGGCAGTGGTTTGTATGCATCACTTATAGTTTTGCCTGGAAAGTTTTAGCGTAGTTTTGAAAAATTTTCATTTTTATAGATTTTGGGGTGCTCTTTCCGAATTTTTATTTTGCCACCTCGCACCTTTGCCGCTAACGCCGCCATTCGAGTTTAAATGTCGAAAATATCAGATTTTCGCATATAACTCCGAAACGGTAACGGCTATCGAAAAGTATTTCATGCAAAACTTGTAGATTTTGTGATCCCGAAGAAAAAAAGTTTTGACTAAATGAGACCCAGTCAAAAAATGATGATGCGGAGCTCCAACCGAAAAAAAACCAGCCCCATCAAGCGCAACAACAGAAAAAAGAGCCGCTGCAAGCAAGCAAACAACTGCAGCCGGCAAACAAAATCAAACGAGCAGCAGCAGCAAAACCAACAGCAGCAGAAACAACAGCAGCAGACACAACAGCAGCAGAACCAGCAGCAGCAGAATCAACAGCAACAGAGTCAACAGCAGCAGCCACAGCCGCAGATAACCAAGAAAGAGAAAGTGCCACCCATTAATGTTTATAAGATGGATCTAAAAGAGACCATAGAATTATGTAAGTCGGCCATAGGCCAGAACTTTTATATTAAACGTTTAAGTATAGATATGGAACAGCATAAAATAATTAAAAATTTATTAAAAGTCTCCACAACTGAATTCTTCAGCTTCACGCCAAGAGTTGATAAATAACAAACGGTCCTCTTGAAGGGCATAGATTCCTGCACGGAACCGAAGGACCTCTTAAATGAGCTCCGCTAAAAACCGAGCGATGATTTCGACTTTATCGACGTCAACCCGTTTACCACAGTCCGAGCCAGACGGGAGAAGAGGAATTTGTCCATCTCCCTAATGCAGCTCTCACTCAACAGAAAACAGGATAGTTTGAGGAGTATCTCCGTCTTCAACTACCAGTGCGTAACCTGGGATAGATTAAAGAGCCGCGGTCACATGCTGCAATGCATGCGCTACCAAAGGTTCGGCCACGCTGCAGCAAACTGCGTAATGCAGTGACGCTGCGTAAAGTGTGGTGAGAACCACATAAAAGGAGAATGTAAGTTAGGTGAGGAAAGGGTCGAAGACAAGGCCCTGCTCAAATGTGCACTCTGCCGGAAAGACGGATACCCTGCTAGCTATCGGGGATGTCCAATCTTTCCGGATTTAAAAAATTAAAAAGCAAAGCAAATGGAGGTAGAGAAACGCCCATTAACGTGTGCTCCCACAACAATACCCGTTAACCCCCACATCTCTTCCGCCCAAATGGCGTCAGGGAGGGGAACAACGGTACAGGCTACGCCAAAGGCAGCCCCACAGGCCCCCGTGCCTAAGGCTCCGGCGGCACAGACGGATATTATGACCTTGTTGGTGGCCATTCAGGGCCAATTAACCGGTCTTCAAAAACAGATCAGGGAGCAGGCAAAGCGGGTAGATCATCTCTACTCCTATTTGCCAAGCTTAACGCTATTTATAGGTTAAGGGCACGCTGCCGGAGAGGCCCTTGCTGTGAATGTTAATTCACTGGTTAGGACCGAACTTAGAGCAAATCTATTCCAATTGTTGAAAGATCAAAGTCCAGATGTGTTTATGGCAACCGAAACTAAGCTGAACCAAAAACATAAATTGACTAACAATAATTACAATATCGTACGAAATCGGCCCAACTCCACTTTTGGGGGAGGAGTCGCAATCTTTGTACGAAAAGACATTAATTATAAAGCTATATATAATAGTGAAGTACGCAGATTTCGGTTGCTTGAGGCGTGTATCATATGCATTCCTCTCAAACATGGGAAGCGGATGTATGCGATTGCGGATTATGCACCGGAATCACCTCAGCCAACTGAATTTTTAACAGAGCTTGAAAAACTTTTTCAACGCTTACAACATGCTTACAACTGAACTCGGAAGAGAATTACTATCTCATGGCCAGTGGTTTGAATGCCACACATGTAGATTGGGGAAATCAAATACAAAATCCGAGAGGTAGCCATCTATTTAATTAGATGAATCAAAACAACGTTGAGTATATGCTCGATCTTCTGGCTACTGATAGGCCTTCTTTTCCAAGAAGCGGTTCCTATCTGGATCTATTGCATAAGTAATCAAGACTGACAATTACTGACACTGTGGGTCAACGACCAAGAAACTGCTTGCGGACGAAAGAGTACGACAGTGACCGTTGCGGACTTGCTCGAACGAGCTCGTGGAGTTGGAAGAGTATGTGCCAGTGAATTCTTACAACCACAGTAAGACTCGCTGGCCACGCTTCTCCAGCGCTTTATCAAGTGAACTACGTACGAACAATATATCCCCAACAAATGACAGGAATTTAACAAATAGGGAAATTGACGATTACTTGGAAAAAAAAGTACAATCCAACGAACAATGGAAAAAACAATACCAAAATACAAAGAACGCGAAGCCACAGACATGTACCGCAACGCGACCACCGAAACACTACACAGACAAAAAAGTGGACTTTTGACAAGACTGAAACTCTTGTACAGACGATTTACTGACAGACACGATCTGGAGATTAGGACACTGAAGTCGTCAATTAAAAACATCAACCAACTGATCAAGGAAAACTACCGGTTGTCTATTAATTTGTACTGGGACAATAAAATGCGGGCCGTTAATTCTTGCGACCCGAGTATGTTTCCTCAAATTAATAAAATGTTTAGACGGAATGATCAAAACGAACTTCCGTGTCTTAAGCTTCAGAGAACGACAGAGAACAGAGACGTACTTCTGATAGCAGGCATAGATCCAAAGGAAGCTGTCTTGGACTTTGACCTCTTTATAATCGAAGATCCTCGTGAGAAAGTTGAGGCTGTGGGGGCTGCTTTCCAGCAAGTGTACAAGGTGAATGCTAGCATTCGCCCGAACCATGACCTGGAAAACAGAGCCTTGCTTGACCACTTCTTCCTTCGAAATGAAATAACGCAATGGCGATCAGAGAACCTCGGTTGCACCGTGTTCAATGAAGAACACTTGACAAACGCCACCATCGCTGAGCGAAACGGGGCTAGTTCCCTGTTAATTTCGAAAGTTGAGCTCCAGCTCATCTTCGCTTCATTTAAGAAAAAGAAATTAGAAGGAATCGATGGTATATCCAACGTTGTACTGCGACATCTGCCTCAGGAAGCAGTTGACATTTATGCCACACTATTTAACAACGCTCTGAATAATGCATATTATCCAGGCTGGTGGAAGACAGCTGTGGTTCATCCTCTCCCGAAAAAGGGAAAGAACAACTCCAATTAGGCGAATCTCCGGTCGATAAGTCTTCTTCCGAGTATCAGTAATGTATTTGAGAAAGTTATAAATAGAGCTCTGTCCAAGAGGGCGGAGGACAACAATATCATACCGGACAATCAGTTCGGCTTTAAGGCGGGACATGTCAACATTCATGCCGCGTCTAAGCTCGTTTCTGACGTCCAATGGAACAAATATATAAGACAGTGTACGGGTGCTTGTCTGGTTGACTTGGAGAAAGCTTTCGACACCGTATGGTTAGAAGGTCTCTATATAAAGCTAGCCAGACTTGGCATAAATAAATTCCTTTTATTTATGCTTTATGATATGCTCAATGGTAGAAAGTTTGTTGTCAAAAGTGGCAATGTAACTTCTAACGCAACCTTCGAAATTAAAAATGGTCTTCAGCAGGGAGCGGTGAACTCACCGATTCTCTTCAAGCCCATGCCATAGCGTATGCCGACAATCTAATTGCGTACAGATCGGCTCCAACAGTTGAGGTCATCAGAATTCTTTTGCAGCGTGACTTCGACAAGATTCAGCGATATTGTGATGACTGGAAGTTGAAAATCAACGTCCAGAAATCTGAAACTATTCTGTTCAGGATTCCATTGCATGGATCCTCTAGGGATACAAGAAAGAACTGGCGCAAGCTGGTGATCGTAGGGCCACATGGACATCCACTGGCGAGTAAAAATGTACTAAATTACCTTGGCATCTGGATGGATCAGTATTTGTATTTTTTTGTCATATAAGTACTGCTCTGACCAGGGCCAGGGGAGCTTTTGCCCTGACAAAACGGTTGTTTTATAGCAGCCGTCTTGATAGCAGAGTTAAGGTGATTTGTTACATGGCCCTCATTCGGCCAATGATTGCCCATGGATGCCCGGTTTGGTCCAACGTTGCCGCATCTCAAATGGAAAAGATTTGAGTGTTTGAGAGTCAGTGTCTCCTATACAAAGGAGCCAACATTAACACAATCGACAATTTTATACTCAAGCTGATTTGGGGTCACATTGCAAGAGCTATGTCCTCGGCCAGTGTGCGTGTGAGCCGTTATATTCCAACTAACGCATTCTTCTATTTAGACAGTCGGGGGCTGATACAGGATAGAGAGGCGGTTCCGCTAATCTACCACGTCAGCCGTAGAACTGTGGATAAGCGACTTCTTTATAGTCGAGACATCATCGGACAAGGCGGAGCTGAGCGACTTCGGTTCAGAAGGACTGTGTCTGATAGGGACCGAAGAGAGAGGGTGAAGCAGGAGAGCCAGTTTTGGTGGCTTAACGCTGAAAATAATGATTTCTAAAGTTGACTTAGCTCTTTGGTCTCGGTCGACTTACATAGTTTTAGGTTTTTTAGTTTTAAGTAGGGACAGTCCGGGTAGCACAAAAAAAATATTAAACAAAAAAATTATAAAAACAACAAACATGGGAAGCGGATGTATGCGATTGCGGATTATGCACCGGAATCACCTCAGCCAACTGAATTTTTAACAGAGCTTGAAAAACTTTTTCAACGCTTACAACATGCTTACAACTGAACTCGGAAGAGAATTACTATCTCATGGCCGGTGGTTTGAATGCCACACATGTAGATTGGGGAAATCAAATACAAAATCCGAGAGGTAGCCATCTATTTAATTAGATGAATCAATACAACGTTGAGTATATGCTCGATCTTCTGGCTACTGATAGGCCTTCTTTTCCAAGAAGCGGTTCCTATCTGGATCTATTGCATAAGTACTCAAGACTGACAATTACTGACACTGTGGGTCAACGACCAAGAAACTGCTTGCGGACGAAAGAGTACGACAGTGACCGTTGCGGACTTGCTCGAACGAGCTCGTGGAGTTGGAAGAGTATGTGCCAGTGAATTCTTACAACCACAGTAAGACTCGCTGGCCACGCTTCTCCAGCGCTTTATCAAGTGAACTACGTACGAACAATATATCCCCAACAAATGACAGGAATTTAACAAATAGGGAAATTGACGATTACTTGGAAAAAAAAGTACAATCCAACGAACAATGGAAAAAACAATACCAAAATACAAAGAACGCGAAGCCACAGACATGTACCGCAACGCGACCACCGAAACACTACACAGACAAAAAAGTGGACTTTTGACAAGACTGAAACTCTTGTACAGACGATTTACTGACAGACACGATCTGGAGATTAGGACACTGAAGTCGTCAATTAAAAACATCAACCAACTGATCAAGGAAAACTACCGGTTGTCTATTAATTTGTACTGGGACAATAAAATGCGGGCCGTTAATTCTTGCGACCCGAGTATGTTTCCTCAAATTAATAAAATGTTTAGACGGAATGATCAAAACGAACTTCCGTATCTTAAGCTTCAGAGAACGACAGAGAACAGAGACGTACTTCTGATAGCAGGCATAGATCCAAAGGAAGCTGTCTTGGACTTTGACCTCTTTATAATCGAAGATCCTCGTGAGAAAGTTGAGGCTGTGGGGGCTGCTTTCCAGCAAGTGTACAAGGTGAATGCTAGCATTCGCCCGAACCATGACCTGGAAAACAGAGCCTTGCTTGACCACTTCTTCCTTCGAAATGAAATAACGCAATGGCGATCAGAGAACCTCGGTTGCACCGTGTTCAATGAAGAACACTTGACAAACGCCACCATCGCTGAGCGAAACGGGGCTAGTTCCCTGTTAATTTCGAAAGTTGAGCTCCAGCTCATCTTCGCTTCATTTAAGAAAAAGAAATTAGAAGGAATCGATGGTATATCCAACGTTGTACTGCGACATCTGCCTCAGGAAGCAGTTGACATTTATGCCACACTATTTAACAACGCTCTGAATAATGCATATTATCCAGGCTGGTGGAAGACAGCTGTGGTTCATCCTCTCCCGAAAAAGGGAAAGAACAACTCCAATTATGCGAATCTCCGGTCGATAAGTCTTCTTCCGAGTATCAGTAATGTATTTGAGAAAGTTATAAATAGAGCTCTGTCCAAGAGGGCGGAGGACAACAATATCATACCGGACAATCAGTTCGGCTTTAAGGCGGGACATGTCAACATTCATGCCGCGTCTAAGCTCGTTTCTGACGTCCAATGGAACAAATATATAAGACAGTGTACGGGTGCTTGTCTGGTTGACTTGGAGAAAGCTTTCGACACCGTATGGTTAGAAGGTCTCTATATAAAGCTAGCCAGACTTGGCATAAATAAATTCCTTTTATTTATGCTTTATGATATGCTCAATGGTAGAAAGTTTGTTGTCAAAAGTGGCAATGTAACTTCTAACGCAACCTTCGAAATTAAAAATGGTCTTCAGCAGGGAGCGGTGAACTCACCGATTCTCTTCAAGCCCATGCCATAGCGTATGCCGACAATCTAATTGCGTACAGATCGGCTGCAACAGTTGAGGTCATCAGAATTCTTTTGCAGCGTGACTTCGACAAGATTCAGCGATATTGTGATGACTGGAAGTTGAAAATCAACGTCCAGAAATCTGAAACTATTCTGTTCAGGATTCCATTGCATGGAGCCTCTAGGGATACAAGAAAGAACTGGCGCAAGCTGGTGATCGTAGGGCCACATGGACATCCACTGGCGAGTAAAAATGTACTAAATTACCTTGGCATCTGGATGGATCAGTATTTGTATTTTTTTGTCATATAAGTACTGCTCTGACCAGGGCCAGGGGAGCTTTTGCCCTGACAAAACGGTTGTTTTATAGCAGCCGTCTTGATAGCAGGGTTAAGGTGATTTGTTACATGGCCCTCATTCCGCCAATGATTGCCCATGGATGCCCGGTTTGGTCCAACGTTGCCGCATCTCAAATGGAAAAGATTTGAGTGTTTGAGAGGCAGTGTCTCCTATACAAAGGAGCCAACATTAACACAATCGACAATTTTATACTCAAGCTGATTTGGGGTCACATTGCAAGAGCTATGTCCTCGGCCAGTGTGCGTGTGAGCCGTTATATTCCAACTAACGCATTCTTCTATTTAGACAGTCGGGGGCTGATACAGGATAGAGAGGCGGTTCCGCTAATCTACCACGTCAGCCGTAGAACTGTGGATAAGCGACTTCTTTATAGTCGAGACATCATCGGACAAGGCGGAGCTGAGCGACTTCGGTTCAGAAGGACTGTGTCTGATAGGGACCGAAGAGAGAGGGTGAAGCAGGAGAGCCAGTTTTGGTGGCTTAACGCTGAAAATAATGATTTCTAAAGTTGACTTAGCTCTTTGGTCTCGGTCGACTTACATAGTTTTAGGTTTTTTAGTTTTAAGTAGGGACAGTCCGGGTAGCACAAAAAAAATATTGAACAAAAAAATTATAAAAACAACAAACATGGGAAGCGGATGTATGCGATTGCGGATTATGCACCGGAATCACCTCAGCCAACTGAATTTTTAACAAAGCTTGAAAAACTTTTTCAACGCTTACAACATGCTTACAACTGAACTCGGAAGAGAATTACTATCTCATGGCCGGTGGTTTGAATGCCACACATGTAGATTGGGGAAATCAAATACAAAATCCGAGAGGTAGCCATCTATTTAATTAGATGAATCAATACAACGTTGAGTATATGCTCGATCTTCTGGCTACTGATAGGCCTTCTTTTCCAAGAAGCGGTTCCTATCTGGATCTATTGCATAAGTACTCAAGACTGACAATTACTGACACTGTGGGTCAACGACCAAGAAACTGCTTGCGGACGAAAGAGTACGACAGTGACCGTTGCGGACTTGCTCGAACGAGCTCGTGGAGTTGGAAGAGTATGTGCCAGTGAATTCTTACAACCACAGTAAGACTCGCTGGCCACGCTTCTCCAGCGCTTTATCAAGTGAACTACGTACGAACAATATATCCCCAACAAATGACAGGAATTTAACAAATAGGGAAATTGACGATTACTTGGAAAAAAAAGTACAATCCAACGAACAATGGAAAAAACAATACCAAAATACAAAGAACGCGAAGCCACAGACATGTACCGCAACGCGACCACCGAAACACTACACAGACAAAAAAGTGGACTTTTGACAAGACTGAAACTCTTGTACAGACGATTTACTGACAGACACGATCTGGAGATTAGGACACTGAAGTCGTCAATTAAAAACATCAACCAACTGATCAAGGAAAACTACCGGTTGTCTATTAATTTGTACTGGGACAATAAAATGCGGGCCGTTAATTCTTGCGACCCGAGTATGTTTCCTCAAATTAATAAAATGTTTAGACGGAATGATCAAAACGAACTTCCGTGTCTTAAGCTTCAGAGAACGACAGAGAACAGAGACGTACTTCTGATAGCAGGCATAGATCCAAAGGAAGCTGTCTTGGACTTTGACCTCTTTATAATCGAAGATCCTCGTGAGAAAGTTGAGGCTGTGGGGGCTGCTTTCCAGCAAGTGTACAAGGTGAATGCTAGCATTCGCCCGAACCATGACCTGGAAAACAGAGCCTTGCTTGACCACTTCTTCCTTCGAAATGAAATAACGCAATGGCGATCAGAGAACCTCGGTTTCACCGTGTTCAATGAAGAACACTTGACAAACGCCACCATCGCTGAGCGAAACGGGGCTAGTTGCCTGTTAATTTCGAAAGTTGAGCTCCAGCTCATCTTCGCTTCATTTAAGAAAAAGAAATTAGAAGGAATCGATGGTATATCCAACGTTGTACTGCGACATCTGCCTCAGGAAGCAGTTGACATTTATGCCACACTATTTAACAACGCTCTGAATAATGCATATTATCCAGGCTGGTGGAAGACAGCTGTGGTTCATCCTCTCCCGAAAAAGGGAAAGAACAACTCCAATTAGGCGAATCTCCGGTCGATAAGTCTTCTTCCGAGTATCAGTAATGTATTTGAGAAAGTTATAAATAGAGCTCTGTCCAAGAGGGCGGAGGACAACAATATCATACCGGACAATCAGTTCGGCTTTAAGGCGGGACATGTCAACATTCATGCCGCGTCTAAGCTCGTTTCTGACGTCCAATGGAACAAATATATAAGACAGTGTACGGGTGCTTGTCTGGTTGACTTGGAGAAAGCTTTCGACACCGTATGGTTAGAAGGTCTCTATATAAAGCTAGCCAGACTTGGCATAAATAAATTCCTTTTATTTATGCTTTATGATATGCTCAATGGTAGAAAGTTTGTTGTCAAAAGTGGCAATGTAACTTCTAACGCAACCTTCGAAATTAAAAATGGTCTTCAGCAGGGAGCGGTGAACTCACCGATTCTCTTCAAGCCCATGCCATAGCGTATGCCGACAATCTAATTGCGTACAGATCGGCTCCAACAGTTGAGGTCATCAGAATTCTTTTGCAGCGTGACTTCGACAAGATTCAGCGATATTGTGATGACTGGAAGTTGAAAATCAACGTCCAGAAATCTGAAACTATTCTGTTCAGGATTCCATTGCATGGAGCCTCTAGGGATACAAGAAAGAACTGGCGCAAGCTGGTGATCGTAGGGCCACATGGACATCCACTGGCGAGTAAAAATGTACTAAATTACCTTGGCATCTGGATGGATCAGTATTTGTATTTTTTTGTCATATAAGTACTGCTCTGACCAGGGCCAGGGGAGCTTTTGCCCTGACAAAACGGTTGTTTTATAGCAGCCGTCTTGATAGCAGGGTTAAGGTGATTTGTTACATGGCCCTCATTCGGCCAATGATTGCCCATGGATGCCCGGTTTGGTCCAACGTTGCCGCATCTCAAATGGAAAAGATTTGAGTGTTTGAGAGGCAGTGTCTCCTATACAAAGGAGCCAACATTAACACAATCGACAATTTTATACTCAAGCTGATTTGGGGTCACATTGCAAGAGCTATGTCCTCGGCCAATAGCTTAATTTTTGGGGCTTACTACCCCAACAACGAATACTATTAGAGTGTGCGTGTGAGCCGTTATATTCCACCTAACGCATTCTTCTTTTTAGACAGTCGGGGGCTGATACAGGTTAGAGAGGCGGTTCCGCTAATCTACCACGTCTGCCGTAGAACTGTGGATAAGCGACTTCTTTATAGTCGAGACGTCATCGGACAAGGCGGAGCTGAGCGACTTCGGTTCAGAAGGACTGTGTCTGATAGGGACCGAAGAGAGAGGGTGAAGCAGGAGAGCCAGTTTTGGTGGCTTAACGCTGAAAATAATGATTTCTAAAGTTGACTTAGCTCTTTGGTCTCGGTCGACTTACATAGTTTTAGGTTTTTTAGTTTTAAGTAGGGACAGTCCGGGTAGCACAAAAAAAATATTAAACAAAAAAATTATAAAAACAACAAAATCAAAAAAAAAAAATTATAGAACAACAAATCAAACAAAACAAATATAAAACAACAAAATCGACAAAAAAAAAACACTAATTAAAAAAGCCTGCTGTGGCTGTTCTAGTTTTAAGGTAGTTGTAAGTTTTTGTATAGTAGCTTTAGGTAGACTATGTAGTTTTAATTAGTTTTAAGATATTTTTTAGGTAGTGTGTAAGTTTTATATAAAAAAAAATGATATGGATAACAAGTTTTTTTCAATCATTCTTGGTGAAAAATAAAACCAAATAGATTTTAGTGAAAGGCATTAGTATTAAGATACTGTTTAACTTAGAGCGCCCGCCTAGGGCCATTAAGTTAGTTGTAAGATATTGATAAGAAGGGTAGCTTTTATGAATTTTTGTCTAGCATTAAGATAGTTTTAAGTTGAATATAAAAATAAAAATGAATTAAAAGAAAATAAAAAGTGCATAGGCCTCGGAGGTAGCTGGTCTAGGTTCGATTCCAATTGACAGCACTAATTTATAAATTAAAATTGAACATAAAAGACTAAGCACCACTGAAAGGAATCTGAAATTGCAATAATTCCAGTCAAATACAATGGTGGTAGCCCACTCAATAGGTTGTTGAAAATTCAAAGATTCATAAATAATATAAATGACGAAGCGAAAGCTATGCAGCCTTACTGCGAGTGTGTTATCACACAAAAAACCCAATTTAAACAATATTTAAGTTGTTGCGGTTAGATTTATTGCTTTTTATGACTCATAACATGAAACATGATCTGATCATGATATCATCTAATCTCGGTGACAAACTTGATGACAGTCAATAATATAAGATAGGTCAACACTTTTTTAAGAAGAAAGAAAAACCATGAAATACATTGTTTCAGGGGGGCATACCCCCCTTTGACCCCCCTTGGCTACGGACCTGGTCAAATTTTGTAGAAATGTGTGTTACCGCAATCCAAAAATGTGTTCATAATTTCATAGCTCTCCGTTTTATAGTTCAGATTTTATAGATTTTTTTCCGGTCTCCCATACAAAGCGCACCACTATGCATCCTCCTAGCAGTCCAGGTATAATAGGTCGATGGTGTAAGTAATGTGCAAGAAGCTTACTACAAACGTCAAAATTAATCCACTTGTTGAAATTTAAACGAGCTCCTGAGCAGGTTAAATATTGACGACTGTATTCACCTCAGTAATGTCAAAATTTAGCCATGGGATCACATTTAACGCAATTGACACACGGCCTAAAGTTAGCAGATCAGATGTTAATTCTCGAAAATTAAGCATGCTAGAGACTTGAAGTCTTGTTCAAAGGGTAGTTATGTGCATTCAAGAGGACACAAGCGTCCACAGGTTTTGCTCATAACCCACCTCTGTCTACCAACTCCTACTCTCACCTCCTAGTGGTGAACATCGGGTGTCTAGTACCTCAGCTGGAGATGGGGGTTTAATACCTGTGGAGAGCTGTTGGCAACAGACAACGACAGAGGGGGGGTGTAACCACTAAGTCACTCTTCCTTTCATCCAGGCGGCAGCGGGAGATGGAATTCCCAGATGGAATCAACGAACGGTGGCAGCTACAGTTCCAGTTAGGTTGAACTACTTAGTGAACACCGTATATGGGCTACTACGACATATTCGTAGCTTAGGCCTATGAGGAGCGGTTTATCCGGCTCCCTACCCTTGGAGTTATACTAAGGGTCTGGCCGTCCAGGTCAGGGGTTGTGCGACAACAACAAGCCTTGGATATGGAAGATTTTAAAGTTGACGACCCCAGCAAACAAAACAAGGACAATTAATTTTGGATCTGCACGTGGAACGTCTTATCCTTATACAGCAACACCCTTATTCATAAAGAAAAAATAGTTATTTTAGCTACCGCATTTAGAAAACCCACACCATGCAATAAGAATTTTCCGGTCTCAAATGGAGCACTAAGCAATTGCCTTTAGTTTGTGCCCAGAAAATTCTTATTCCATGGTGTAGTTTTCCTAAACACGGGAGCTAAAAAAACTATTTTTTTTTTATGAACACGGATGCAAGTGTACAAGGTGAATGCTAGCATTCGCCCGAACCATGACCTGGAAAACAGAGCCTTGCTTGATCACTTCTACCTTCGAAATGAAATGACGCAATGGCGATCAGAGAACCTCGGTTTCACCGGGTTCAATGAAGAACACTTGGCAAACGCCACTATCGCCACTATCGCCGAGCGAAACCGGGCTTATTCCCTGCTAATTTCGAAAGTTGAGCTCCAGCTCATCTTCGCTTAACTAAAAAAAAAGAAATCAGAAGGAATCGATGGTATATCCAACGTTGTACTGCGACATCTGCCTCAGGAAGCAGTTGACATTTATGCCACACTGTTTAAAAACGTTCTGAATAATGCTAATTATCCAGGGCGGTGGAAGACAGCTGTGGTTCATCCTCTCCCGAAAAAGGAAAAGGACAACTCCAATACGGCGAATCTCCGGTCGATAAGTCTTCTTCCGAGTATCAGTAAGGTATTTGAGAAAGTTTTAAATAGAGCTCTGTCCAAGTGGGCGGAGGACAACAATATCATACCGGACAATCAGTTCGGCTTTAAGGCGGGACATGACACCATTCATGCTGCGTCTAAGCTCGTTTCCCACGTCCAATAGAACAAATCTTAAAGACAGTGTACTGGTGTTTGTCTGGGTTTTATCCCTGTGGAGAGCTGTTGAGGACAGACAACGAGAGAGGGGGGGGGGGGGTGTAACCACTAAGGCATTCTTCCTTTCATCCAGGCGGCAGCGGGAGAATTCCCAGATGGAATCAACGAACGGTGGCGGCTACAGTTCTAGTTAGGTATATTCGGAGCTTAGGCATATGAGGACCGGTTTATCCGGCTCCCTACTCTTGGAGTCTGGGTCTGGCCGTCCAGGTCAGGGGTTGTGCGACAACAACAAGCCTTGGATATGGAAGATTTTAAAGTTGACGACCCCAGCAAACGAAACAAGGACAATTCATTTTGGATCTGCACGTGGAACGTCTTGTCCTTATACAGAACACGTACAGCCGAACAATTAGTGGAGAACCTGAACAGGCTTAAGGCTGACGTAACAGCCATCCAGGACCCATGTTCTGTAACTTGCGAAGCAATAAAACTAGTAGAGAAACGGTGAGAATTGGAACGAAACTCATTTTATCGCATTATCGGGTTTCTGTAACTTTAACAGGCGATAACTTTATCAACTGGAACAAACGGAATAGAAATACTGGAAAAAATGCGATAAAATGGGTTTCTGTATTTCTGAAGGTCGATAAGTTTATTATTTCAAACATCAAATCTTATCGCTAACCGCTTCATCATCCAATAAGACCCAAGAAGAGAAGCTTCTTAACGGGAGCAATGTCGCTGACGATGAAGAAGCAAATGATAACGTTAAAGAAGTCCGAAAATAAAAGGAACTCTTAATGATTCGGTTGATAAGAAACTAGCAGTGGAACGCCTTAAAAATCATTAATTGTGAACCATTCAAAATAACATTAAATCCACTTTTGATCTTCAGGACGATGACATGTCCGACGGGCGACGATGATGCATCCCCAGACAATACTTAATTCGCAACATCAGCAACCTAAAATGTTGCTTCATTCATGTAGTAACGCCGCTGCCGTTAAATTTGTAGCAACGCTCGAATCGAATCTACACAGTGAATAGTTAGAATAGGTCCATAAGTCCCCCACACCAATTTTTGTTATGTTATATCTGTTGAATTGTCTTCCAGAATCTTATTAAATTTACCACACAAAAAGAAACTCTTGTTGTTAGTTCTATTATTATTTTCTTAATATACGACATACATAGTTTTGAAATGACAGTGGTTTGTAAATATGTAACACCGACAAGAATTTTGAGAGAAAGTCTTACGAAATTCGTGTAAGTGATACATGCAAACCACCGTCATTCGAAGAATACTTACTTCACTTGGATTATTGAAATGGTTTTGAGTTTCAATTTATGTCACCTAAGTGTTCCTTACAACCATTTTCAATTTTTGGAATGATTTCAAAAAATTTCCATGTAAAAGTATTTTCTTCATTTTTTAATTTTCAAAAAAAAAAAATGTTGAACGTTTTTTAGATGAAATTTTTTTGAAATTATTTTTTAAATTAAAAATGCTTTCCGGAACTAGTTAGGAAACATAAATTAGAACTCAGAGTATTTTCAATCATCCCAATGAAGCACGTAGTTTTGAAATGGCAGTGGTTTGTATGCATCACTTATAGTTTTGCCTGGAAAGTTTTGGCGTAGTTTTGAAAAATTTTCATTTTTATAGATTTTGGGGTGCTCTTTCCGAATTTTTATTTTGCCACCTCGCACCTTTGCCGCTAACGCCGCCATTCGAGTTTAAATGTCGAAAATATCAGATTTTCGCATATAACTCCGAAACGGTAACGGCTATCGAAAAGTATTTCATGCAAAACTTGTAGATTTTGTGATCCCGAAGAAAAAAAGTTTTGACTAAAGGAGACCCAGTCAAAAAAATGATGATGCGGAGCTCCAACCGAAAAAAAATCAGCCCCATCAAGCGCAACAACAGAAAAAAAAACCGCTGCAAGCAAGCAAACAACTGCAGCCGGCAAACAAAATCAAACGAGCAGCAGCAGCAAAACCAACAGCAGCAGAAACAACAGCAGCAAACACAACAGCAGCAGAACCAGCAGCAGCAGAATCAACAGCAGCAGAGTCAACAGCAGCAGCCACAGCCGCAGATAACCAAGAAAGAGAAAGTGCCACCCATTAATGTTTATAAGATGGACCTAAAAGAGACCATAGAATTATGTAAGTCGGCCATAGGCCAGAACTTTTATATTAAACGTTTAAGTATAGATATGGAACAGCATAAAATAATTAAAAATTTATTAAAAGTCTCCACAACTGAATTCTTCAGCTTCACGCCAAGAGTTGATAAATAACAAACGGTCCTCTTGAAGGGCATAGATTCCTGCACGGAACCGAAGGACCTCTTAAATGAGCTCCGCCAAAAAGCGAGCGATGATTTCGACTTTATCGAGGTCAACCCGTTTACCACAGTCCGAGCCAGACGGGAGAAGAGGAATTTGTCCATCTCCCTAATGCAGCTCTCACTCAACAGAAAACAGGATAGTTTGAGGAGTATCTCCGTCTTCAACTACCAGTGCGTAACCTGGGATAGATTAAAGAGCCGCGGTCACATGCTGCAATGCATGCGCTGCCAAAGGTTCGGCCACGCTGCAGCAAACTGCGTAATGCAGTGACGCTGCGTAAAGTGTGGTGAGAACCACATAAAAGGAGAATGTCAGTTAGGTGAGGAAAGGGTCGAAGACAAGGCCCTGCTCAAATGTGCACTCTGCCGGAAAGACGGATACCCTGCTAGCTATCGGGGATGTCCAATCTTTCCGGATTTAAAAAATTAAAAAGCAAAGCAAATGGAGGTAGAGAAACGCCCATTAACGTGTGCTCCCACAACAATACCCGTTAACCCCCACATCTCTTCCGCCCAAATGGCGTCAGGGAGGGGAACAACGGTACAGGCTACGCCAAAGGCATCCCACAGGCCCCCGTGCCTAAGGCTCCGGCGGCACAGACGGATATTATGACCTTGTTGGTGGCCATTCAGGGCCAATTAACCGGTCTTCAAAAACAGATCAGGGAGCAGGCAAAGCGGGTAGATCATCTCTACTCCTATTTGCCAAGCTTAACGCTATTTATAGGTTAAGGGCACGCTGCCGGAGAGGCCCTTGCTGTGAATGTTAATTCACTGGTTAGGACCGAACTTAGAGCAAATCTATTCCAATTGTTGAAAGATCATAGTCCAGATGTGTTTATGGCAACCGAAACTAAGCTGAACAAAAAACATAAATTGACTAACAATAATTACAATATCGTACGAAATCGGCCCAACTCCACTTTTGGGGGAGGAGTCGCAATCTTTGTACGAAAAGACATTAATTATAAAGCTATATATAATAGTGAAGTACGCAGATTTCGGTTGCTTGAGGCGTGTATCATATGCATTCCTCTCAAACATGGGAAGCGGATGTATGCGATTGCGGATTATGCACCGGAATCACCTCAGCCAACTGAATTTTTAACAGAGCTTGAAAAACTTTTTCAACGCTTACAACATGCTTACAACTGAACTCGGAAGAGAATTACTATCTCATGGCCGGTGGTTTGAATGCCACACATGTAGATTGGGGAAATCAAATACAAAATCCGAGAGGTAGCCATCTATTTAATTAGATGAATCAATACAACGTTGAGTATATGCTCGATCTTCTGGCTACTGATAGGCCTTCTTTTCCAAGAAGCGGTTCCTATCTGGATCTATTGCATAAGTACTCAAGACTGACAATTACTGACACTGTGGGTCAACGACCAAGAAACTGCTTGCGGACGAAAGAGTACGACAGTGACCGTTGCGGACTTGCTCGAACGAGCTCGTGGAGTTGGAAGAGTATGTGCCAGTGAATTCTTACAACCACAGTAAGACTCGCTGGCCACGCTTCTCCAGCGCTTTATCAAGTGAACTACGTACGAACAATATATCCCCAAAAAATGACAGGAATTTAACAAATAGGGAAATTGACGATTACTTGGAAAAAAAAGTACAATCCAACGAACAATGGAAAAAACAATACCAAAATACAAAGAACGCGAAGCCACAGACATGTACCGCAACGCGACCACCGAAACACTACACAGACAAAAAAGTGGACTTTTGACAAGACTGAAACTCTTGTACAGACGATTTACTGACAGACACGATCTGGAGATTAGGACACTGAAGTCGTCAATTAAAAACATCAACCAACTGATCAAGGAAAACTACCGGTTGTCTATTAATTTGTACTGGGACAATAAAATGCGGGCCGTTAATTCTTGCGACCCGAGTATGTTTCCTCAAATTAATAAAATGTTTAGACGGAATGATCAAAACGAACTTCCGTGTCTTAAGCTTCAGAGAACGACAGAGAACAGAGACGTACTTCTGATAGCAGGCATAGATCCAAAGGAAGCTGTCTTGGACTTTGACCTCTTTATAATCGAAGATCCTCGTGAGAAAGTTGAGGCTGTGGGGGCTGCTTTCCAGCAAGTGTACAAGGTGAATGCTAGCATTCGCCCGAACCATGACCTGGAAAACAGACCCTTGCTTGACCACTTCTTCCTTCGAAATGAAATAACGCAATGGCGATCATAGAACCTCGGTTTCACCGTGTTCAATGAAGAACACTTGACAAACGCCACTATCGCTGAGCGAAACGGGGCTAGTTACCTGTTAATTTCGAAAGTTCAGCTCCAGCTCATCTTCGCTTCATTTAAGAAAAAGAAATTAGAAGGAATCGATGGTATATCCAACGTTGTACTGCGACATCTGCCTCAGGAAGCAGTTGACATTTATGCCACACTATTTAACAACGCTCTGAATAATGCATATTATCCAGGCTGGTGGAAGACAGCTGTGGTTCATCCTCTCCCGAAAAAGGGAAAGAACAACTCCAATTAGGCGAATCTCCGGTCGATAAGTCTTCTTCCGAGTATCAGTAATGTATTTGAGAATGTTATAAATAGAGCTCTGTCCAAGTGGGCGGAGGACAACAATATCATACCGGACAATCAGTTCGGCTTTAAGGCGGGACATGTCAACATTCATGCCGCGTCTAAGCTCGTTTCTGACGTCCAATGGAACAAATATATAAGACAGTGTACGGGTGCTTGTCTGGTTGACTTGGAGAAAGCTTTCGACACCGTATGGTTAGAAGGTCTCTATATAAAGCTAGCCAGACTTGGCATAAATAAATTCCTTTTATATATGCTTTATGATATGCTCAATGGTAGAAAGTTTGTTGTCAAAAGTGGCAATGTAACTTCTAACGCAACCTTCGAAATTAAAAATGGTCTTCAGCAGGGAGCGGTGAACTCACCGATTCTCTTCAAGCCCATGCCATAGTGTATGCCGACAATCTAATTGCGTACAGATCGGCTCCAACAGTTGAGGTCATCAGAATTCTTTTGCAGCGTGACTTCGACAAGATTCAGCGATATTGTGATGACTGGAAGTTGAAAATCAACGTCCAGAAATCTGAAACTATTCTGTTCAGGATTCCATTGCATGGAGCCTCTAGGAATACAAGAAAGAACTGGCGCAAGCTGGTGATCGTAGGTCCACATGGACATCCACTGGCGAGTAAAAATGTACTAAATTACCTTGGCATCTGGATGGATCAGTATTTGTATTTTTTTGTCATATAAGTACTGCTCTGACCAGGGCCAGGGGAGCTTTTGCCCTGACAAAACGGTTGTTTTATAGCAGCCGTCTTGATAGCAGGGTTAAGGTGATTTGTTACATGGCCCTCATTCGGCCAATGATTGCCCATGGATGCCCGGTTTGGTCCAACGTTGCCGCATCTCAAATGGAAAAGATTTGAGTGTTTGAGAGGCAGTGTCTCCTATACAAAGGAGCCAACATTAACACAATCGACAATTTTATACTCAAGCTGATTTGGGGTCACATTGCAAGAGCTATGTCCTCGGCCAATAGCTTAATTTTTGGGGCTTACTACCCCAACAACGAATACTATTAGAGTGTGCGTGTGAGCCGTTATATTCCACCTAACGCATTCTTCTATTTAGACAGTCGGGGGCTGATACAGGATAGAGAGGCGGTTCCGCTAATCTACCACGTCTGCCGTAGAACTGTGGATAAGCGACTTCTTTATAGTCGAGACGTCATCGGACAAGGCGGAGCTGAGCGACTTCGGTTCAGAAGGACTGTGTCTGATAGGGACCGAAGAGAGAGGGTGAAGCAGGAGAGCCAGTTTTGGTGGCTTAACGCTGAAAATAATGATTTCTAAAGTTGACTTAGCTCTTTGGTCTCGGTCGACTTACATAGTTTTAGGTTTTTTAGTTTTAAGTAGGGACAGTCCGGGTAGCACAAAAAAAATATTAAACAAAAAAATTATAAAAACAACAAAATCAAAAAAAAAAAATTATAGAACAACAAATCAAACAAAACAAATATAAAACAACAAAATCGACAAAAAAAAACACTAATTAAAAAAGCCTGCTGTGGCTGTTCTAGTTTTAAGGTAGTTGTAAGTTTTTGTATAGTAGCTTTAGGTAGACTATGTAGTTTTAATTAGTTTTAAGATATTTTTTAGGTAGTGTGTAAGTTTTATATAAAAAAAAATGATATGGATAACAAGTTTTTTTCAATCATTCTTGGTGAAAAATAAAACCAAATAGATTTTAGTGAAAGGCATTAGTATTAAGATACTGTTTAACTTAGAGCGCCCGCCTAGGGCCATTAAGTTAGTTGTAAGATATTGATAAGAAGGGTAGCTTTTATGAATTTTTGTCTAGCATTAAGATAGTTTTAAGTTGAATATAAAAATAAAAATGAATTAAAAGAAAATAAAAAGTGCATAGGCCTCGGAGGTAGCTGGTCTAGGTTCGATTCCAATTGACAGCACTAATTTATAAATTAAAATTGAACATAATAGACTAAGCACCACTGAAAGGAATCTGAAATTGCAATAATTCCAGTCAAATACAATGGTGGTAGCCCACTCAATAGGTTGTTGAAAATTCAAAGATTCATAAATAATATAAATGACGAAGCGAAAGCTATGCAGCCTTACTGCGAGTGTGTTATCACACAAAAAACCCAATTTAAACAATATTTAAGTTGTTGCGGTTAGATTTATTGCTTTTAAAGGCTCTCCCAAACCAATGCGAAACATTCGTTGCGGCGAAAAAACATTCGTCACTCAAAATTATTTCATATGTTTCTCCGCCGCGTTGGTGTGGGCACTCTCATATATCACCATGTAAATAAATTTTGACATGCGAATGTTTTTTCGCCGCAACGAATGTTCCGCATTGGTTTGGGAGAGCCTTAATGACTCATAACATGAAACATGATCTGATCATGATATCATCTAATCTCGATGACAAACTTGATGACAGTCAATAATATAAGATAGGTCAACACTTTTTTAAGAAGAAAGAAAAACCATGAAATACATTGTTTCAGGGGGGCATACCCCCCTTTGACCCCCCTTGGCTACGGACCTGGTCAAATTTTGTAGAAATGTGTGTTACCGCAATCCAAAAATGTGTTCATAATTTCATAGCTCTCCGTTTTATAGTTCAGATTTTATAGATTTTTTTCCGGTCTCCCATACAAAGCGCACCACTATGCATCCTCCTAGCAGTCCAGGTATAATAGGTCGATGGTGTAAGTAATGTGCAAGAAGCTTACTACAAACATCAAAATTAATCCACTTGTTGAAATTTAAACGAGCTCCTTCCGAGCAGGTTAAATATTGACGACTGTATTCACCTCAGTAATGTCAAAATTTAGCCATGGGATCACATTTAACGCAATTGACACACGGCCTAAAGTTAGCAGATCAGAGGTTAATTCTCGAAAATTAGGCATGCTAGAGACTTGAAGTCTTGTTCAAAGGGTAGTTATGTGCATTCAAGAGGACACAAGCGTCCACAGGTTTTGCTCATAACCCACCTCTGTCTAAAAACTCCTACTCTCACCTCCTAGTGGTGAACATTGGGTGTCTAGTACCTCAGCTGGAGATGGGGGTTTAATACCTGTGGAGAGCTGTTGGGAACAGACAACGAGAGAGGGGGGGTGTAACCACTAAGTCACTCTTCCTTTCATCCAGGCGGCAGCGGGAGATGGAATTCCCAGATGGAATCAACGAACGGTGGCAGCTACAGTTCCAGTTAGGTTGAACTACTTAGTGAACACCGTATATGGGCTACTACAACATATTCGTAGCTTAGGCCTATGAGGAGCGGTTTATCCGGCTCCCTACCCTTGGAGTTATACTAAGGATCTGGCCGTCCAGGTGAGGGGTTGTGCGACAACAACAAGCCTTGGATATGGAAGATTTTAAAGTTGACGACCCCAGCAAACAAAACAAGGACAATTAATTTTGGATCTGCACGTGGAACGTCTTATCCTTATACAGCAACACCCTTATTCATAAAGAAAAAATAGTTATTTTAGCTACCGCATTAAGAAAACCCACACCATGTAATAAGAATTTTCTGGTCTCAAATGGAGCACTAAGCAATTGCCTTTAGTTTGTGCCCAGAAAATTCTTATTCCATGGTGTAGTTTTCCTAAACACGGGAGCTAAAAAAAACAATTTTTTTTTTATGAACACGGATGCAAGTGTACAAGCTGAATGCTAACATTCGCCCGAACCATGACCTGGAAAACAGAGCCTTGCTTGACCACTTCTACCTTCGAAATGAAATGACGCAATGGCGATCAGAGAACCTCGGTTTCACCGGGTTCAATGAAGAACACTTGGCAAACGCCACTATCGCCGAGCGAAACCGGGCTTATTCCCTGCTAATTTCGAAAGTTGAGCTCCAGCTCATCTTCGCTAAACTAAAAAAAAAGAAATCAGAAGGAATCGATGGTATATCCAACGTTGTACTGCGACATCTGCCTCAGGAAGCAGTTGACATTTATGCCACACTGTTTAAAAACGTTCTGAATAATGCTAATTATCCAGGGCGGTGGAAGACAGCTGTGGTTCATCCTCTCCCGAAAAAGGAAAAGGACAACTCCAATACGGCGAATCTCCGGTCGATAAGTGTTCTTCCGAGTATCAGTAAGGTATTTGAGAAAGTTTTAAATAGAGCTCTGTCCAAGTGGGCGGAGGACAACAATATCATACCGGACAATCAGTTCGGCTTTAAGGCGGGACATGACACCATTCATGCTGCGTCTAAGCTCGTTTCTCACGTCCAATAGAACAAATCTTAAAGACGGACGGGTGTACGGGTGTTTGTCTGGGTTTAATCCCTGTGGAGAGCTGTTGAGGACAGACAACGAGAGAGGGGGGGGGGTGTAACCACTAAGGCATTCTTCCTTTCATCCAGGCGGCAGCGGGAGAATTCCCAGATGGAATCAACGAACGGTGGCGGCTACAGTTCTAGTTAGGTATATTCGGAGCTTAGGCATATGAGGACCGGTTTATCCGGCTCCCTACTCTTGGAGTCTGGGTCTGGCCGTCCAGGTCAGGGGTTGTGCGACAACAACAAGCCTTGGATATGGAAGATTTTAAAGTTGACGACCCCAGCAAACGAAACAAGGACAATTCATTTTGGATCTGCACGTGGAACGTCTTGTCCCTATACAGAACACGTACAGCCGAACAATTAGTGGAGAACCTGAACCTGAACCTGAAATGCGATAAAATGGGTTTCTGTATTTCTGAAGGTCGATAAGTTTATTATTTCAAACGTCAAATCTTATCGCTAACCGCTTCATCATCCAATAAGACCCAAGAAGAGAAGCTTCTTAACGGGAGCAATGCCGCTGACGATGAAGAAGCAGATGATAACGTTAAAGAAGTCCGAAAATAAAAGGA
Organism: Melangyna quadrimaculata; assembly: GCA_949320155.1. Lineage (NCBI taxonomy): Eukaryota > Metazoa > Arthropoda > Insecta > Diptera > Syrphidae > Melangyna > Melangyna quadrimaculata. The sequence continues at coordinate 269,282,113 of OX439483.1, forward strand.
ACTCTTAATGATTCGGTTGATAAGAAACTAGCAGTGGAACGCCTTAAAAATCATTAATTGTGAACCATTCAAAATAACATTAAATCCACTTTTGATCTTCAGGACGATGACATGTCCGACGGGCGACGATGATGCATCCCCAGACAATACTTCCTCCGCAACATCAGCAACCTAAAATGTTGCTTCATTCATGTAGTAACGCCGCTGCCGTTAAATTTGTAGCAACGCTCGAATCGAATCTACACAGTGAATAGTTAGAATAGGTCCATAAGTCACCCACACCAATTTTTGTTATGTTATATCTGTTGAATTGTCTTCCAGAATCTTATTAAATTTACCACACAAAAAGAAACTCTTGTTGTTAGTTCTATTATTATTTTCTTAATATACGACATACATAGTTTTGAAATGACAGTGGTTTGTAAATATGTAACACCGACAAGAATTTTGAGAGAAAGTCTTACGAAATTCGTGTAAGTGATACATGCAAACCACCGTCATTCGAAGAATACTTACTTCACTTGGATTATTGAAATGGTTTTGAGTTTCAATTTATGTCACCTAAGTGTTCCTTACAACCATTTTCAATTTTTGGAATGATTTCAAAAAATTTCCATGTAAAAGTATTTTCTTCATTTTTTAATTTTCAAAAAAAAAAAATGTTGAACGTTTTTTAGATGGAATTTTTTTGAAATAATTTTTTAAATTAAAAATGCTTTCCGGAACTAGTTAGGAAACATAAATTAGAACTCAGAGTATTTTCAATCATCCCAATAAAGCACGTAGTTTTGAAATGGCAGTGGTTTGTATGCATCACTTATAGTTTTGCCTGGAAAGTTTTGGCGTAGTTTTGAAAAATTTTCATTTTTATAGATTTAGGGGTGCTCTTTCCGAATTTTTATTTTGCCACCTCGCACCTTTGCCGCTAACGCCGCCATTCGAGTTTAAATGTCGAAAATATCAGATTTTCGCATATAACTCCGAAACGGTAACGGCTATCGAAAAGTATTTCATGCAAAACTTGTAGATTTTGTGATCCCGAAGAAAAAAAGTTTTGACTAAAGGAGACCCAGTCAAAAAATGATGATGCGGAGCTCCAACCGAAAAAAATCAGCCCCATCAAGCGCAACAACAGAAAAAAGAGGCGCTGCAAGCAAGCAAACAACTGCAGCCGGCAAACAAAATCAAACGAGCAGCAGCAGCAAAACCAACAGCAGCAGAAACAACAGCAGCAGACACAACAGCAGCAGAACCAGCAGAATCAACAGCAGCAGATTCAACAGCAGCGGCCACAGCCGCAGATAACCAAGAAAGAGAAAGTGCCACCCATTAATGTTTATAAGATGGATCTAAAAGAGACCATAGAATTATGTAAGTCGGCCATAGGCCAGAACTTTTATATTAAACGTTTAAGTATAGATATGGAACAGCATAAAATAATTAAAAATTTATTAAAAGTCTCCACAACTGAATTCTTCAGCTTCACGCCAAGAGTTGATAAATAACAAACGGTCCTCTTGAAGGGCATAGATTCCTGCACGGAACCGAAGGACCTCTTAAATGAGCTCCGCCAAAAAGCGAGCGATGATTTCGACTTTATCGAGGTCAACCCGTTTACCACAGTCCGAGCCAGACGGGAGAAGAGGAATTTGTCCATCTCCCTAATGCAGCTCTCACTCAACAGAAAACAGGATAGTTTGAGGAGTATCTCCGTCTTCAACTACCAGTGCGTAACCTGGGATAGATTAAAGAGCCGCGGTCACATGCTGCAATGCATGCGCTGCCAAAGGTTCGGCCACGCTGCAGCAAACTGCATAATGCAGTGACGCTGCGTTAAGTGTGGTGAGAACCACATAAAAGGAGAATGTAAGTTAGGTGAGGAAAGGGTCGAAGACAAGGCCCTGCTCAAATGTGCACTCTGCCGGAAAGACGGATACCCTGCTAGCTATCGGGGATGTCTAATCTTTCCGGATTTAAAAAATTAAAAAGCAAAGCAAATGGAGGTAGAGAAACGCCCATTAACGTGTGCTCCCACAACAATACCCGTTAACCCCCACATTTCTTCCGCCCAAATGGCGTCAGGGAGGGGAACAACGGTACAGGCTACGCCAAAGGCAGCCCCACAGGCCCCCGTGCCTAAGGCTCCGGCGGCACAGACGGATATTATGACCTTGTTGGTGGCCATTCAGGGCCAATTAACCGGTCTTCAAAAACAGATCAGGGAGCAGGCAAAGCGGGTAGATCATCTCTACTCCTATTTGCCAAGCTTAACGCTATTTATAGGTTAAGGGCGCGCTGCCGGAGAGGCCCTTGCTGTGAATGTTAATTCACTGGTTAGGACCGAACTTAGAGCAAATCTATTACAATTGTTGAAAGATCAAAGTCCAGATGTGTTTATGGCAACCGAAACTAAGCTGAACCAAAAACATAAATTGACTAACAATAATTACAATATCGTACGAAATCGGCCCAACTCCACTTTTGGGGGAGGAGTCGCAATCTTTGTACGAAAAGACATTAATTATAAAGCTATATATAATAGTGAAGTACGCAGATTTCGGTTGCTTGAGGCGTGTATCTTATGCATTCCTCTCAAACATTTTTAACAGAGCTTGAAAAACTTTTTCAACGCTTACAACATGCTTACAACTGAACTCGGAAGAGAATTACTATCTCATGGCCGGTGGTTTGAATGCCACACATGTAGATTGGGCAAATCAAATACAAAATCCGAGAGGTAGCCATCTATTTAATTAGATGAATCAATACAACGTTGAGTATATGCTCGATCTTCTGGCTACTGATAGGCCTTCTTTTCCAAGAAGCGGTTCCTATCTGGATCTATTGCATAAGTACTCAAGACTGACAATTACTGACACTGTGGGTCAACGACCAAGAAACTGCTTGCGGACGAAAGAGTACGACAGTGACATTGCGGACTTGCTGCCGTAATTCAACTTACGAACGAGCTCGTGGAGTTGGAGGAGTATGTGCCAGTGAATTCTTACAACCACAGTAAGACTCGCTGGCCACGCTTCTCCAGCGCTTTATCAAGTGAACTACGTACGAACAATATATCCCCAACAAATGACAGGAATTTAACAAATAGGGAAATTGACGATTACTTGGAAAAAAAAGTACAATCCAACGAACAATGGAAAAAACAATACCAAAATACAAAGAACGCGAAGCCACAGACATGTACCGCAACGCGACCACCGAAACACTACACAGACAAAAAAGTGGACTTTTGACAAGACTGAAACTCTTGTACAGACGATTTACTGACAGACACGATTTGGAGATTAGGACACTGAAGTCGTCAATTAAAAACATCAACCAACTGATCAAGGAAAACTACCGGTTGTCTATTAATTTGTACTGGGACAATAAAATGCGGGCCGTTAATTCTTGCGACCCGAGTATGTTTCCTCAAATTAATAAAATATTTAGACGGAATGATGAAAACGAACTTCCGTGTCTTAAGCTTCAGAGAACGACAGAGAACAGAGACGTACTTCTGATAGCAGGCATAGATCCAAAGGAAGCTGTCTTGGACTTTGACCTCTTTATAATCGAAGATCCTCGTGAGAAAGTTGAGGCTGTGGGGGCTGCTTTCCAGCAAGTGTACAAGGTGAATGCTAGCATTCGCCCGAACCATGACCTGGAAAACAGAGCCTTGCTTGACCACTTCTTCCTTCGAAATGAAATAACGCAATGGCGATCAGAGAACCTCGGTTTCACCGTGTTCAATGAAGAACACTTGACAAACGCCACCATCGCTGAGCGAAACGGGGCTAGTTCCCTGTTAATTTCGAAAGTTGAGCTCCAGCTCATCTTCGCTTCATTTAAGAAAAAGAAATTAGAAGGAATCGATGGTATATCCAACGTTGTACTGCGACATCTGCCTCAGGAAGCAGTTGACATTTATGTCACACTATTTAACAACGCTCTGAATAATGCATATTATCCAGGCTGGTGGAAGACAGCTGTGGTTCATCCTCTCCCGAAAAAGGGAAAGAACAACTCCAATTAGGCGAATCTCCGGTCGATAAGTCTTCTTCCGAGTATCAGTAATGTATTTGAGAAAGTTATAAATAGAGCTCTGTCCAAGAGCGCGGAGGACAACAATATCATACCGGACAATCAGTTCGGCTTTAAGGCGGGACATGTCAACATTCATGCCGCGTCTAAGCTCGTTTCTGACGTCCAATGGAACAAATATATAAGACAGTGTACGGGTGCTTGTCTGGTTGACTTGGAGAAAGCTTTCGACACCGTATGGTTAGAAGGTCTCTATATAAAGCTAGCCAGACTTGGCATAAATAAATTCCTTTTATTTATGCTTTATGATATGCTCAATGGTAGAAAGTTTGTTGTCAAAAGTGGCAATGTAACTTCTAACGAAACCTTCGAAATTAAAAATGGTCTTCAGCAGGGAGCGGTGAACTCACCGATTCTCTTCAAGCCCATGCCATAGCGTATGCCGACAATCTAATTGCGTACAGATCGGCTCCAACAGTTGAGGTCATCAGAATTCTTTTGCAGCGTGACTTCGACAAGATTCAGCGATATTGTGATGACTGGAAGTTGAAAATCAACGTCCAGAAATCTGAAACTATTTTGTTCAGGATTCCATTGCATGGAGCCTCTAGGGATACAAGAAAGAACTGGCGCAAGCTGGTGATCGTAGGGCCACATGGACATCCACTGGCGAGTAAAAATGTACTAAATTACCTTGGCATCTGGATGGATCAGTATTTGTATTTTTTTGTCATATAAGTACTGCTCTGACCAGGGCCAGGGGAGCTTTTGCCCTGACAAAACGGATGTTTTATAGCAGCCGTCTTGATAGCAGGGTTAAGGTGATTTGTAACATGGCCCTCATTCGGCCCGGTTTGGTCCAACGTTGCCGCATCTCAAATGGAAAAGATTTGAGTGTTTGAGAGGCAGTGTCTCCTATACAAAGGAGCCAACATTAACACAATCGACAATTTTATACTCAAGCTGATTTGGGGACACATTGCAAGAGCTATGTCTTCGGCCAATAGCTTAATTTTTGGGGCTTACTACCCCAACAACGAATACTTTAGAGTGTGCGTGTGAGCCGTTATATTCCACCTAACGCATTCTTCTATTTAGACAGTCGGGGGCTGATACAGGATAGAGAGGCGGTTCCGCTAATCTACCACGTCAGCCGTAGAACTGTGGATAAGCGACTTCTTTATAGTCGAGACATCATCGGACAAGGCGGAGCTGAGCGACTTCGGTTCAGAAGGACTGTGTCTGATAGGGACCGAAGAGAGAGGGTGAAGCAGGAGAGCCAGTTTTGGTGGCTTAACGCTGAAAATAATGATTTCTAAAGTTGACTTAGCTCTTTGGTCTCGGTCGACTTACATAGTTTTAGGTTTTTTAGTTTTAAGTAGGGACAGTCCGGGTAGCACAAAAAAAAATATTAAACAAAAAAATTATAAAAACAACAAAATCAAAAAAAAAAATTATAGAACAACAAATCAAACAAAACAAATATAAAACAACAAAATCGACAAAAAAAAACACTAATTAAAAAAGCCTGCTGTGGCTGTTCTAGTTTTAAGGTAGTTGTAAGTTTTTGTATAGTAGCTTTAGGTAGACTATGTAGTTTTAATTAGTTTTAAGATATTTTTTAGGTAGTGTGTAAGTTTTATAAAAAAAAAAATGATATGGATAACAAGTTTTTTTCAATCATTCTTGGTGAAAAATAAAACCAAATAGATTTTAGTGAAAGGCATTAGTATTAAGATACTGTTTAACTTAGAGCGCCCGCCTAGGGCCATTAAGTTAGTTGTAAGATATTGATAAGAAGGGTAGCTTTTATGAATTTTTGTCTTGCATTAAGATAGTTTTAAGTTGAATATAAAAATAAAAATGAATTAAAAGAAAATAAAAAGTGCATAGGCCTCGGAGGTAGCTGGTCAAGGTTCGATTCCAATTGACAGCACTAATTTATAAATTAAAATTGAACATAAAAGACTAAACACCACTGAAAGGAATCTGAAATTGCAATAATTCCAGTCAAATACAATGGTGGTAGCCCACTCAATAGGTTGTTGAAAATTCAAAGATTCATAAATAATATAAATGACGAAGCGAAAGCTATGCAGCCTTACTGCGAGTGTGTTATCACACAAAAAACCCAATTTAAACAATATTTAAGTTGTTGCGGTTAGATTTATTGCTTTTTATGACTCATAACATGAAACATGATCTGATCATGATATCATCTAATCTCGATGACAAACTTAATGACAGTCAATAACATAAGATAGGTCAACACTTTTTTAAGAAGAAAGAAAAACCATGAAATACATTGTTTCAGGGGGGCATACCCCCCTTTGACCCCCCTTGGCTACGGACCTGGTCAAATTTTGTAGAAATGTGTGTTACCGCAATCCAAAAATGTGTTCATAATTTCATAGCTCCCCGTTTTATAGCTCAGATTTTATAGATTTTTTTCCGGTCTCCCATACAAAGCGCACCACTATGCATCCTCCTAGCAGTCCAGGTATAATAGGTCGATGGTGTAAGTAATGTGCAAGAAGCTTACTACAAACGTCAAAATTAATCCACTTGTTGAAATTTAAACGAGCTCCTGAGCAGGTTAAATATTGACGACTGTATTCACCTCAGTAATGTCAAAATTTAGCCATGGGATCACATTTAACGCAATTGACACACGGCCTAAAGTTAGCAGATCAGAGGTTAATTCTCGAAAATTAAGCATGCTAGAGACTTGAAGTCTTGTTCAAAGGGTAGTTATGTGCATTCAAGAGGACACAAGCGTCCACAGGTTTTGCTCATAACCCACCTCTGTCTACCAACTCCTACTCTCACCTCCTAGTGGTGAACATCGGGTGTCTAGTACCTCAGCTGGAGATGGGGGTTTAATACCTGTGGAGAGCTGTTGGCAACAGACAACGAGAGAGGGGGGGTGTAACCACTAAGTCACTCTTCCTTTCATCCAGGCGGCAGCGGGAGATGAAATTCCCAGATGGAATCAACGAACGGTGGCAGCTACAGTTCCAGTTAGGTTGAACTACTTAGTGAACACCGTATATGGGCTACTACGACATATTCGTAGCTTAGGCCTATGAGGAGCGGTTTATCCGGCTCCCTACCCTTGGAGTTATACTAAGGGTCTGGCCGTCCAGGTCAGGGGTTGTGCGACAACAACAAGCCTTGGATATGGAAGATTTTAAAGTTGACGACCCCAGCAAACAAAACAAGGACAATTAATTTTGGATCTGCACGTGGAACGTCTTATCCTTATACAGCAACACCCTTATTCATAAAGAAAAAATAGTTATTTTAGCTACCGCATTTAGAAAAACCACACCATGCAATAAGAATTTTCCGGTCTCAAATGGAGCACTAAGCAATTGCCTTTAGTTTGTGCCCAGAAAATTCTTATTCCATGGTGTAGTTTTCTTAAACACGGGAGCTAAAAAAACTATTTTTTTTTTATGAACACGGATGCAAGTGTACAAGGTGAATGCTAGCATTCGCGCGAACCATGACCTGGAAAACAGAGCCTTGCTTGACCACTTCTACCTTCGAAATGAAATGACGCAATGGCGATCAGAGAACCTCGGTTTCACCGGGTTCAATGAAGAACACTTGGCAAACGCCACTATCGCCGAGCGAAACCGGGCTTATTCCCTGCTAATTTCGAAAGTTGAGCTCCAGCTCATCTTCGCTTAACTAAAAAAAAAGAAATCAGAAGGAACCGATGGTATATCCAACGTTGTATGCGACATCTGCCTCAGGAAGCAGTTGACATTTATGCCACACTGTTTAAAAACGTTCTGAATAATGCTAATTATCCAGGGCGGTGGAAGACAGCTGTGGTTCATCCTCTCCCGAAAAAGGAAAAGGACAACTCCAATACGGCGAATCTCCGGTCGATAAGTCTTCTTCCGAGTATCAGTAAGGTATTTGAGAAAGTTTTAAATAGAGCTCTGTCCAAGTGGGCGGAGGACAACAATATCATACCGGACAATCAGTTCGGCTTTAAGGTGGGACATGGCACCATTCATGCTGCGTCTAAGCTCGTTTCTCACGTCCAATAGAACAAATCTTAAAGACAGTGTACGGGTGTTTGTCTGGGTTTAATCCCTGTGGAGAGCTGTTGAGGACAGACAACGAGAGAGGGGGGGGGGTGTAACCACTAAGGCATTCTTCCTTTCATCCAAGCGGCAGCGGGAGAATTCCCAGATGGAATCAACGAACGGTGGCGGCTACAGTTCTAGTTAGGTATATTCGGAGCTTAGGCATATGAGGACCGGTTTATCCGGCTCCCTACTCTTGGAGTCTGGGTCTGGCCGTCCAAGTCAGGGGTTGTGCGACAACAACAAGCCTTGGATATGGAAGATTTTAAAGTTGACGACCCCAGCAAACGAAACAAGGACAATTCATTTTGGATCTGCACGTGGAACGTCTTGTCCTTATACAGAACACGTACAGCCGAACAATTAGTGGAGAACCTGAACAGGCTTAAGGCTGACGTAACAGCCATCCAGGACCCATGTTCTGTAACTTGCGAAGCAATAAAACTAGTAGAGAAACGGTGAGAATTGGAACGAAACTCATTTTATCGCATTATCGGGTTTCTGTAACTTTAACAGGCGATAACTTTATCAACTGGAACAAACGGAATAGAAATACTGGAAAAAATGCGATAAAATGGGTTTCTGTATTTCTGAAGGTCGATAAGTTTATTATTTCAAACGTCAAATCTTATCGCTAACCGCTTCATCATCCAATAAGACCCAAGAAGAGAAGCTTCTTAACGGGAGCAATGTCGCTGACGATGAAGAAGCAGATGATAACGTTAAAGAAGTCCGAAAATAAAAGGAACTCTTAATGATTCGGTTGATAAGAAACTAGCAGTGGAACGCCTTAAAAATCATTAATTGTGAACCATTCAAAATAACATTAAATCCACTTTTGATCTTCAGGACGATGACATGTCCGACGGGCGACGATGATGCATCCCCAGACAATACTTCATTCGCAACATCAGCAACCTAAAATGTTGCTTCATTCATGTAGTAACGCCGCTGCCGTTAAATTTGTAGCAACGCTCGAATCGAATCTACACAGTGAATAGTTAGAATAGGTCCATAAGTCCCCCACACCAATTTTTGTTATGTTATATCTGTTGAATTGTCTTCCAGAATCTTATTAAATTTACCACACAAAAAGAAACTCTTGTTGTTAGTTCTATTATTATTTTCTTAATATACGACATATATAGTTTTGAAATGACAGTGGTTTGTAAATATGTAACACCGACAAGAATTTTGAGAGAAAGTCTTACGAAATTCGTGTAAGTGATACATGCAAACCACCGTCATTCGAAAAATACTTACTTCACTTGGATTATTGAAATGGTTTTGAGTTTCAATTTATGTCACCTAAGTGTTCCTTACAACCATTTTCAATTTTTGAAATGATTTCAAAAAATTTCCATTTAAAAGTATTTTCTTCATTTTTTTAATTTTCAAAAAAAAAAAAATGTTGAACGTTTTTTAGATAGAATTTTTTTGAAATAATTTTTTAAATTAAAAATGCTTTCCGGAACTAGTTAGGAAACATAAATTAGAACTCAGATTATTTTCAATCATCCCAATGAAGCACGTAGTTTTGAAATGGCAGTGGTTTGTATGCATCACTTATAGTTTTGCCTGGAAAGTTTTGGCGTAGTTTTGAAAATTTTTCATTTTTATAGATTTTGGGGTGCTCTTTCCGAATTTTTATTTTGCCACCTCGCACCTTTGCCGCTAACGCCGCCATTCGAGTTTAAATGTCGAAAATATCAGATTTTCGCATATAACTCCGAAACGGTAACGGCTATCGAAAAGTATTTCATACAAAACTTGTAGATTTTGTGATCCCGAAGAAAAAAAGTTTTGACTAAAGGAGACCCAGTCAAAAACTGATGATTCGGAGCTCCAACCGAAAAAAAATCAGCCCCATCAAGCGCAACAACAGAAAAAAGAGCCGCTGCAAGCAAGCAAACAACTGCAGCCGGCAAACAAAATCAAACGAGCAGCAGCAGCAAAACCAACAGCAGCAGAAAGAACAGCAGCAGACACAACAGCAGCAGAACCAGCAGCAGCTGAATCAACAGCAGCAGAGTCAACAGCAGCAGCCACAGCCGCAGATAACCAAGAAAGAGAAAGTGCCACCCATTAATGTTTATAAGATGTATCTAAAAGAGACCATAGAATTATATAAGTCGGCCATAGGCCAGAACTTTTATATTAAACGTTTAAGTATAGATATGGAACAGCATAAAATAATTAAAAATTTATTATAAGTCTCCACAACTGAATTCTTCAGCTTCACGCCAAGAGTTGATAAATAACAAACGGTCCTCTTGAAGGGCATAGATTCCTGCACGGAACCGAAGGACCTCTTAAATGAGCTCCGCCAAAAAGCGAGCGATGATTTCGACTTTATCGAGGTCAACCCGTTTACCACAGTCCGAGCCAGACGGGAGAAGAGGAATTTGTCCATCTCCCTAATGCAGCTCTCACTCAACAGAAAACAGGATAGTTTGAGGAGTATCTCCGTCTTCAACTACCAGTGCGTAACCTGGGATAGATTAAAGAGCCGCGGTCACATGCTGCAATGCATGCGCTGCCAAAGGTTCGGCCACGCTGCAGCAAACTGCGTAATGCAGTGACGCTGCGTAAAGTGTGGTGAGAACCACATAAAAGGAGAATGTAAGTTAGGTGAGGAAAGGGTCGAAGACAAGGCCCTGCTCAAATGTTCAATCTGCCGGAAAGACGGATAACCTGCTAGCTATCGGGCATGTCCAATCTTTCCGGATTTAAAAAATTAAAAAGCAAAGCAAATGGAGGTAGAGAAACGCCCATTAACGTGTGCTCCCACAACAATACCCGTTAACCCCCACATCTCTTCCGCCCAAATGGCGTCAGGGAGGGGAACAACGGTACAGACTACGCCAAAGGCAGCCCCACAGGCCCCCGTGCCTAAGGCTCCGGCGGCACAGACGGGTATTATGACCTTGTTGGTGGCCATTCAGGGCCAATTAACCGGTCTTCAAAAACAGATCAGGGAGCAGGCAAAGCGGGTAGATCATCTCTACTCCTATTTGCCAAGCTTAACGCTATTTATAGGTTAAGGGCGCGCTGCCGGAGAGGCCCTTGCTGTGAATGTTAATTCACTGGTTAGGACCGAACTTAGAGCAAATCTATTCCAATTGTTGAAAGATCAAAGTCCAGAAGTGTTTATGGCAACCGAAACTAAGCTGAACCAAAAACATAAATTGACTAGCAATAATTACAATATCGTACGAAATCGGCCCAACTCCACTTTTGGGGGAGGAGTCGCAATCTTTGTACGAAAAGACATTAATTATAAAGCTATATATAATAGTGAAGTACGCAGATTTCGGTTGCTTGAGACGTGTATCATATGCATTCCTCTCAACCATGTGAAGCGGAAGTATGCGATTGCGGATTATGCACCGGAATCACCTCAGCCAACTGAATTTTTAACAGAGCTTGAAAAACTTTTTCAAAGCTTACAACATGCTTACAACTGAACTCGGAAGAGAATTACTATCTCATGGCCGGTGGTTTGAATGCCACACATGTAGATTGGGGAAATCAAATACAAAATCCGAGAGGTAGCCATCTATTTAATTAGATGAATCAATACAACGTTGAGTATATGCTCGATCTTCTGGCTACTGATAGGCCTTCTTTTCCAAGAAGCGGTTCCTATCTGGATCTATTGCATAAGTACTCAAGACTGACAATTACTGACACTGTGGGTCAACGACCAAGAAACTGCTTGCGGACGAAAGAGTACGACAGTGACATTGCGGACTTGCTGCCGTAATTCAACTTACGAACGAGCTCGTGGAGTTGGAGGAGTATGTGCCAGTGAATTCTTACAACCACAGTAAGACTCGCTGGCCACGCTTCTCCAGCGCTTTATCAAGTGAACTACGTACGAACAATATATCCCCAACAAATGACAGGAATTTAACAAATAGGGAAATTGACGATTACTTGGAAAAAAAAGTACAATCCAACGAACAATGGAAAAAACAATACCAAAATACAAAGAACGCGAAGCCACAGACATGTACCGCAACGCGACCACCGAAACACTACACAGACAAAAAAGTGGACTTTTGACAAGACTGAAACTCTTGTACAGACGATTTACTGACAGACACGATTTGGAGATTAGGACACTGAAGTCGTCAATTAAAAACATCAACCAACTGATCAAGGAAAACTACCGGTTGTCTATTAATTTGTACTGGGACAATAAAATGCGGGCCGTTAATTCTTGCGACCCGAGTATGTTTCCTCAAATTAATAAAATATTTAGACGGAATGATGAAAACGAACTTCCGTGTCTTAAGCTTCAGAGAACGACAGAGAACAGAGACGTACTTCTGATAGCAGGCATAGATCCAAAGGAAGCTGTCTTGGACTTTGACCTCTTTATAATCGAAGATCCTCGTGAGAAAGTTGAGGCTGTGGGGGCTGCTTTCCAGCAAGTGTACAAGGTGAATGCTAGCATTCGCCCGAACCATGACCTGGAAAACAGAGCCTTGCTTGACCACTTCTTCCTTCGAAATGAAATAACGCAATGGCGATCAGAGAACCTCGGTTTCACCGTGTTCAATGAAGAACACTTGACAAACGCCACCATCGCTGAGCGAAACGGGGCTAGTTCCCTGTTAATTTCGAAAGTTGAGCTCCAGCTCATCTTCGCTTCATTTAAGAAAAAGAAATTAGAAGGAATCGATGGTATATCCAACGTTGTACTGCGACATCTGCCTCAGGAAGCAGTTGACATTTATGCCACACTATTTAACAACGCTCTGAATAATGCATATTATCCAGGCTGGTGGAAGACAGCTGTGGTTCATCCTCTCCCGAAAAAGGGAAAGAACAACTCCAATGAGGCGAATCTCCGGTCGGTAAGTCTTCTTCCGAGTATCAGTAATGTATTTGAGAAAGTTATAAATAGAGCTCTGTCCAAGAGGGCGGAGGACAACAATATCATACCGGACAATCAGTTCGGCTTTAAGGCGGGACATGTCAACATTCATGCCGCGTCTAAGCTCGTTTCTGACGTCCAATGGAACAAATATATAAGACAGTGTACGGGTGCTTGTCTGGTTGACTTGGAGAAAGCTTTCGACACCGTATGGTTAGAAGGTCTCTATATAAAGCTAGCCAGACTTGGCATAAATAAATTCCTTTTATATATGCTTTATGATATGCTCAATGGTAGAAAGTTTGTTGTCAAAAGTGGCAATGTAACTTCTAACGCAACCTTCGAAATTAAAAATGGTCTTCAGCAGGGAGCGGTGAACTCACCGATTCTCTTCAAGCCCATGCCATAGCGTATGCCGACAATCTAATTGCGTACAGATCGGCTCCAACAGTTGAGGTCATCAGAATTCTTTTGCAGCGTGACTTCGACAAGATTCAGCGATAATGTGATGACTGGAAGTTGAAAATCAACGTCCAGAAATCTGAAACTATCCTGTTCAGGATTCCATTGCATGGAGCCTCTAGGGATACAAGAAAGAACTGGCGCAAGCTGGTGATCGTAGGGCCACATGGACATCCACTGGCGAGTAAAAATGTACTAAATTACCTTGGCATCTGGATGGATCAGTATTTGTATTTTTTTGTCATATAAGTACTGCTCTGACCAGGGCCAGGGGAGCTTTTGCCCTGACAAAACGGTTGTTTTATAGCAGCCGTCTTGATAGCAGGGTTAAGGTGATTTGTTACATGGCCCTCATTCGGCCAATGATTGCCCATGGATGCCCGGTTTGGTCCAACGTTGCCGCATCTCAAATGGAAAAGATTCGAGTGTTTGAGAGGCAGTGTCTTCTATACAAAGGAGCCAACATTAACAGAATCGACAATTTTATACTCAAGCTGATTTGGGGTCACATTGCAAGAGCTATGTCCTCGGCCAATAGCTTAATTTTTGGGGCTTACTACCCCAACAACGAATACTATTAGAGTATGCGTGTGAGCCGTTATATTCCACCTAACGCATTCTTCTATTTAGACAGTCGGGGGCTGATACAGGATAGAGAGGCGGTTCCGCTAATCTACCATGTCTGCCGTAGAACTGTGGATAAGCGACTTCTTTATAGTCGAGACGTCATCGGACAAGGCGGAGCTGAGCGACTTCGGTTCAGAAGGACTGTGTCTGATAGGGACCGAAGAGAGAGGGTGAAGCAGGAGAGCCAGTTTTGGTGGCTTAACGCTGAAAATAATGATTTCTAAAGTTGACTTAGCTCTTTGGTCTCGGTCGACTTACATAGTTTTAGGTATTTTAGTTTTAAGTAGGGACAGTCCGGGTAGCACAAAAAAAATATTAAACAAAAAAATTATAAAAACAACAAAATCAAAAAAAAAAAATTATAGAACAACAAATCAAACAAAACAAATATAAAACAACAAAATCGACAAAAAAAAAACACTAATTAAAAAAGCCTGCTGTGGCTGTTCTAGTTTTAAGGTAGTTGTAAGTTTTTGTATAGTAGCTTTAGGTAGACTATGTAGTTTTAATTAGTTTTAAGATATTTTTTAGGTAGTGTGTAAGTTTTATATAAAAAAAAAATGATATGGATAACAAGTTTTTTTTCAATCATTCTTGGTGAAAAATAAAACCAAATAGATTTTAGTGAAAGGCATTAGTATTAAGATACTGTTTAACTTAGAGCGCCCGCCTAGGGCCATTAAGTTAGTTGTAAGATATTGATAAGAAGGGTAGCTTTTATGAATTTTTGTCTAGCATTAAGATAGTTTTAAGTTGAATATAAAAATAAAAATGAATTAAAAGAAAAAAAAAAGTGCATAGGCCTCGGAGGTAGCTGGTCTAGGCTCGATTCCAATTGACAGCACTAATTTATAAATTAAAATTGAACATAAAAGACTAAGCACCACTGAAAGGAATCTGATGATTGGTGTGGCCGCCATGAAATTGCAATAATTCCAGTCAAATACAATGGTGGTAGCCCACTCAATAGGTTGTTGAAAATACAAAGATTCATAAATAATATAAATGACGAAGCGAAAGCTATGCAGCCTTACTGCGAGTGTGTTATCACACAAAAAACCCAATTTAAACAATATTTAAGTTGTTGCGGTTAGATTTATTGCTTTTTATGACTCATAACATGAAACATGATCTGATCATGATATCATCTAATCTCGATGACAAACTTGATGACAGTCAATAATATAAGATAGGTCAACACTTTTTTAAGAAGAAAGAAAAACCATGAAATACATTGTTTCAGGGGGGCATACCCCCCCTTTGACCCCCCTTGGCTACGGACCTGGTCAAATTTTGTAGAAATGTGTGTTACCGCAATCCAAACATGTGTTCATAATTTCATAGCTCTCCGTTTTATAGTTCAGATTTTATAGATTTTTTTCCGGTCTCTCATACAAAGCGCACCACTATGCATCCTCCTAGCACTCCAGGTATAATAGGTCGATGGTGTAAGTAATGTCCAAGAAGCTTACTACAAACGTCAAAATTTATCTACTTGTTGAAATTTAAACGAGCTCCTGAGCAGGTTAAATATTGACGACTGTATTCACCTCAGTAATGTCAAAATTTAGCCATGGGATCACATTTAACGCAATTGACACACGGCCTAAAGTTAGCAGATCAGAGGTTAATTCTCAAAAATTAAGCATGCTAGCGACTTGAAGTCTTGTTCAAAGGGTAGTTATGTGCATTCAAGAGGACACAAGCGTCCACAGGTTTTGCTCATAACCCACCTCTGTTTACCAACTCCTACTCTCACCTCCTAGTGGTGAACATCGGGTGTCTAGTACCTCAGCTGGAGATGGGGGTTTAATACCTGTGGAGAGCTGTTGGCAACAGACAACGAGAGAGGCGGGGTGTAACCACTAAGTCACTCTTCCTTTCATCCAGGCGGCAGCGGGAGATGGAATTCCCAGATGGAATCAACGAACGGTGGCAGCTACAGTTCCAGTTAGGTTGAACTACTTAGTGAACACCGTATATGGGCTACTACGACATATTCGTAGCTTAGGCCTATGAGGAGCGGTTTATCCGGCTCCCTACCCTTGGAGTTATACTAAGGGTCTGGCCGTCCAGGTCAGGGGTTGTGCGACAACAACAAGCCTTGGATATGGAAGATTTTAAAGTTGACGACCCCAGCAAACAAAACAAGGACAATTAATTTTTGATCTGCACGTGGAACGTCTTATCCTTATACAGCAACACCCTTATTCATAAAGAAAAAATAGTTATTTAAGCTACCGCATTTAGAAAACCCACACCATGCAATAAGAATTTTCCGGTCTCAAATGGAGCACTAAGCAATTGCCTTTAGTTTGTGCCCAGAAAATTCTTATTCCATGGTGTAGTTTTCCTAAACACGGGAGCTAAAAAAAATATTTTTTTTTATGAACACGGATGCAAGTGTACAAGGTGAATGCTAGCATTCGCCCGAACCATGACCTGGAAAACAGAGCCTTGCTTGACCACTTCTACCTTCGAAATGAAATGACGCAATGGCGATCAGAGAACCTCGGTTTCACCGGGTTCAATGAAGAACACTTGGCAAACGCCACTATCGCCGAGCGAAACCGGGCTTATTCCCTGCTAATTTCGAAAGTTGAGCTCCAGCTCATCTTCGCTTAACTAAAAAAAAGAAATCAGAAGGAATCGATGGTATATCCAACGTTGTACTGCGACATCTGCCTCAGGAAGCAGTTGACATTTATGCCACACTGTTTAAAAACGTTCTGAATAATGCTAATTATCCAGGGCGGTGGAAGACAGCTGTGGTTCATCCTCTCCCGAAAAAGGAAAAGGACAACTCCAATACGGCGAATCTCCGGTCGATAAGTCTTCTTCCGAGTATCAGTAAGGTATTTGAGAAAGTTTTAAATAGAGCTCTGTCCAAGTGGGCGGAGGACAACAATATCATACCGGACAATCAGTTCGGCTTTAAGGTGGGACATGGCACCATTCATGCTGCGTCTAAGCTCGTTTCTCACGTCCAATAGAACAAATCTTAAAGACAGTGTACGGGTGTTTGTCTGGGTTTAATCCCTGTGGAGAGCTGTTGAGGACAGACAACGAGAGAGGGGGGGGGGGTGTAACCACTAAGGCATTCTTCCTTTCATCCAAGCGGCAGCGGGAGAATTCCCAGATGGAATCAACGAACGGTGGCGGCTACAGTTCTAGTTAGGTATATTCGGAGCTTAGGCATATGAGGACCGGTTTATCCGGCTCCCTACTCTTGGAGTCTGGGTCTGGCCGTCCAGGTCAGGGGTTGTGCGACAACAACAAGCCTTGGATATGGAAGATTTTAAAGTTGACGACCCCAGCAAACGAAACAAGGACAATTCATTTTGGATCTGCACGTGGAACGTCTTGTCCTTATACAGAACACGTACAGCCGAACAATTAGTGGAGAACCTGAACAGGCTTAAGGCTGACGTAACAGCCATCCAGGACCCATGTTCTGTAACTTGCGAAGCAATAAAACTAGTAGAGAAGCGGTGAGAATTGGAACGAAACTCATTTTGTCGCATTATCGGGTTTCTGTAACTTTAACAGGCGATAACTTTATCAACTGGAACAAACGGAATAGAAATACTGGAAAAATGCGATAAAATGGGTTTCTGTATTTCTGAAGGTCGATAAGTTTATTATTTCAAACGTCAAATCTTATCGCTAACCGCTTCATCATCCAATAAGACCCAAGAAGAGAAGCTTCTTAACGGGAGCAATGTCGCTGACGATGAAGAAGCAGATGATAACGTTAAAGAAGTCCGAAAATAAAAGGAACTCTTAATGATTCGGTTGATAAGAAACTAGCAGTGGAACGCCTTAAAAATCATTAATTGTGAACCATTCAAAATAACATTAAATCCACTTTTGATCTTCAGGACGATGACATGTCCGACGGGCGACGATGACATGTCCGACGGGCGACGATGATGCATCCCCAGACAATACTTCATCCGCAACATCAGCAACCTAAAATGTTGCTTCATTAATGTAGTAGCCCCGCTGCCGTTAAATTTGTAGCAACGCTCGAATCGAATCTACACAGTGAATAGTTAGAATAGGTCCATAAGTCCCCCACACCAATTTTTGTTATGTTATATCTGTTGAATTGTCTTCCAGAATCTTATTAAATTTGCCACACAAAAAGAAACTCTTGTTGTTAGTTCTATTATTATTTTCTTAATATACGACATACATAGTTTTGAAATGACAGTGGTTTGTAAATATGTAACACCGACAAGAATTTTGAGAGAAAGTCTTACGAAATTCGTGTAAGTGATACTTGCAAACCACCGTCATTCGAAAAATACTTAATTCACTTGGATTATTGAAATGGTTTTGAGTTTCAATTTATGTCACCTAAGTGTTCCTTACAACCATTTTCAATTTTTGGAATGATTTCAAAAAATTTCCATGTAAAAGTATTTTCTTCATTTTTTAATTTTCAAAAAAAAAAAAATGTTGAACGTTTTTTAGATGGAATTTTTTTGAAATAATTTTTTAAATTAAAAATGCTTTCCGGAACTAGTTAGGAAACATAAATTAGAACTCAGAGTATTTTCAATCATCCCAATGAAGCACGTAGTTTTGAAATGGCAGTGGTTTGTATGCATCACTTATAGTTTTGCCTGGAAAGTTTTGGCGTAGTTTTGAAAATTTTTCATTTTTATAGATTTTGGGGTGCTCTTTCCGAATTTTTATTTTACCACCTCGCACCTTTGCCGCTAACGCCGCCATTCGAGTTTAAATGTCGAAAATATCAGATTTTCGCATATAACTCCGAAACGGTAACGGCTATCGAAAAGTATTTCATGCAAAACTTGTAGATTTTGTGATCCCGAAGAAAAAAAGTTTTGACAATTTTTTTCCTACGACTCACCGTTAAGAAGATATCGACATTTCAAAAAACGTAAAAAGTCAAAAATGTCACTTTTTCAAGTATACATTATGCTTCACGTTTGTACATTAAAGTGTATACGTTTGTAATTATGCTTCAAAACTTTCCAGGCAAAACTATATTTTTTTTTTAATGTTTTGTATTCAAAAAACCTATGTTTTCGAAATTTGACCACTTTTGAAGTTGCAATATCTTGCAACTTATGTGTTATATGTAAAAAAGTGTGTTAATATTTCTTCTAGAGAATATTAATTTCTAACAAATAGGTTCAAAATATTTTACGTCAAGTTCGTCATTTAATGGCTAAAAACCGGTATTTTTGAGTTTTTGTGATTTCATTGGGATGATTGAAACTGCTCTAAGTTCTTATTTATGTTTCCGAACTAGTTCCGGAAAGCAGTTTTAATTCGAAAAATTATTTAAAAAAAAATTTAAGCCATAAAACGTTTCAAGATTTTTTTTTGAAAATTAAAAAATTAAGAAAATACTTTTACATGGGAATTTTTTGAAATCATCGCAAAAATTGAAATAAAACTCAGAACCATTTCAATAATCCAAAGGAAGTATTTTTCGAATGACGTTGGTTTGTATGTATCACTTACAAGAATTTCGTATGATTTTCTCTTGGTTGTGCTCGCCTACACCATCAGGTCACGCGATGTTGATATACCTGGAGTTCTTTTTATCATATATCCGAACTTCAGAAACGGGATTTTGACCAATAAATGTGGAGGCCAATGTAACTAGTTTGTTGCCCTTCCATACAACCGTTGATATGTCGATGCCGTTGATGTTGGCTACATACTCCTCTGAATATCCTCGATCCTTCTTCATTATTACTTTTTCATTCGAAAGCTTGCAGTCAGGTATTATATTTCTTCGAATAGTACCTAGAACAAGAATACCTTCTTTGGCTAAATATTCCAGAAGAGGCAAGGAAGTTAAATAATTGTCAAAGTAGATTCTATAGTTTTGGTGACATGGAATCATACGTGACAATCTTACAACGACGTTGGAAGAGGCTCCTTGATCTTTCTCTTCTGCTTTGACAGCATTTTCTTTGCCAGTTTCAACCTCTGTCGTGTAACCGAAACCAGAAACGCAACTCAAAACGCATAGTTTACAGCCCCACTTATGAGGTTTTTTTGGGGTTGTATCTTTTCAGCGTATTCCGCGCTTTTGTAGAGCACATTTGTTCGTCTACAGAAAGCCATGGTTCTAAGGGAACTTTGGCATATGCTTCGTTCAAGGCCTCAACAACTGGATGAATTTTGAATATCCTATCAGCGTTGAGATTGCTTCTGGGAAGCGATTTTGTATTATCGTTGAAGTGAAGGTGTCTTATCTTTTCAAATTTATTGGACGGCATTGTTTGCTGAATAATGGGTGTACCAAGGACGGGACTGCAATGGTTGGTAACTATGGGCTATTGAATCAATGACATTATACACACCAGACCTATAATCTGTTGGATTTCAGCCTCAGATACGCGAAAAGTGTTGTTGGGATCTTTTTGTACCAAATACAGGTTTGTTTCATCCGAAATTTTTTTTATAAGTTCTGGTGGGAAAAGGTAAAGAAAGAACTGTATTGGACCAAGATATTAGAACCCAATGATTTGTTGCCAGTAAATGCCAGCTGATGTGCATTCAGCTCCAGGTTCTTCTTTTCCCACAGTATTTTTAGCTTTTCAGACTAGTGTCGTTTTTAGCCAGGATTAGAATTGCGGATGTCATTATCCAAATTATCTAGTAGTTTAGACCGGTAAAATAAGACATTGACCATTGCATTAATTCCCAACAAGCTGAAAATTGGCATGGACGTCAAAAATCATAAACATATATATTATTTCTGTAGTCAAGCTCCTTTTTTCTCATTTATAAAATAGACAATTCCACTAAAATAGGTATCATTGAATAGGAATTTACACATACTCATGACATTGCCAAAAAACCACACTATTTTCTACAAATTTCTGAAATTTCAAATAATTCAATAATTGAAAAATTTCACATAAATAATTCCTCACTTTTAACCCATTGAATGAGTGAAAGAGAAAAATATGTATTACTTCTGTAATTTAAAATTCTCTTTTTTTTCACTGCACCTTGAGTGAGTGGGGGAGAAACATTCTTTAGTTACACTATGCATGAATGAAAGAAACATATTGATTACTTTTGTAATGTATAATCCTCTTTTTTTGCTTGCACATTGAGTGAGTGATGTAGAAACATATTTGTTACCTACTTATGTTGTTTGTAATCTTTTTTCTCATTAAAAAAAGCCGAATGCATTTATTAGGTATCACTAGATTGCATGAATGAAAGAAACATATTTATTAATTTTAATTCTTGAATTTAATTCTTTAAAACAAAAGTGAGGCTTTTTTCAAAATAGTAGGAGTTACACAAACACAAATGTATTCGCACAGGGTGGGAATGCAGTGAGATAGCTAAATGCTGGGGCCCCCAAAAGAATTTTTTGCTGTGTTTTTGAGAGATGTATTTTTGAGATTAAAGTTTGATAGTAAAAGGGCTTATTAAAGTAAATAAAAAAGTGAAATAAATATAAATATAGTGAATACAATACATTGAAAAAAAAATATATATAACATGCGTTAAATCCTGTAAAAACATCATGTGGAACATGAGACACAATCAGCCCGTGAGATGCCAACATTGTAAACCCCATATTATAGGTGTTTTTACACGATTTAACGCATTTTTTTTTTTTTTAAATAAAATATTACATATATTCACTATGTCAACTTTTATTTCTTTTCGAGCCTTATTGAATGTGTGAAATTTTCGCACGGGTCTTCTGGTACCATTATAATGATATTGTCAAAAGTCCCCAAAGATCCCATTATTGAAAAACAGTTAATTCAAGGTTAAGTGTCGAAAATATCAGTTTCTTTGCATATAACTCTGAAACGGTAATTGCTATCGAAAAGTATTTCATACAAACTTTGTAGATCATGTTATCTGCCATAAAAAAGGTCATAACATTTTTTTCCTAAGACTCACCGTTAAGAAGATATCGACATTTCAAAAAACGTAAAATGTCGAAAATGCCCGTTTTTTACGTATAACTCCTAAACGTATCAAATTTTTGAAAGCATCTTAATGCAAAGTTTGTACATTATGTTACCCGATACACGAAAACATTATTATTTTTTTTATTAAAAACAACCGCTTTAAAGATATAATTTTCTTAAAAATTTTACAAAAAGTTCAAATTTCTGGTTTTTGCGTTTTACTCTTAAAAGCACGAGTTGCCGAAAAAAATTATAGCGCTCAGATTCAAGATCATAACATTTTCTTCAAAAAAAAATTATGACACTTTTTTCCATACGAGTCATAACTCGTTAGATATTGTGACATCAAAAGTGTCAACTGTCAAGAAACCCGGTTTTTGCCATATATCTTTTAAGCTGTAAGCTTAAGCGAAAAATTATATTAACAACATTTATACATTATTAAACCTTCTATAAGCATGCATTAACAGTTTTTTCCAGAAGCCATAATTTTTATGATATCATTATTTAATTTAAAATATTTTGTATAATTTATAAATACCAAAAGTCTAAAATACCGGTTTTTTGCTCTTTACTCTTAAATGACGAATTTTTCGGAAAATATTTTATACTGTTATGTATTCCATATTATTATTCTCGTTCATATACCTACGTCTTATTTCTCTACATAGTACATAAGTAGCATCTCTCTATATTATTAATTGCTTGTTATGTAAGTTAGTCATTTAAGAACCTTGAATGAATAAAGACACTAAAACATACTACTTGGCGACGAGGATACTGGCGTGACTCCGTATTAAACTTATGAAAAAAACAAAAGTTGACGACTTCAACACGTAAAAGAGTTTAAAAAAATATGTAAAAAAAAAATTGTTTTCTTTAAAGCTAGCCAAAGTGACTTAGTAATTTACGTTTTTGATATAAAATCGTAATGCCTGATGCGAAACAGATTATGGCAAGGTCCGGGTCTATGATAGGCAATATTGAACAATTTATGATTGAAGATGATTTCGATCATTATGTAGAACGGATGGAGAATTTGTTCGTTTTAAACGGTATAACCGAAGATAAAAAAGTGTCTTTATTTATCTCTTTGGCTGGTGGAGATTTGTACAAAATTTTAAAATCTTTAATAGCTCCAAAGCTAGTGAAAGACTTTTCGTACAAAACGTTAATTGAACAGTTACAAACATATTTCAAACCTAAAGTCAATGTGCGTGCTGAACGGCATAAATTTATGTCACGGAATTTAAAGCATGATGAGACATTGCATAATTTTATTGTCGAATTAAAAATTATCGCTGATATATGTGAATTTGGAGCCTACTTAGACCAAGCTCTCTCTGATAAATTTATTTGGTCACAAAGAGACGAGGGCATACAGAGGACTCTGTTGGAAGAACCGCTAAACAAAACATTTACCGAAATATCTTAGATTGCACTCACTATGGAGATGACGAAGCGAGAAGTGAAGGAGATACAGTTGGGTGGTAGGAGTTGCAGTTGGTTAAGTAGAAGAAGTTTTAATATGAACAGTAAAAAAAAGTTATTCCTAAAGATCGAAAAGGTTATGTAAAAAGAGAAAAATGTAAAGAAGATTATAAGGGAACAAATAATGTTTTTTGTTATAAATGTCATAAAAGAGGACATTATGCTCATTCTTGTCCAGTTAAAAAAAATAATTTTTAAGTTAATAATGTGGCTAATGAAAATGACGAAGAATGTGATTTATCTAGATTAACTTTGGGAAATTTGAGTCTGACACTTTAATTGTTAAGGTTGTTGTTAATGAAGTTAATATGGAAGTCGATTCGGGCGCGTGTCATTCTGTTATCAGTGAACATTTATATAAAAGAGCTTTTGTTGGTTGCATTTTACATGAGTTTAAGAGAAGTCTGAATGTTATTACTCGTGCGAAGGTCAATGTTGTTGGGTGTATTAAGGTTGTGGCGTCTAATTTGGTTGAGAGCAGGTTTCATAATTTGGATTTAGTTGTTGTTGCAACAGAGAAGGATTTTATTCCATTGCTTGGTCGGGATTGGCTTAGTGAACTTTTCAAAGTTTGGAAGGAAAATTTAAATTTGAATAATGTGACCGAGGTTAAGTCCATTAAAAACGAGTTACTATTGAAATTTCCAAATGTGTTTGATAAGAATTTTAAGTCCGTTATTGATGGGTTCGTTGCTGACATTGTTGTGAAACCAGACGTTCTGCCAATTTTCCATAAGGCATATACAGTTCCCTTTGGTCTGCCAGACCAAGAACTAGATAGGCTAATTGAAACGGTTGTACTTACTCCAGTTAAGTACAGTGAATGGGCGTCTCCTATTGTAGTTGTTTGAAGAAAAGCGGTGATATTCGTATTTGTGTAGATTGCAAAGCAACTATCAACAAATACGATCGTTTCAGAACATTATCCGTTTCCAAGATTTGATGAGATTTTAACGGTTTTGCAGGTTGCACTGTTTTTTTGTATTTTAGATCTCACTTGAGCCTTCCAACAAATAGTATTGATCAGAACCTTCACAGAAGTACCTTACGATTAATATTCAAAGAGGTTAATGAGATATTTGCGCATGCCAATTGGTGTGAAATGCGCACCGGCTATATTTCAGGCTGCTACTGATAAAATAATGCATGGAATCAAAAGAGTTAGAGGTTATATTGATGATATAATAATGGTGGCAAAGATTTTGATGAATGCTACGAAAGTCTTTTAGAGGTGCTTAAAAGGTTTATAAAGCACAATGTTAAAGTAAAAATCGTGAAATGTCAATTTTTTAAAACGAATGTTGAAAATCTAGGGCATCAGATAAATTGAGTAGGCAACTCCTACGGATTTTACGTCCATTAGTTCATATATAGGGCTTTTGAATTTGATGGTAGGCTTATACCTAATTTGTCCTTCGAAACTCTCACCATTCTATTATCTTCTTAAGAAAGATGTAAAATTTTGTTGGGATATCAAATGCGAAGAAACTTTCAGAGAATGTAAAGATTGGTTGTATAGGAATAATTTTCTTGTTCATTACGATCCCGAGAAACCTTTAGGAATAGTGTGTGATGCAATTTCCTATGGAGTGGGAGCCGTGTTGTTTCATAGGGAAGCCAATGGCGAGGAAAGGCCTATAGTTTTTATGTCGGGTTCGTTGTCAGCTGCAGACAAAAATGATTCTAATATTGAGCGTGAGGCTCTTGCTTTTATTTTTGCTGTAAAACGTTTCCATAAGTATATTTATGGGAATCATTTCAAAATATACAGTGATCACACCGTCACTATAGCCAATTTTTGGAAACAAAAGTCAAATGCTATTTTCAGCAGCTAGACTACAGAGGTGGGCGCTCATACTT